>CM055894.1:56073514-56673514 GCA_029582155.1 Panopea generosa | reverse complement strand
AACAGTGGCTATCATTATGATGTGTTCTGTGGGTATCGTGTAGCAACACCAATCATTATGACGTGTTCTGTGGGCATCATGTAGCAACACCAATCATTATGTTGTGTTCTGTGGGCATCATGCAGCAACACCAATCATTATGGTGTGTTCTGTGGACATCCTGTAGTAACATCAATTATTATGGTGTGTTCTGTGGGCATCCTGTAGTAACACCAATCATTATGATGTGTTCTGTGGGCATCCTGTAGCAACATCAATCATTATGGTGTGTTCTGTGGACATCCTGTAGCAACATCAATCATTATGATGTGTTCTGTGGACATCCTGTAGTAACATCAATCATTATGGTGTGTTCTGTGGACATCCTGTAGCAACATCAATCATTATGACGTGTTCTGTGGGCATCCTGTATTAACATCAATCATTATGATGTGTTCTGTGGGCATCCTGTGGCAACATCAATCATTATGATGTGTACTGTGGGCATCCTGTAGCAACATCAATAATTATGATGTGTTCTGTGGACATCCTGTAGTAACATCAATCATTATGGTGTGTTCTGTGGACATCCTGTAGTAACATCAATTATTATGATGTGTTCTGTGGACATCCTGTAGTAACATCAATCATTATGGTGTGTTCTGTGGGCATCCTGTAGCAACACCAATTATTATGGTGTGTTCTGTGGACATCCTGTAGCACACTAATTATTATGGTGTGTTCTGTGGACATCCTGTAGTAACATCAATTATTATGGTGTGTTCTGTGGGCATCCTGTAGCAACATCAATAATTATGATGTGTTCTGTGGACATCCTGTAGCAACACCAATCATTATGGTGTGTTCTGTGAACATCCTGTAGCAACACCAATTATTATGGTGTGTTCTGTGGACATCCTGTAGCACACTAATTATTATGGTGTGTTCTGTGGACATTCTGTAGTAACATCAATTATTATGGTGTGTTCTGTGGACATCCTGTAGCAACATCAATCATTATGGTGTGTTCTGTGGACATCCTGTAGCAACACCAATCATTATGGTGTGTTCTGTGGGCATCCTGTAGCACACCAATCATTATGGTGTGTTTTGTGGGCATCCTGTAGCAACACCAATTATTATGGTGTGTTCTGTGGACATCCTGTAGCAACATCAATCATTATGGTGTGTTCTGTGAACATCCTGTAGCAACACCAATTATTATGGTGTGTTCTGTGGACATCGTGTAGCACACCAATCATTATGGTGTGTTCTGTGGGCATCCTGTAGCAACACCAATCATTATGGTGTGTTCTGTGAACATCCTGTAGCAACACCAATTATTATGGTGTGTTCTGTGGACATCCTGTAGCACACCAATTATTATGGTGTGTTCTGTGGACATTCTGTAGTAACATCAATTATTATGGTGTGTTCTGTGGGCATCCTGTAGCAACATCAATCATTATGGTGTGTTCTGTGGACATCCTGTAGCAACACCAATCATTATAGTGTGTTCTGTGGGCATCCTGTAGCACACCAATCATTATGGTGTGTTTTGTGGGCATCCTGTAGCAACACCAATCATTATGTTGTGTTCTGTGGACATCCTGTAGCAACACCAGTCATTATGGTGTGTTCTGTGGACATCCTGTAGCAACATCAATCATTATGACGTGTTCTGTGGGCATCATGTAGCAACACCAATCATTATGGTGTGTTCTGTGGACATCCTGTAGCAACACCAATCATTATGGTGTGTTCTGTGGGCATCCTGTAGTAACACCAATCATTATGGTGTGTTCTGTGGACATCCTGTACCAACACCAATCATTATGGTGTGTTCTGTGGACATCCTGTAGCAACACCAATCATTATAGTGTGTTCTGTGGGCATCCTGTAGCAACACCAGTCATTATGGTGTGTTCTGTGGACATCCTGTAGCAACATCAATAATTATGACGTGTTCTGTGGACATCCTGTAACAACACCAATCATTATGGTGTGTTCTGTGGACATCCTGTAGTAACATCAATCATTATGGTGTGTTCTGTGGACATCCTGTACCAACACCAATCATTATGATGTGTTCTGTGGACATACTGTAACAACACCAATCATAATGGTGTGTTCTGTGGACATCCTGTAGTAACATCAATCATTATGGTGTGTTCTGTGGACATCCTGTAGCAACACCAATCATTATGATGTGTTCTGTGGACATACTGTAACAACACCAATCATAATGGTGTGTTCCGTGGACATCCTGTAGCAACATCAATCATTATATTTGTATCATTTTGTTAATGTTAGAAACAGTGGATGTGTATACATGAATATAGCAAAGTATATATTTCAGAGTTGGAGTTGTCTTGTTGATTTGTCCAATTGTTTGTTTCAATCCTCATGTTTGTAAGACAGTAATGATCCTCGTTTGTCTGTCTGTCTGATATCTATCTATGTGAAGGTTCAACTCAGAAAAAATACAACAAGGTGCTTTATAAACGCTTTCACGTTCATTCCACATGCTGCAAAAAAAAAGAAGAAAATCAAGAGGGCCACATTGGTCCTAAATTACTCACCTCTGGCAGAGGAACCAATGCTAAAGAAAGTATCTTGTAATAAAGAAAGGGCCATATTTCAGATGGTTAAAGTTGGTCAGCTGATATATAGATATATAACTACTGTCTAAGTTTGGCAACAAACAATTGAATATGCAGATGCAAGAGTGCACAAGAAAGTTTTGATGATTTAAGGGCCCTAATCCTAACAGTTATGATCCAGTTTGGACAGTTTAAAAACTTTGTCCAACATATTTTGGTTATGTAACTACTGTGTAAGTTTGGTGAAGATCAACTGAAAACTAAGAATGCTAGAGTGCACACAATGTGAAGTTACAATTATTTGACACTTCATGGTCAATTACTCCACCAGAATTATCTAATTTCAAAAACTCGTCAATATATTGTGGTTATATAAGAACTATTTAAGTTTGGTGAAGATCAAGTGAAAACTGCTTGTGCTAAAGTGCAGGCAACAGCAAGTAACTTATTATGTTTGATAAATCATTGGCCATGACTCCAATAATAATTTCCGATTCATTTGGATTGGCCAGATCGAGAACTTGTCAGATATATTATGGTTATATAACTACTGTGTAACAAGGATCGAATAAAACTTGCAGATGCCAAAGTGCACATCAAATAACATATTTTTTGATGATTCAACAGCCATAACTCTGAAATTAATCATCTCATTTGGCCAGTTTAAAAACCTGATCAAGATATGTAGTGTCAGTTTGATGAGGACCAAAATTGAATGATAACTGCTAGAGTACATACAATGTCAAATAATACATTTTTAATGATTCAAGGGCCATAAATCCAGCAATAGTAATCTGATTTCCCTGAGATATTAAGGTTATATAACTACATGTACTGTATAAGTTTGACTTCGGTCCAATGAACACTGCGGGTGCCAGAGTGCACACAATATTAAATAACTTGATTTTTAAGATTCAAGGACCAGAACTCCCACACTGATAATCCGACTTGATTAGTTCAATAACTTGTCCAAGATATTATAGTTATATAACAACACAGTAAGTGTAATGTGAATTAATTGAAAATTGTGGGTGTTAGAGCGCATACAGCATCGAATAATAATATTTGTGATTCATGGGCCATAACTCTGATATTAATTATCCAATTGAGCCAGTTCAAGAAAGATATTTAGGTTTTGAGTTATATAACTGTTCTGTACATTGGAGTGGATCACATGAAAACTGCGGGTACCAGAAAACATCTAACTGCGGGTACCAGAGAACATCTAACATCAAAGCACGCAAATTTTGATGATTCAAGAGTCGTATCACCAATACTGATTGCCTGATGTGGCCAATTCAAAAACTTATCCGAGATCTTGTAAACAATTATATAGTTACTGTATTTGTTGATGATAATATGAAATATGTATGTGCTATAATAATAATAATAATAAATTCTAAAGTGCATTGTTTATCTGATTTGGCCAGTTCAAGAATTAGTTTGAGATAATATGGTTACATAACTTGCGTGTAAATTTTGTGAGGATCAAATTAAAAATGCTGGTGCTAGTGTGCATGTTTTTAGCTCGCCGGGACGAAGTCCAAGGAGAGCTATTGCCATGACCCCGGCGGCGGCGTCTTCGTCTGTAGACACCCAGGTTAAATTTTTGCGTTTAAGTTTAAGATATCTATACAACAACTTATTGGATGTGAATGAAACTTCACGTGTGTTCACCATCAATGGAACACACACAGACAAGAACCATATCTCTTGACTGCATTTTGCCACAGTAATGGCCCTTTTTGGACTTAGACACCCAGGGGCGAGCTTTGTTGTCTTATGACAACTTTATCATTTGACTTGGTCAATTGAAGAAATTGTCCAAGATATTGGAGTTATATTGGTGAAGATCCAATGTTAAATGGTGATGCTAGACAGTTGATCAGAATAGCTCACCTTAGCTAAAAAGTAAAGCAAAACAACACATAAGTATGGATTAGAGAATCAGCCCAACAATACTTGTCAACTATTCATTTTCATGCTTACATCCTTTAGATGTTGTATTGCTGTTTTTACCTTGGTCACTTTTTGTGTAATAGTTGTGTCCTACGAAGATAAATAATGTGTACAGCTTTATCACTGCCAACAAACTCGTCCATAAATGCAACAAAAAACAGTAGGGCCAGATTGTCTAACACATTAAGATTATATAACTACTGTGTAAGGTTGGAGTGGATCAACTGAAAAATGTGGGTACTAGAGTGTACACAAGGTCAAATAGTGTAATATTTTTATATTTCAAGGGCCACAACTCTGACATTAAGTATCCAATTTTGCCAGTTCAAGAATTTTCCCAAGATATTATGGTTATATAACTACATGTGGTAAAGATCAAATGATAACTGCGAGTGCTAGAGTGATTCAAGGACTATAATTCTCGATAAAAATTATCCAATTTAGCCAGTTCAAAAACTTGTCTGCAATATTTTGGTTATATAACTACTGTATAAGTTTGCTTAAGATCAAAATGAAAATTGAGAATGCTAAAGTTCATACAAAATGATAATCATTTGTATATACATTTTCTGATGATTCAAGGGCCATAACCTCGACACTAATTATCCGATTTTGCCAGTTCACAAATTTGTTCAAGATATTATAGTTCTATATCTACTGTGTAAGTTTGGTGATGGTCAACGGAAAACTGCAGGTGCTAGAGTGCACATGGCATCAACTAATGCAATATTTGATGATTCAAGGGCCATAACTCCCAACATTTATTATTCAGTTTAGCCAGTTCATGAACTTGTCCATAACATTATGGTTATATAATTAATGTGTAAGTTTGGTAAAGCTCAGATTAAAAATGCAGGGGCTAGAATTCTAGCACACACGGTCAAATAGTGCAATATTTGATGTTTCAAGGACCATAACTCTGACATTCATTATCTGATTCGGCCAGTTCAAAAACTTGTCCAAGATATTATAGTGCTTGGGAGCACACAACAAAAAATTCACTGATGGTCACAGTGTGATCAGAATAGCTCACCTTCAGCTTTGCTCAGGTGGGCTAAAAGTTTTGGACTGAACTGCATTTTGACTTTTTAAATAATAAAGCATTACTTTATTATGTTAATCTACAAAACAATATCATTTGGTGTATAGATATAAAAACACATACAAGTATTTTAAATTGTTTTTTAATAATAGAAAAAAATATCTTATTTTTAAAAACAAAAGTGCGAGAAAAAAACAAGAAATACAACAAACAAGTACTTTATTACGCATTAAACAGAACTTAATGTTTATAGCACACAACAGTATATTGAAAACATGAAAATAACATTATCAGAGAAGTTAATAAAGTTAATAAATATTGGTTTAATACAATTTAACAATCATAGTAATGTTATTATATCATTAATTTAATACAATTATAAGTCTGATCCTGATATCTGAAAGCAAGGTATTTACTATAAGTTGGAAAGCAAAATATATAAATTTTGAAAAAATTGTTGATTGTTTTTGTGCATTGGAGGCAATTATACTAATACTTTCAAATTTATTCAAAGTGTATATAAAAAGCTGATTTGGCCAAAATTCATAATAAAATGAAACGTACATATTTATGATTGGAATGATATAATGTTCACATAACTGACATTTTTTTAGATAAAGGATATTTAACCTTGCGTTAGTATGTTTTGGTATTAATTCTTTTTGTATGTATCATTAACTAAACATTGATGCATCTGTACCAACATGGTAATGCTTGATAAAAGTTCTTTTAATCTAAATTCATCATGTACAAAACTCTAGTCTAATAGAAAAAACTAATGGTAAAAAAACTATTTTATTGCATAATTCACATAATAAGCAAACGGATTTAGTAGTACCTGATGGTACAAGGGAGTTTCATTTTAAAACTTTTCTGTTACCATCGAAACAAATAGCCAAAATTACAAATTTCATGCATCGTTTCAGGATCATAATTTCAAAACCGTTCAAGATAACATCATGAAATGTTGTATACATATGTCAACCTCATAAATTAGAAGTGCCTTTTGCTATGAGGGAGTTGTTATTTAAAAAATATTTTCTGTATCCATGGAAACAAATAGCCAAAATTACAAAATTCATGCATTGTTTCAGGATCATAATTCCAAAACCGTTCAAGATAACATCATGAAATGTTGTATACATATGTCAACCTCATAAACTAGAAATGCCTTTAGCTATAAGGGAGTTGTCATTTAAATTATATTTTCTGTTACCATGGAAACAAATAGCCAAAATTACAAAATTCATGCATCGTTTCAGGATCATAATTCCAAAACCATTCAAGATCACATCATGAAATGTTGTATACATATGTCAACCTCATAAACTAGAAGTGCCTTTAGCTATAAGGGAGTTGTCATTTAAATTATATTTTCTGTTACCATGGAAACAAATAGCCAAAATTACAAAATTCATGCATCGTTTCAGGATCATAATTCCAAAACCGTTCAAGATAACATCATGAAATGTTGTATACATATGTCAACCTCATAAACTAGAAGTGCCTTTTGCTATGAGGGAGTTGTCATTTAAAATATATTTTCTGTTACCATGGAAACAAATAGCCAAAATTACAAAATTCATGCATCGTTTCAGGATCTTAATTCCAAAACCGTTCAAGATAACATCATGAAATGTTGTATACATATGTCAACCTCATAAACTAGAAATGCCTTTAGCTATAAGGGAGTTGTCATTTAAATTATATTTTCTGTTACCATGGAAACAAATAGCCAAAATTACAAAATTCATGCATCATTTCAGGATCATAATTCCAAAACTGTCAAGATGACATCATGAAATTCATTTTGCATCGAAATTTATTCACATGAAATCAAATTCAATATTTCAGGGCCGTCATGTAAATGTCTCTCTTCATACATTTTCTTGTCCAACACTGTCCTCACATCAGCAACAAAAATCACATATTATGCATGCAGATAACTCAACACACACAAACATATTGTTTAAACCTAATATTTACTGCTGGTAAGGACACATACTCTACTATACATGCAGATAACTGAACACACACAACCAAAATGTTTAAACTTAATATTTACTGCTGGTTAGGACACATACTCTACTATACATGCAGAAAACTGAACACACACAACCAAATTGTTTGAACCTAATATTTACTAGTGGTAAAGACACATACTCTACTATGCATGCAGATAACTGAACACACACAACCAAATTGTTTGAACCTAATATTTACTAGTGGTAAAGACACATACTCTACTAAGCATGCAGATAACTCAACACACACAAAAATATCATTTGAACCTAATATTTACTAGTGGTAAAGACACATACTCTATACTATGCATGCAGATAACTGAACACACACAAACATATCGTTTGAACCTAATATTTATTGCTGGTAAGGACACATACTCTACTATGCATGCAGGTAACTGAACACACACAAACAAATTGTTTGAACCTAATATTTATTGCTGGTAAGGACACATACTCTACTATGCATGCAGATAACTCAACACACACAAACAAATCGTTTAAACCTAATATTTACTGCTGGTAAGGACACATACTCTACTATGCATGCAGATAACTGAACACACACAAACATATCGTTTACACCTAATATTTACTGCTTGTAAGGACACATACGCTACTTTACATGCAGATAACTCAACACACACAAACATATCGTTTACACCTAATATTTACTGCTTGTAAGGACACATACGCTACTTTACATGCAGATAACTCAACACAAACAAACATATCGTTTAAACCTAATATTTACTGCTGGTAAGGACACATACTCTACTATACATGCAGATAACTGAACACACACAAACATTTTGTTTAAACCTAATATTTACTGCTGGTAAGGACACATACTCTACTATACATGCAGATAACTCAACACACACAAACATTTTGTTTAAACCTAATATTTACTGCTGGTAAGGACACATACTCCGCTATACATGCAGATAACTCAACACACACAAACAAATTGTTTAAACCTAATATTTACTGCTAGTAAGGACACATACTCTACTGTACATGTAGATAACTCAACACACACAAACATTTTGTTTAAACCTAATATTTACTGCTGGTAAGGACACATACTCTACTGTACATGCAGATAACTCAACACACACAAACATTTTGTTTAAACCTAATATTTACTGCTGGTAGGGACACTTACTCTACTGTACATGTAGATAACTGAACACACACAAACATATTGTTTAAACTTAATATTTACTGCCGGTAAGGACACATACTCTACTGTACATGCAGATTACTGAACACACACAAACATATTGTTTAAACCTAATATTTACTGCTGGTATGGACACATACTCTACTGTACATGCAGATAACTCAACACGCACAAACATATCGTTTACACCTAATATTTACTGCCGGTAAGGACACATACTCTACTGTACATGCAGATTACTGAACACACACAAACATATTGTTTAAACCTAATATTTACTGCTGGTATGGACACATACTCTACTGTACATGCAGATAACTGAACACGCACAAACAAATTGTTTAAACCTAATATTTACTGCTGGTAAGGACACATACTCTACTGTACATGCAGATAACTGAACACGCACAAACAAATTGTTTAAACCTAATATTTACTGCTGGTAAGGACACATACTCTACTGTACATGCAGATAACTGAACACGCACAAACAAATTGTTTAAACCTAATATTTACTGCTGGTAAGGACACATACTCTACTATACATGCAGATAACTGAACACACACAAACATTTTGTTTAAATCTAATATTTACTGCTGGTAAGGACACATACTCTACTATACATGCAGATAACTCAAAACACACAAACATATCGTTTAAACCTAATATTTACTGCTCGTAAGGACACATACTCTACTATACATGCAGATAACTGAACACACACAAACATTTTGTTTAAACCTAATATTTACTGCTGGTAAGGACACATACTCTACTAAACATGCAGATAACTGAACACACACAAACATATTTTTTAAACCTAATATTAACTGCTGGTATGGACACATACCCTACTATACATGCAGATAACTGAACACATACAAACAAATTGTTTTAACTTAATATTTACTGCTGGCAAGGACACATACTCTACTATACATGCAGATAACTCAACACACACAAACAAATTGTTTAAACCTAATATTTACTGCTGGTAAGGACACATACTCTACTGTACATGCAGATAACTGAACACACACAAACATATTGTTTAAACCTAATATTTACTGCCGGTAAGGACACATACTCTATTGTACATGCAGATTACTGAACATGCACAAACATATTGTTTAAACCTAATATTTACTGCTGGTATGGACACATACTCTACTGTACATGCAGATAACTGAACACGCACAAACAAATTGTTTAAACCTAATATTTACTGCTGGTAAGGACACATACTCTACTATACATGCAGATAACTGAACACACACAAAAAAATTGTTTAAACCTAATATTTACTGCTGGTAAGGACACTTACTCTACTATACATGCAGATAACTCAACACACACAAACATATTGTTTAAACCTAATATTTACTGCTGGTAAGGACACATACTCTACTATACATGCAGATAACTCAACACACACAAACAAATTGTTTAAACCTAATATTTACTGCTGGTAAGGACACATACTCTACTATACATGCAGATAACTGAACACACACAAACATATTGTTTAAACCTAATATTTACTGCTGGTAAGGATACTTACTCTACTATACATGCAGATAACTCAACACACACAAACATATTGTTTAAACCTAATATTTACTGCTGGTAAGGACACATACTCTACTATACATGAAGATTACAAAACACACAAACATATTGTTTAAACCTTATATTTACTGCTGGTAAGGACACATACTCTACTATACATGCAGATAACTGAACACACACAAACATATTGTTTAAACCTAATATTTATTACTGGTAAGGACACATACTCTACTATACATGCAGATAACTCAACACACACAAACAAATTATTTAAACCTAATATTTACTGCTGGTAAGGACACATACTCTACTGTACATGCAGATAACACAACACACACAAACATATTGTTTAAACCTAATATTTACTGCTGGTAAGGACACATACTCTACTGTACATGCAGATAACACAACACACACAAACATTTTGTTTAAACCTAATATTTACTGCTGGTAAGGACACATACTCTACTATACATGCAGATAACACAACACACACAAACATATTGTTTAAACCTAATATTTACTGCTCGTAAGGACACATACTCTACTATTCATGCAGATAACTGAACACACACAAACATATTGTTTAAACTTAATATTTACTACTGGTAAGGACACATACTCTACTATACATGCAGATAACACAACACACACAAACATATTGTTTAAACCTAATATTTACTGCTGTTAAGGACACATACTCCGCTGTACATGCAGATAACTCAACACACACAAACATATTGTTTAAACCTAATATTTACTACTGGTAAGGACACATACTCCGCTATACATGCAGATAAATGAACACACACAAACATATTGTTTAAACCTAATATTTACTAGTGGTAAGGACACATACTCTACTATACATGCAGATAATTCAACACACACAAACATATTGTTTAAACCTAATATTTACTACTGGTAAGGACATATACTCCGCTATACATGCAGATAACTGAACACACACAAACATATTGTTTAAACCTAATATTTACTACTGGTTAGGACACATACTCTATACTATTTTTTTGTATTTGTAAATTATACCATACTCCAAGATATAACGCAGGAGTCCAGTCATAGGATAAAATAGTATTCATGATAGCAGAGGGTATTTATCTGGGTCCAGTTGTCGGTTAACTTAATACTGTGTTAAGTTAAACTTTATCATGAATGATAACTCCATGAATTTCAGGAATTATAATCTGTTTGGTCTCAAAATATCGAGCTTAACCACTAGGCCACGGAAGATGGATACGTTTAATATCAAACTTATATTATAATGAATTCTCGATATTTACAAATCCCTGGTCTTACCTTACATTACATATAACTAGTCTTTTTATATATCCGTTACTTCTTCTAGTCAGTATCCATATTTGTATTATTTTGGGTTGACATCATTCTGAAGCAATCTAAAAACATATTCTTCATTTCATCACGATGTTTTTCCATTCCATCACGCTGTTTTTCCATCTCCTGTGCAATTTGTTCCTTTAAAGTAGTCATTCCCTGTGTCATTTTTGCCTCAAAAACGGCACGTTTCTCTTCATTTTGTTTTACATCTGTTTTTAACCCAAGTAATTCATTTTGAAGGCCATCAACCTTCCTATTTAACCCATCTACATGCTCCTTTCTGTGTGAAGGACTAAAATGCGGGGTGCTGGGAGATGATACAGGTGTAGGTAATGAAACACCTGAGTCCTCACTTCTAGATCGAGTTGTCATTGTCAGAGGTGTCATTGTCAGAGGTGTCATTGTAGTCATTGACGGAGGTGTCATTGTAAATGATTTAAGTTTCTGCTCAAGTCCCAATTCTTTTAAAACAGCCCACACTGGCGTAACTATGTACGTGTTGCTCCTGGTACCACCTTCAACTATACCAACCGCTCGGAGATCATGTTTCTTACCATCATGAAGGATAAAGACCAGTGCCCCGGAGTCGCCATGACTTGCAAAGTGTTTGCGTCCACAATTCAAAACCTCTAGCTGGTTGTACAGCTTAATACCAAATTGCATATGTGTGTCTACCAAGTCATGTTTGCGGATAACTGCAGAATCCAGGTGAAACACACCTCTTGTTATTTCAGTTTCACTACCAAATTTCAGTAAGTGTGACCTCTTTTCATCCTGGTTCGGAATAGAAGACTGTTTGTAAATATGCCCTGAATTATATAACATGGGATCTGCTGCTGAGAATCCTGATGAATAGAAACATCATTTGCATAAATGGATTACCGCTAACATTTTCTCACATAAATCAATAGTAATTTTGAGCATTACAGGTCTATCATGCATACAATTATTAATATTTAGATTTATAAAATATTTGAAACATAAAAAATGGAACAGTATCAATTTGCAGGGCTTCTAAAATTCCAAAATGCAAATTGGTCCAAAGTTTTTATTGCTGTAACAATCGCTGCCGTAAGAATCACACTTTTTTCTTTTAAAACCACTGTACATTATGCCCTGCATGTATATATATCCCAATACCCCACCCACTGCGCAATTTTATCAGTTCGTTTATTTTTCATGCTATCTGTGTTTAATTTGACTGAACGTTTCTAATTCTGTACATTATTATTACCAAGATCATGTTTTCTCATTTGAATGAACCAGTTTCAATCAATTTCACTCAAAATATAGATTCAGGATGTAAACCGGAAGTATCGCGTATACCGGATATAGCTGCCTCGGTACGTCTCTTGTCAATTGCACATTCAATGCTTTGGACATTGCCAGAAGCACCTTTTATTGAATGTGACATTTAAACAGACTAGCCAATAGCAGTATCATTCTCGCTTAACTATATATGAATATATGTAAATTTGCGTACAACCACTTTCAGCTCTGTCACCTATTATATTATTACCAATTCATTAAACAAGAGGGCCAAGATGGCCCTATATTGCTCACCTGACTGACCTTGAGTCACCCAACTTAAGTAGATTATATAATACATGTACACTTAAAATTCCAGAAAGACAAGATGGGCAAGTAGTTAGAATTTTGATTTGTTTTGAAGATGTAACAGATGCATAGAAGAGTTCAAACTTGGTAGAGGTTCACCCATGGTAAATGTCAGTGAAATTACATCAAAATCAGGTCAGTAGATTCTGACAAGAAGGCTTTTGAAGTTTTTACTATAGCTGCCGACTGTTTCAAACCTAAGTCTTCGAACTAAGTTAAAAATCCAGTTCCAGCACAAAACTAACCTGTTATGTTTGAGAATGGTTTAAAACTAAAGCATCAGACTAAACTATTGTGCATGAAACAATCCACAGTTCCAGCACAATAAATATTCCTATGAGTTTCAAACACAAGCCTTCCCAAAGCCTATATATAAAACTAACCCTACCCCCTGGCTGCCATGTTTTTTTGACGAATCAAGATTGCTTGAACAAACTTGGTAGAGAGTCATCCAAGAAACATTTCTGTAAAATTATTTTAAAATCGAGCCTGTGGTTCTGACATGAAGATTTTTCAAGTTTTTACTATAGCTTATATAGTAAACTAACCCCACCCCCTGGCTGCCATGTATTTTGACGAATCAAGATGGCTTGAACAAACTTGGTAGAGGGTCACCCAAGAAATATTTCTGTGAAATTATTTTAAAATCGAACTGGTAGTTTCTGACAAGAAGATTTTTTAAGTTTTTACTAATTAAAATTGCCCTGCCCCCTGGGGGCCATGTATTTTGATGAATCAAGATGGCTTGAACAAACTTGGTAGAGGGTCACCCAAGGAACATTACTGTGAAGTTATATCAAAATTGGCCCAGTGGTTTCAGAGGAGAAGTTGTTAAAAGCTAAAAGTTAACGATTGACGACAGAGGACGGACACCAGGCGATCACAAAAGCTCACCTATTATCTGTAATGGCTTAGTCAAAATTGACCTCATTCGGCACAGTGGGTGGCAAAACAAGCGAATGTTATTGCTGCAAGGCGTATTTCACAGCTTAGTAAAGCATGAAAACGGTAATTTATATGACTGATAGAAAATATCTTGACCGATTTTTAATTAAATTTTGAAATGAAAACCGGTTTTGAACAGTAGAAATCGGTCCAAAAACCGAAAAAAACAGTGATTTTAGAAGCCCTGTCAATTTGTAAATATGCAAAATTTATATCAATATGAGTAGTTTTACAAAGTAGTTTGCTATTTGTCAAAACCTAGGGAACAATTTAAAATTGTGTTTTTTTATTAGCAGTTATTGCCCCTTTATGTAAAACATAATTTTGTTCAATGAACTTCTTCATTGTAAAAATATTTCTTCTACCAGGAAATACAAAAACACATTTTGAAATCACATCATATCGGACTGAAACTTGTTTTTATTACTTTTTTGATGACTACTCAGAAATTCAGTTTAGAGATACATCACTAGTTTACTTATTTAGAGATACATCACTAGTTTACTTATTTAGAGATACATCACTAGTTTACTTATTAAGAGATACATCACTAGTTTACTTATTTACCTGCATGTTCTTGTTCACAGTCAGGAAAGGAACCATCCACAGGCACTCGCACATTGTTTTCAATTGAAATAAGAGCAACTTCAACACCAGTTGACTGGTGGCTTCCTTCTTTATACACAGCTTTAACAATTTTTCCAAAGCAGCTGTCATTCCGTCCCACATCTTGTGCTGGTTGGAAGCATTTTCTTTCTGAAAGAATAATATATATATTCTTACTTATGTTTTGTTCTGTCTAATGTCAAAATCTGGTTCAAAATGAGAATCCTGGTTGCTGTCATGTATTTACTGTATGGAAGCACTATGTGGACTTGTACATGTATATGATGTCTTACAACTGATATACAAGCATTTATTTGATTGTCTAACATAAAGGTATCAAAGAGGTTGTATACAATAACTAGCATATAACTGTTTATATAAGTCATTGACATTGATACAATACTTACTAGACATTATAAACACATTGCTTTATTTAATAAATAGTTCCTATTGTTAAAAGTGAAATAGGATTAAACAGAAAACTTTGACTTTATTTATTTATATATTAGCTCATATACATTTTTCTAATTAAGGGCCATAACTCAGACATTAAATATCTGATTAGATCTCTCCAATATTTTTTCCAAGAAATTATACTAATATAACTAAGACTCTGATAAAAAGTTTGTGCAAGAGTGCACACAAGGTCAAAATAATGTGATAATGCAAGTGACAATTATAACCTTGGTAAGTCAGGCACTGGCGTTATAAAAACATATTTGTGCTCAACTTAAATTCGTGCTAAAAACACAACTTTCAGGATACATATAAAAACACAAAGCAAAAACACTTGACTTAACCTCAAATTCTAACATATTAATGTAGAGTTGAGGTACAAAGCTACAGGTATTTACATTTATTTTGTTATAAGGAGTTCATTCATTTATAAGTTAAGCATGAAATCTTGAGTTGAGCATGGAACACGTTTCATAACCTCGGACTCGGTTCTAGAAATTTCTCAAGATCTATTTTATATGGAATTAATATGAAAGAGATCCAATGGAAACCGCGGGTATTATTCTAAAATGTATGCACTGCAATTTTTAATGATTCAAGGGCCACTACTTAGGCATTAATTATCTGAACTGGCCATTTGAAAAATAAATTTATAACAATAATTTACAGTGTAATAAACCCATGACATATTTTTATATTAATCTAGTGTAATATTATTTCCGAATCATAGTTCGCGTTTTCAGTATAATTTGGTTCTCGTATGTTAATTTCCAAAGTACTTTAGACTTACAATGTTTGTTTGTCATGGTTAAATGACATTTTTCGAGACATACATCATATGATGATTCTTGGAAACAAATATGCCCGATTTTTTTCTCCTCCCTTATACAGAAGATCTGTTAGATAAATGGCAAATGTAAACTTTTCCGAGTTATGTGATAAAACAAATCTTACCGTCATGCTAATTTATTATTGAATATATTAAACCCATTGGGAAAATGATATAATGCTCAGCAGAGCCCCGCATAATATATATTTTCCCAACTCGTTAAATAAATTCAATAATAAATAAGCACTCATGTAATATCCGCTATATCTGTGATCTGATAGTTATACAAATACTGTGTAATGTAACTGAATGTAACTGTAACTGTATATCTGTGATCTGATAGTTATACAAATACTGTGTAATGTAACTGATAGTGATACAAATACTGTGTAATGTAACTGTATGTAACTGTAACTGTATATCTGTGATCTGATAGTTATACAAATACTGTGTAATGTAACTGAATGTAACTGTAACTGTATATCTGTGATCTGATAGTTATACAAATACTGTGTAATGTAACTGATAGTGATACAAATACTGTGTAATGTCACTGTATGTAACTGTAACTGTATATCTGTGACCTGATAGTTATACAAATACTGTGTAATGTAACTGTATGTAACTGTAACTGTATATCTGTGATCTGATAGTTATACAAATACTGTGTAATGTAACTGAATGTAACTGTAACTGTATATCTGTGATCTGATAGTTATACAAATACAGTGTAATGTAACTGATAGTGATACAAATACTGTGTAATGTAACTGTATGTAACTGTAACTGTATATCTGTGATCTGATAGTTATACAAATACTGTGTAATGTAACTGAATGTAACTGTTGTAACTGTATATCTGTGATCTGATAGTTATACAAATACTGTGTAATGTAACTGTATGTAACTGTAACTGTATATCTTCGACCTGATAGTTATACAAATACTGTGTAATGTAACTGTATGTAACTGTAACTGTATATCTGTGATCTGATAGTTATACAAATACTGTGTAATGTAACTGAATGTAACTGTAACTGTATATCTGTGATCTGATAGTTATACAAATACTGTGTAATGTAACTGTATGTAACTGTAACTGTATATCTGTGATCTGATAGTTATACAAATACTGTGTAATGTAACTGAATGTAACTGTAACTGTATATCTGTGATCTGATAGTTATACAAATACTGTGTAATGTAACTGTATGTAACTGTAACTGTATATCTGTGATCTGATAGTTATACAAATACTGTGTAATGTAACTGAATGTAACTGTAACTGTATATCTGTGATCTGATAGTTATACAAATACTGTGTAATGTAACTGTATGTAACTGTAACTGTATATCTGTGATCTGATAGTTATACAAATACTGTGTAATGTAACTGTATGTAACTGTAACTGTATATCTGTGATCTGATAGTTATACAAATACTGTGTAATGTAACTGATAGTTATACAGATACTGTGTAATGTTACTGATAGTTATACAAATACTGTGTCATGTAACTGTATGTAACTGTAACTGTATATCTGTGATCTGATAGTTATACAAATACTGTGTAATGTAACTGATAGTTATACAAATACTGTGAAATGTAACTGATAGTTATACAAATACTGTGTAATGTAACTGTATGTAACTGTAACTGTATATCTGTGATCTGATAGTTATACAAATACTGTGTAATGTAACTGTATGTAACTGTAACTGTATATCTGTAATCTGATAGTTATACAAATACTGTGTAATGTAACTGAATGTAACTGTATATCTGTGATCTGATAGTTATACAAATACTGTATAATGTAACTGATAGTTATACAAATACTGTGTAATGTAACTGAATGTAACTGTAATTGTATATCTGTGGTCTGATAGTTATACAAATACTGTGTAATGTAACTGAATGTAACTGTATATCTGTGATCTGATAGTTATACAAATACTGTGTAAGGTAACTGAATGTAACTGTATATCTGTGATCTGATAGTTATACAAATACTGTGTAATGTAACTGAATGTAACTGTATATCTATGATCTGATAGTTATACAAATACTGTGTAATGTAACTGATAGTTATACAAATACTGTTTAATGTAACTGAATGTAACTGTAACTGTATATCTGTGATCTGATAATTATACAAAAACTGTGTAATGTAACTGAATGTAACTGTAACTGTATATCTCTGATCTGATAGTTATACAAATACTGTGTAATGTAACTGAATATCAGATGAAAAATGCAGATGCTAGAGTGAACACAAGCTCAAATAATATTGAAGGGTATGTTTACATGACTACTACTAGTCATTAAAATATCCAATCTAAACATGTTCAATAATTTAACCATAGTTATCATATAACTTAAGTACAATGACATCAAATTGGTGTCTAGATGTGTATACTCCACATTATATTCCTTTATCTGAAAAAGTTAACAAGAGTTGTCAGGAGACAACAAAGCTCACCCCTGGGTGTCTAAGTCCAAAAAGGGCCATAACTGTCACAAAATGCAATCCAGAGTTATGGTTCTTGTCTGTGTGTGTTACATTGATGACGGTGAACACACATGCGGAGTTTCATTCACATCCAATGAGTGGTTGCATAGATATCTTAAACTTAAATGCAAAAGTTTAACCTGGGTGTCTACAGACGATGACAACACCGGCGACACCGCAGACGCCGACGCCGACTCCAGGGTCATGGAAATAGCTCTCCTTGGTCTTCGTCCCAGCGAGCTAATAATAGATATTATATCAATATAATGCAATAAAGCAATTCCAAAGAAGAATCATGTATGAAGAAAACAGATATACCTTTATTTGAACATACATCATTCCACCCATTTGTTTGTATATATGCCATTTCATTCCCAGTCAATACGACATGGGCACATGTTATACAGCATAATCCATGCATAGGGTCATCTACAAATGGTCCTAGAGTCCCATAAAAGTATTTTCCATTCTGGTCTGTTACATCACTGCAGATTGCGCAACCCATTTTCAGTTTCTCGTTATACTCATTCGCTTTTGCAAAAGGATAAAACCCGCCTTCTCTTACATCAATAGGGAGATCATTGTTTGAACTTGCTGACGTCGAATTGCCCTTGATACTAAGTCTTTCCGGAAATACATTTTCACCAATCGGAATCAGTCCTTTAATATGCACGTAAAAAACTATACACGTTTCCGGAACTATCACTGCTGACTGTTTGCCATATCCTTTTGATCTCACTGAACAGGCCGATATCATGCCTATGTTGCTATGTGCCTCTAGTTGTTGTTCTGAGTTGTCTTGGATACACTGTCGTATCAGTTTTGATTCATCATTCGTGTAAAGCTTGTTTATGCTGCTTTCACTATATGTAATTTTCTCTCCTTCGTCACTGTAGACATCCAGTCCTCTATATTCAACAGCATAATCACCAAGATTGATATTTGGTTTTTCTGCATGTTTTGTTATTACAGCAAATATAACTTCATCATTGCGTTCAGGCCTATATCCTGCCCACACACTTACAATTTTTTTCGATTTTGAAAGTATGTTCTCGCAGACTTTGTCGCATATGTGTTTAAAAACTGCAGAATTTTTTCCAAATTTATTTAACGCTGTGTTCACATCACCACCACAGGGAAGTGTATTCTTCCGGAGAAGCTTTTCTACATCATCTTCGGAACCTCTACTGAGACAGTCATGCCAAGCAGCATTTTCTGAAATGAGAAGAAAATGAAATTTCCAATTCTGTTTTCTGCACTTAAAATGTAAACATGCAGTTAAATATACCTTTTTATTGTTGAGATAAACTTAAATGTTAATTGACAACAGTTGCATAGACAGGTACAATAATAACAATGTTGCCTGTTGTGTCAGGTATGCTTTAAGAACACTGATACAATGTGAATATGCATGACAAAAAACTGTCCCCAACTCAATATTTCTGGGTACTGTGTTTTTGAAAAGTTCCTTTCTAGATGATTCCAGAACTGTTATAGAACGTTACTGCATTTTGTTTAGTTCCTCCAATAGTAGGGTAGTAGATATTTTAGTAATTATTTTGAAGTGTAAATTATCTTTTATATATTTAAACTTGAGAAGTATCCTATAAGCAAGGGCCCATATAGAAGGACAGGAAACTTGCATCTCTCTATACTAAATGTTGATAAAATAGAATTAATAATTTGCCAAATTACGCATTCAAATTTCACAGGCAACTGATTCCTTTCACATTAAATGTTACTTGTATGTTACCTTAGATATTTTATAATGGTTAAACATGCCAAATGATCTTGAAATTAAAAATATTGAAGTTTGAAGTAAAATGTCAAAAACTTTGACAAAGATTGAGATTAAATGCATCTAAAGGCAAAAGTTTAACCTGGGTGTCTAAAGACAAAAAATTAAGTCTTAAAGGGCAATAACTCTGCCAAAATGAGCCCAGAGTTATGGTTCTTGTCTCTGTGTGTTTCAATGGTGATGGTGAACACACATGCGAAGCTTCATCCATATCCAATGAGTGATTGCATAGATATCTTACGTGATAAAAAACTTTAACCTGAAAAATTAAGTAAAAAAAGGACCATACTGTGCCAAAATGCAACATTGAGTTATGGTTTTTGTCTTTGTGTGTTTCAATGATGATGGTGAACACACATGTGAAGGTTCATTCACATCTAATGAGTGGTTGCATAGATATCTTAAACTTAAACACAATTAAACTCAAAGTTTAACCTGGGCATCTAAGTCCAAAAAGGGCCATTACTGTGCCAAAGTGCGATCCAGAGTTATGGTTCTTATCTGTGTGTGTTCCATTGATGATGGTGAACACACATGTGAAGTTTCATTCACATTCAATGAGTGGTTGCATAGATATCTTAACCTTAAATGCAACTAAACGCAAAGTTTAACCTTGGTGTCTAAGTTCAAAAAGGGCCATAACTGTGCCAAAATGCAATCCAGAGTTATGGTTATTGTCTCTGTGTGTTCCATTGATGATGGTGAACACACATGTGAAGTTTCATTCACATCTAATGAGTGGTTTCATAGATATCTTAAACTTAAATGCAACTAAACTCTAAGTTTAACCTGGGTGTCTAAGTCAAAAAAGGGCAATAACTCTGCCAAAATGCAATCCAGAGTTATGGTTCTTATCTCAGTTTGTTCCATTGGTGATGGGTAACACTGGTGAACTAATAAAAACACAATTTGCTGGGAATGACCTCGTTTTGTAGAGAATTCCATTGTGCAAAGAAAGAATTTTGATTTGTATTTCTGAGATGAATGAAAGTTAGGATATTTGAAAAGAAGATTTTGCGTGAATATGCGAGCATTCATAACATCTCAATCAGTTGCTTTTCCTTCTTTATGTAAGTCCTTGCTATAAACAAAGGGTGATATGCAATGCTAGTAATAAAACTTAAAACTCATTAAGTAGAATTATATTTTCTTTATACATTTTCAGACATCAATTGTTCAGACAGATTTTAACCTACACATATGGTATCTTTGAAGGCTTTAACCAATATGTAATACCGCTATATTATTTTTCTAAGTCTTTCATTGAACACAGTATATCTAATAACATTATCAATGTGTTAGTAATAATAAAGAACAACTGTATTACCTTTATCTCTCTGTTTTTGTTCTGGTTGATCGCTACTACTCAAATCATCATTGTCATCATCTGAAGCAGAGGCCAGTTCACAGGCAGAAGTGCCACTTTCTGCGGGCCTGTTAACATCTGAAAGTTTTAGATAAAATCATATTTATGACAAACTACTGCAATAGCATCTTTCATACTGACCATTATTTTTGTCATTACATTTACAAATAATATCATCACAATGTTCTGTCCCTATTATGGGATGGGTATGTTTTATATCATGTGTGTAAAGGAAAGCGGGGCAATAGTCTTATAGATAGTGTGTTTGCCTCTCCCACCAGAGGTTTCCAGTTCGACCCAGCTCGACTCTAGCCTCTCATAAAACATCACTCAGTACTGGTTCTACCCAGGCAGCAGACTCGAGAGCGGTTCACTCAGTACTGGTTCTACCCAGGCAGCAGACTCGAGAGCGGTTCACTCAGTACTGGTTCTACCCAGGAAGCAGACTCGAGAGCGGTTCACTCAGTACTGGTTCTACCCAGGCAGCAGACTCAAGAGCGGTTCACTCAGTACTGGTTCTACCCAGGCAGCAGACTCGGGAGCGGTTCACTCAGTACTGGTTCTACCCAGGAAGCAGACTCGAGAGCGGTTCACTCAGTACTGGTTCTACCCAGGCAGCAGACTCGAGAGCGGTTCACTCAGTACTGGTTCTACCCAGGAAGGAGACTCGAGAGCGGTTCACTCAGTACTGGTTCTACCCAGGAAGCAGACTCGAGAGCGGTTCACTCAGTACTGGTTCTACCCAGGAAGCAGACTCGAGAGCGGTTCACTCAGTACTGGTTCTTACCCAGGCAGCAGACTCGGGAGCGGTTCACTCAGTACTGGTTCTACCCAGGAAGCAGACTCGGGAGCGGTTCACTCAGTACTGGTTCTACCCAGGCAGCAGACTCGAGAGCGGTTCACTCAGTACTGGTTCTACCCAGGCAGCAGACTCGGGAGCGGTTCACTCAGTACTGGTTCTACCCAGGAAGCAGACTCGAGAGCGGTTCACTCAGTACTGGTTCTACCCAGGCAGCAGACTCGAGAGCGGTTCACTCAGTACTGGTTCTACCCAGGCAGCAGACTCGGGAGCGGTTCACTCAGTACTGGTTCTACCCAGGCAGCAGACTCGGGAGCGGTTCATATAACTCTGAGCTTTTATCCCAATCAAGCTAAAATAAATAAGTATAAACTAAACTAAAGGAAAATAGTGTTACTTTGTCAGCTTAACTCTTGGTGTGCATCTTGATATCAGATACTAAGGCTGCGGCAATAAATTTGTATCGCAGTTTGTGACAAAACATATTATAATACAGTTTTGCATATTGTAATAATATATTTGGGAAAAATAATGTTACATGATTTAAGCATTTAATGGGAATACTTGTGTCTTATTGTCCAAAATAATTTATTATCTTGATAATAATAATACTTTTACGTACATGTACATAACTAATTTGAAGAGCAGATTTTGTAACATAAATGAGCAGTTTTGCCAATTAGACAGATTTGTCAAATTAAATAAATCCTCTTAAAATGTTCATTAAATGCTTAAATAGGGTGCATTGCAATACATAATAATTATTGCAATGCAGGGATAGTATGTTGCAAAGCTTTGTTATGTGGTTTTGCATGTGTTATTGTTCCTAGACACTATATGAGAACTCAACCTTTACTCAGTTGCTTAGCCTGAATTACAGCTCAAATATGACTAAGATGCTCAGAACATTTTCATTCATACAACACATATACAAATTCAATAAAGTGTATCAATTGAACCTCGGAATGTACAATAACAATTCACATTATATCCATATCTAGTTGTTAACACATCACATCTACAGTATCATTATTATCATCATTACTTTCATTAGTATTACTATGTAATATACACACATCTACAGATTATGAACAAGTTTCCATGACTCCCATCCTTTAGACATGTCAAGTAAGGTTATTTAACCATGACTCCCATCTTTGAGACATGTCAAGTAAGGTTATTTAACCACGACTCCCGTCTTTGAGACATGTCAAGTAAGGTTATTTAACCATGACTCCTGTCTTTGAGACATGTCAAGTAAAGTTATTTGAATGCGACTCCAATCTTTGAGACATGTCAAGTAAGGTTATTTAACCACGATTCCTGTCTTTGAGACATGTCAAGTAAGGTTATTTAACAGCAACTCCCGTCGTTCAGACATGTCAAGTAAGGTTATTTAACAGTGACTCCCGTCTTTGAGACATGTCAAGCATGGTTATTTAACAGTGACTCCCATCTTTGAGACATGTCAAGTAAGGTTATTTAACCGCGACTCCCGGCTTTGAGACATGTCAAGTAAGGTTATTTTACCCAGACTCCTGTCTATGAGACAAGTCAAGAAAGGTTATTTGACCGCAACTCCCATCTTTCAGACATGTCAAGTAAGGTTTTATACCTGCGACTCCCATCTTTTAGACATGTCAAGTAAGGTTATTGAACCACAACTCCCGTCTTTGAGACATGTCAAGTAAGGTAATTTAACAGTGACTCCCGTCTTTGAGACATGTCAAGTAAGGTTATTTAACTGCAACTCCCGTATTTGAGACATGTCAAGTAAGGTTATTTAACTGCAGCTCCCGTCTTTGCTATATGTCAAGTAAGGTTATTTTACTGCGATTGCTGTCTTTGAGACATGTCAAGTAAAATTATTTAACCGTACCTCCCGTCTTTGAGACATGTCAAGTAAGGTTATTTAACAGCGACTCCCGTCTTCTAGACATGTCAAGTAAGGTTATCTTAACGCGATTCCCATCTTTGAGACATGTCAAGCAAGGTTATTTAACTAAAACTTCCATCTTTGAGACATGTCAAGTAAGGTTATTTAACCACGACTCCCGTCTTTGAGACATGTCAAGTAAGGTTATTTAACTGCAACTCCAATCTTTCAGACATGTCAAGTAATGTTATTTAACTGCGACTCCCATCTTTGAGACATGTCAAGTAAGGTTATTTAACTGCAACTCCTGTCTTTGAGACATGTCAAGTAAGGTTATTTTACAGCGACTCCTGTCTTTGAATCAAGTCAAGTAAGGTTATTTAACTGCAACTACCATCTTTGAGACATGTCAAGTAAAGTTATTTAACCGTACCTCCCATCTTTGAGACATGTCAAGTAAGGTTATTTAACCATACCTCCCATCTTTGAGACATGTCAAGTAAGGTTATTTAACAGCGACTTCCGTCTTTGAGACATGTCAAGCAAGGTTATTTAACAGTGACTCCTGTCTTTGAAACATGTCAAGTAAGGTTATTTAACCGTGACTCCCGTCTTTGAGACATGTCAAGTACGGTTATTTAACCGTGACCCCGTCTTTGAGACATGTCAAGTAAGGTTATTTAACCTGTGTTTGAGACATGTCAAGCAAGGTTATTTAACAGCTACTCCCATCTTTGAGACATGTTAAGTAAGAATATTTAACTGTGACTCCAATCTTTGAGATATGTTAAGTATGGTTATTTAACAGCGACTCCCATCTTTGAGACATGTCAAGTCAGGTTATTTAACCCAACTGCCGGCTTTGAGACATGTCAAGTAAGGTTATTTTACCACAACTCCCATCTTTCAGACATGTCAAGTAAGGTTATTTAACTGCAACTGCTGTCTTTGAGACACGTCAAGTAAGATTATTTAACAGTGAGTCCCATCTTTGAGACATGTCAAGTAAGGTTATTTAACTGCAACTCCTGTCTTTGAGACATGTCAAGTAAGGTTATTTAACAATGACTCCCATCTTTGAGACATGTCAAGTAAGGTTATTTAACTGCAACTCCTGTCTTTGAGACATGTCAAGTAAGGTTATTTAACAATGACTCCCATCTTTGAGACATGTCAAGTAAGGTTATTTAACTGCAACTCTCGTCTTTGAGACATGTCAACTAAGGTTATTTAACAGTGACTCCCGTCTTATAGACATGTCAAGTAAGGTTATTTAACTGCAAGTCCCATCTCCGAGACATGTCAAGTAAGGTTATTTAACTGGAACTCCCGTCTTTGAGATATGTTAAGTAAGGTTATTTTACCGCGACTCCTTTCTTTGAGACATGTCAAAAAAGGTTCTTAAACTGCAACTACCATCTTTGAGACATGTCAAGTAAAGTTATTTAACTGTAACTCCTGTCTTTGAGACAGGTCAAGTAAGGTTATTTAACAGCGACTCCCGTCTTTCAAACATGTCAAGTCAAGTTATTTAACAGCGACTCCCGTCTTTGAGACATGTCAAGCATGGTTATTTAACAGTGACTCCCATCTTTGAGACATGTCAAGTAAGGTTATTTAACTGCCACTCCTGTCTTTGAGACATGTCAAGCAATGTTATTTAACAGTGACTCACATCTTTGAGACATGTCAAGAAAGGTTATTTAACCGTGTCTTTGAGACATGTCAAGCAAGGTTATTTAACAGCTACTCCCGTCTTTGAGACATGTTAAGTAAGAATATTTAACTGTGACTCCCATCTTTGAGATATGTCAAGCATGGTTATTTAACAGTGACTCCCGGCTTTGAGACATGTCAAGTAAGGTTATTTTACCTAGACTCCTGTCTATGAGACAAGTCAAGAAAGGTTATTTGATCGAAACTCCCATCTTTCAGAAATGTCAAGTAAGGTTATTTAACTGCGACTCCCGTCTTTCAGACATGTCAAACAAGGTTATTTAACAGCGACTCCCGTCTTTTAGACATGTCAAGTAAGGTTATTTAACAGTGACTCCCGTCTTTGACACATGTCAAGTAAGGTTATTTAACAGTGACTCCCGTCTTTCAGACATGTCAAGTAAGGTTAATTAACTGCAACTCCCGTCTTTAAGACATGTCAAGTAAGGTTATTTAACCGCAATTCGCGTCTTTGAGACATGTCAAGTAAGATTATTTAACTGCAACTCCCGCCTTTTAGACATGTCAAGTCAGGTTATCTAACCGCTACTCCCGTCTTTGAGACATGTCAAGCAAGGTTATTTAACAGTGACTCCCATCTTTGAGATATGTCAAGTAAGGTTATTTAAAAGTGACTCCCGTCTTTGAGACATGTCAAGCATGGTTATTTAACAGTGACTCCCATCTTTGAGACATGTCAAGTAAGGTTATTTAACTGTGACTCCTGTCTTTGAGACATGTCAAGTAAGGTTATTTAACCGTGACTCCCGTCTTTGAGACATGTCAAGTAAGGTTATTTAACCATGACTCCCGTCTTTGAGACATGTCAAGTAAGGTTATTTAACCGCCTCTTTGAGACATGTCAAGCAAAGCTATTTTACAGCTACTCCCTTCTTTGAGACATGTTAAGTAAGAATATTTAACTGTGACTCCCATCTTTGAGATATGTCAAGTAAGGTTATTTAACTGTGACTCCCATCTTTGAGACATTTCAAGTAAAGTTATTTAACAGTGACTACCGGCTTTGAGACATGTCAAGTAAGGTTATTTTACCCAGACTCCCGTCTATGAGTCATGACAGGTACGGTTATATGACCGCAACTCCCATCTTTGAGACATGTCAAGTAAGGTTATTTAACTGCAACTCCCATCTTTGAGACATGTCAAGTAAGGTTAATTAACTGTGACTCCCATCTTTGAGACATGTCAAGTAAGGTGATTTAACCACGACCCCAGTCTTTGTGACATGTCAAGTAAGGTTATTTAACCGCGACTCCCATCTTTGAGACATGTCAAGTAATGTTATTTAACAGCAACTCCTGTCTTTGAGACATGTCAAGTAAGGTTATTTAACAGTGACTCTTGTATTTGAGACATGTCAAGTAACGTTATTTAACCGCAACTCCCGTCTTTGAGACATGTCAAGTAAGGTTATTTAACTGCAACTACGGTCTTTGAGACATGTCAAGTAAGGTTATTTAACTGCAACTCCCATCTTTGAGACATGTCAAGTAAAGTTATTTAACCACGACTCCAGTCTTTGAGACATGTCAAGTAAGGTTATTTAACCCCGACTCCCATCTTTGAGACATGTCAAGTAATGTTATTTAACCGCAACTCCTGTCTTTGAGACATGTCAAGTAAGGTTATTTAACAGCGACTCTTGTATTTGAGACATGTCAAGTAAGGTTATTTAACCGCAACTCCCGTCTTTGAGACATGTCAAGTAAGGTTATTTAACTGCAACTCCCGTCTTTGAGACATGTCAAGTAAAATTATTTAACTGAAACTCCCGTCTTTGAGACATGTCAAGTAAGGTTATTTTACAGCGACTCCTGTCTTTGAATCAAGTTAATTAAGGTTATTTAACTGCAACTCCCATCATTGAGACATGTCAAGTAAGGTTATTTAACCGCGACTCCTGTCTTTGAGACATGTCAAGTAAGGTTATTTAACCGTGACTCCTGTCTTTGAGACATGTCAAGTAAGGTTATTTAACCGTGTTTTTGAGACATGTCAAGTAAGGTTATTGAACCATGACTCCGATCTTTGAGACATGTCAAGTAAGGTTATTTAACCGCGTCTTTGAGACATGTCAAGTAAGGTTATTTAAACACGTCTTTGAGACATGTCAAGTAAGGTTATTTAACCGTACCTCCCGTCTTTGAGACATGTCAAGTGAGGTTATCTAACAGTGACTCCCATCTTTGAGACATGTCAAGTAAGGTTATTTAACTGTGACTCCTGTCTTTGAGACATGTCAAGTAAGGTTATTTAACCACAACTCCCGTCTTTGAGACATGTCAAGTAAAGTTATTTAACCGTACCTCCCATCTTTGAGACATGTCAAGTAAGGTGACTTAACAGCGACTCTCATCTTTTAGACATGTCAAGTAAGGTTATCTAACCGTGACTCCCATCTTTGAGACATGTCAAGCAAGGTTATTTAACAGTGACTCCCATCTTTGAGACATGTCAAGTAAGGTTATTTAACCATGACTCCCATCTTTGAGACATGTCAAGTAAGGTTATTCAAACAAGTCTTTGAGACATGTCAAGTAAGGTTATTTAACCGTACCTCCCATCTTTGAGACATGTCAAGCAAGGTTATTTAACAGTGACTCCCATCTTTGAGACATGTCAAGTAAAGTTATTTAACCGTGACTCCCATCTTTGAGACATGTCAAGTAATGTTATTTAACTGCAACTCCTGTCTTTGAGACATGTCAAGTATGGTTATTTAACAGTGACTCTTGTATTTGAGACATGTCAAGTAAGGTTATTTAACCTCAAATCCCGTCTTTGAGACATGTCACGTAAGGTTATTTAACTGCAACTCCCGTCTTTGAGATATGTCAAGTAATGTTATTTAACTGCACCTCCCGTCTTTGAGACATGTCAAGGAAAGTTATTTTACAGCGACTCCTATCTTTGAATCAAGTCAAGTAAGGTTATCTAACTGCAACTCCCATCATTGAGACATGCCAAGTAAGGTTATTTAACAGCGACTCCCATCTTTTAGACATGTCAAGTAAGGTTATCTTACTGCGACTCCCATCTTTGAGACATGTCAAGCAAGGTTATTTAACAGTGACTCCCATCTGTGAGACATGTTAAGTAAGGTTATTTAAACGCGTCTTTGAGACATGTCAAGCAAGGTTATTTAACCGTACCTCCCGTCTTTGAGACATGTCAAGTAAGGTTATTTAACAGCGACTCCCGTCTTTTAGACATGTCAAGAAAGGTTATCTAACCGAGAACCTTGTCTTTGAGACATGTCAAGCAAGGTTATTTAACAGTGACTCCAATCTTTGAGACATGTCAAGTAATGTTATTCAACTGTGACTCCCGTCTTTGAGACATGTCAAGTAAGGTTATTTAACCACGACTCCTGTCTTTGAGACATGTCAAGTAAGGTTATTTAACCATGACTCCTGTCTTTGAGACATGTCAAGTAAGGTTATTAAACCATGTCTTTGAAACATGTCAAGTAAGGTTATTTAACCATGACTCCGATCTTTGAGACATGTCAAGTAAGGTTATTTAACCGCGTCTTTAAGACATGTCAAGTTAGTTTATTTAAACGTGTCTTTGAGACATGTCAAGTAAGGTTATTTAACAGTGACTCCCGTCTTTGAGACATGTCAAATAAGGTTATCTAACAGCGACTCCCCTCTTTGAGACATGTCAAGCAAGGTTATTTAACAGTGACTCTTGTATTTGAGACATGTCAAGTAAGGTTATTTAACTGTGACTCCTGTCTTTGAGACATGTCAAATAAGGTTATCTAACAGCGACTCCCCTCTTTGAGACATGTCAAGCAAGGTTATTTAACGGTGACTCTTGTATTTGAGACATGTCAAGTAAGGTTATTTAACTGTGACTCCTGTCTTTGAGACATGTCAAGTAAGGTTATTTAACAGCAACTCCCATCTTTGAGACATGTCAAGTAAGGTTATTTTACCCAGACTCCCATCTATGAGACATGTCAAGTAAGGTAATTTGACTGCAACTCCCATCTTTCAGACATGTCAAGTAAGGTTATTTAACAGTGACTCCCATCTTTTAGACATGTCAAGTAAGGTTATTTAACCGCGACTCCCAGACTGAGACATGTCAAGCAAGATTATTTAACCATGACTCCCATCTTTGAGACATGTCAAGTAAGGTTATTTAACTGCAACTCCTGTCTTTGAGACATGTCAAGTGAGGTTATTTAACATTGACTCCCGTCTTTGAGACATGTCAAGTAAAGGTTATTTAACTGCAACTCCCATCTTTGAGACATGTCAAGTAAGGTTATTTAACTGTGACTCCTGTCTTTGAGACATGTCAAGTAAGGTTATTTAACAGCAACTCCCATCTTTGAGACATGTCAAGTAAGGTTATTTTACCCAGACTCCCATCTATGAGACATGTCAAGTAAGGTAATTTGACTGCAACTCCCATCTTTCAGACATGTCAAGTAAGGTTATTTAACTGCGACTCCCATCTTTGAGACATGTAAAGTAAGGTAATTTAACAGAGACTCCCATCTTTTAGACATGTCAAGTAAGGTTATTTAACCGCGACTCCCAGACTGAGACATGTCAAACAAGATTATTTAACCATGACTCCCATATTTGAGACATGTCAAGTAAGGTTATTTAACTGCAACTCCTGTCTTTGAGACATGTCAAGTGAGGTTATTTAACATTGACTCCCGTCTTTGAGACATGTCAAGTAAAGGTTATTTAACTGCAACTCCCATCTTTGAGACATGTCAAGTAAGGTTATTTAACAGTGACTCCTGTCTTTGAGACATGTCAAGTAAGGTTATTTAACTGCAACTCCTGTCTTTGAGACATGTCAAGTAAGGTTATTTAACTGCAACTCCCATCTTTGAGATATGTCAAGTTAGGTTATTTTACCGCAACTCCTGTCTTTGAGACATGTCAAGAAAGGTTACTTAACCGCAACTCCCATCTTTGAGACATGTCAAGTAAGGTTATTGAACTGCGACTCATGTCTTTGAATCATGTCAAGTAAGGTTATTTAACTGCAACTCCCATCTTTGAGACATGTCAAGAAAAGTTATTTAACCGTAACTCCCGTCTTTGAGACATGTCAAGTAAGGTTATTTAACAGCAACTCCCATCTTTGAGACATGTCAAGTAAGGTTATTTAACAGCAACTCCCATCTTTGAGACATGTCAAGCATGGTTATTTAACCGTGACTCCTGTCTTTGAGATATGTCAAGTAAGGTTATTTAATCCCGTCTTTGAGACATGTCAAGCAAGGTTATTTAACAGCTAATCCCGTCTTTGAAACATGTTAAATAAGAATATTTTACTGTGACTCCCATCTTTGAGATATGTCAAGTAAGGTTATTTAACCGCGACTCCCAGCTTTGAGACATGTCAAGTAAGGTTATTTTACCCCAACTCCCATCTTTGAGACATGTCAAGTAAGGTAATTTGACTGCAACTCCCATCTTTCAGACATGTCAAGTAAGGTAATTTGACTGCGACTCCCGTCTTTGAGACATGTAAAGTAAGGTTATTTAACAGTGACTCCCATCTTTTAGACATGTCAAGTAAGGTTATTTAACCGCGACTCCCAGACTGAGACATGTCAAGCAAGATTACTTAACCATGACTCCCATCTTTGAGACATGTCAAGTAAGGTTATTTAACTGCAACTCCTGTCTTTGAGACATGTCAAGTGAGGTTATTTAACATTGACTCCCGTCTTTGAGACATGTCAAGTAAAGGTTATTTAACTGCAACTCCCATCTTTGAGACATGTCAAGTAAGGTTATTTAACAGTGACTCCTGTCTTTGAGACATGTCAAGTAAGGTTATTTAACTGCAACTCTTGTCTTTGAGACATGTCAAGTAAGGTTATTTAACTGCGACTCCCATCTTTGAGATATGTCAAGTTAGGTTATTTTACCGCAACTCCTGTCTTTGAGACATGTCAAGAAAGGTTACTTAACCGCAACTCCCATCTTTGAGACATGTCAAGTAAGGTTATTTAACTGCGACTCATGTCTTTGAGACATGTCAAGTAAGGTTATTTAACTGCAACTCCCATCTTTGAGACATGTCAAGAAAAGTTATTTAACCGTAACTCCCGTCTTTGAGACATGTCAAGTAAGGTTATTTAACAGCAACTCCCATCTTTGAGACATGTCAAGTAAGGTTATTTAACAGCAACTCCCATCTTTGAAACATGTCAAGCATGGTTATTTAACTGTGACTCCCATCTTTGAGACATGTCAAGTAAGGTTATTTAACTGCGACTCCCATCTTTGAGAAATGTTAAGTAAGGTAATTTAACCGTGATTCCCGTCTTTGAGACATGTCAAGTAAGGTTATTTAACCTTGACTCCCGTCTTTGAGACATGTTAAGTAAGGTTATTTAACCGCATCTTTGAGACATGTCAAGCAAGGTTATTTAACAGCTACTCCCATTTTTGAGACATGTCAAGTAAAAATATTTAACTGTGACTCCCATCTTTGAGATATGTCAAGTAAGGTTATTTAACCCCAACTCCCATCTTTGAGACATGTCAAGTAAGGTTATTTAACCTTGACTCCCAGCTTTGAGACATGTCAAGTAAGGTTATTTTACCCAGACTCACGTCTATGAGACATGTCAAGTAAGGTTATTTTACCCAGACTCCTGTCTATGAGACATGACAAGTAAGGTTATTTGACCGCAACTCCCATCTTTGAGACATGTCAAGTAAGGTTATTTAACCGCGACTCCCGTCTTTGAGACATGTCAAGTAAGGTTATTTAACCATTACTCCCATCTTTGAGACATGTCAAGTAAGGTTATTTAACCGTGACTCCCATCTTTGAGACATGTCAAGTAAGGTTATTTAACCATGACTCCCATCTTTGAGACATGTCAAGTAAGAGTATTTAACAGAGACTCCTGTCTTTGAGACAGGTCAAGTAAGGTTATTTAACTGTAACTTCCATCTTTGAAACATGTCAAGTAAGGTTATTTAACCGTAACTTCCATCTTTGAAACATGTAAAGTTAGGTTATTTAACCATGACTCCTGTCTTTGAAACATGTCAAGTAAAGTTATCTTACCGCGACTCCTGTCTTTGAGACATGTCAAGTAAGGTTATTTAACCGTGACTCCCATCTTTGAGACATGTCAAGTAAGGTTATTTAACAGTGACTCCCGTCTTTGAGACAGGTCAAGTAAGGTTATCTTACCGCGACTCCCGTCTTTGAGACATGTCAAGTAAGGTTATTTAACTGTGATTCCCGTCTTTGAGACATGTCAAGTAAGGCTATTTTACAGCGACTCCTGTCTTTGAGACAGGTCAAGTAAGGTTATTTAACCGTAACTTCCATCTTTGAAACATGTCAAGTAAGGTTATTTAACCGTAACTTCCATCTTTGAAAAATGTCAATTTACATTATTTAACCATGACTCCCGTCTTTGAAACATGTCAAGTTTGGTTATTTAACTGCCATTCATGTCATTCTAATATGTTTATGAGCAAAAACGCAACAATTTAATGAACTTGTATCTCTCTAACAAAATAATGCACCTGAATCTAAATGAGTGTCTTCAACATGAACTTGTTGATCAACGGTAACACCTTTACTAGCTCCATCATCAGGTACACTGGACGAAGGACCAACTTTAGGAGAACCACAATCAGGATGTTGTTTTGGTGCTGATCACAAAAAAAAAAAAAAAAAAATATATATTCAATGAAATGATAATTGTGTTGTTCATAAAAGCATTGGCCGCGGCGTGGTCTAGTGGTAGAGCGTCCGTCTCACATGCGGAAGGAAGTGGGTTCGACCCCCAGCCGGGTCATACCAAAGACTTTAAAAATGGCACTATAAGCTTCCTCGCTTGACGCTTAGCATTTAAAGGAGAGTTCTAGATCTGGTCGGCCCGGTGTCAGTATAATGTGGGTGGGGTATCATACCATGTGTCTGCGGCATGATACTCCAGTGTGACAGCGCTCAGAATACTGTCTCAAGTAGACACCGTCACGATATGACTGAAAAATTGTTGAAAGCGACGCTAAACACCATACAACAACATAAAAGCATTATGTTACATGCTTGATTTATTACAAATTATATAGTATATAATACTTTAATAAAACATGATCAATTCATTTCATTAGTAATAAGCTTTTTTTGCTTTTCAAGATTCTTTGTATGAAAAATATACAATATATAAATATGTCCACACCTGAATCAAAACACATATTGTCTTTATCCAATGGTCCAATAGTCTTACTAGAAATATCTTCTGCAGTTGCTCCAGACGAATCTCCATGTTTTGGTGCTTTAAACAAATTAGAAAAACTATCAAGCAGCAGAATGGAGATTACCACAAATCAAATTACACATAATAAAATTATTATAGTCTAGTCATAAAGCCACATATAACATGGGAATAAGAAATAGATAATATCAATAGGAAAAGCTGTACATGATATACCATTCAGGTTTTGAACAAATATACAATTAAAGCAACACATCCACGTTTGAACTTTTAAAAAAAAATTTTAATTGAGTTATGAGCACATTTCCCATACAAACATATGATCAATTAGCTGTATATGAGCATATAAATACAATCCGGAACAAAATGATGCCCAAATTTTAATGCGTGACTAACACTTTATAAAACAAGCGTGTAACTCACCCGAGTCAAAAAAAATCGTCAAAATGACTTTCAAGGCAGGTAAAGTACACTACGCACTAAAACGTGAAGTTTTTTAATACGACTCGCATAATTCAATTTGAAGCCAAGTTGGAATCCTCAGCAATTTAAAAATAATTTATAAAGCGTTTGTCACGCTTTATAATTTGGACATCTTTTTTTATAATTCTAAAGCGTCTGGATAGTGTTTGGTAGCACATATACAGCTCACTGACCATATATTTATGTATGGTAAATGTGCTCACAACTCAATTGAAAAACTTTTAAAAAAAGATTAAACGTGGATGTGTTGCTTTAAGAGCATTTCAATATAAATACTTCATGAGAATTGTCCTAAACAACACATTTCTATTGAAATGTAACATGAATATCAGAAGTTTGTGCGATTTCTGCAATATGTTTATAGAATCAAATAAACACCTCTTTGTCATTGAATTCAAATGTTCTTAAATGAAAAACAAATACACATAGATTATTCAATGGTCTGCTTTTGGGTATATGGACCCGAGTAGTTACACTAATTTATTAAACTGTATATTGATATATACACAATATTTCATCTGTAAATCTGTTATATCATACTTTTATAATGCATTGTACTTGATATAAAAACATACCTCTACTTTTATAATGCATTGTACTTCACATAAAAACATACTCTTCTTCTCTAATGCATTGTACTTGATATAAAAACATACCTCTACATCTATATGGCACTGTACTTGATGTAAAAACATACCTCTTCTTCTATAATGAATTGTACTCGATATAAAAACCTTGAATTTTGAAAATATTGAACTTACAACAGTTTGCTTAATGGGGTGTTAAGTCAACAGAGCTTTGCACAACGAGACCCGAGGTATGTTTTGTGCTTCCAATGTATCATTTTTCTATTTAGGTATTATTTACCAAAATTTAAACAGCTTTAAATACAATGATGTACAAGTAAAAAGGTAACTCATTTACATGACACGACAAGGTGACTAGTCCTGAATCGAAACGTAACTTACCCCAATTTGTCTTTGGCGTATTAGTGCCTCTCAGGTCTCTCTTTCTGAAGTCATTGTAATATTCTTTTTCCTCATCAGATTCGCTGGACGAAAATTCACCATCAGATGGGTTGCTTGATGATACTGTAATTGTCATTTTGTCATTAATTTTAAGTATGTGAGTTGTTTATATTACAATTGTAGTTTTAATGGCTCAGTGAGACTCAGTGCAGAGTTGTGCCCCTTCATGAGTGCCTATAGGACAATTCTTAAACTTTTTTTTGGTAAATATATTCGTATTTTCAAATTCGTATGGACTAAAACATTAGAGATAAGACATGCAAGATATCAGAAATATTTGATTTTAGCATGTGATTGGTTTTGAAAAAGCGTTGAACAATGTTTAAAAAGAACTGGAATCAATGACTCCAAACTAGACACTATACTAGTTAATGTACATTAATAAAAATTAATATGAAATTGATTAAAAAGAATGGTAATTCACTAAGATTCATTCTGAGATGTTCTCCGCCAATAAAACTGGCCATGTCACATATAACTGGTTATGTGTTGAAAATGGTGCTTAACCCAAATAAAAAAAACATAATTTATAATCATTTATTCGTATGAAACAACATGGTGACTAGTTCTCTGACTTGAAATGTAACAGACCTCGCTTTGCCTTCAGCGTTTTAGTTTTCAATGGGTCTCTTCCTCCTAAATCAGATTCACTGGAAGAACTTGATGAAGGGTCACCGCCAGGTGGATTGCTTGATGACACTGTAATATCATAAATATAATGGCTCAGTGAGACTCCCTATAGAGTTGTGCCCCTTGATAGTGACTTTTTATTTGTAAATATGTTTGTATTTTCATAAGGAAAAAGTGAAATTTCTCTTTCACAGATGAGAAGTACAACATCTGGATAAGCAGGAATATGAGATGTACTTGATTTCATTCGGTGGTCTGGTTTTGAAATATCATTTGACAGCATTTAAAGAATGACTTCACCACATAAAACAAAACTGGACATTATGTCAACTATTGTGCATTTTTATGTGTAAATACATTTATTGCCAGGACACTAAAGAAATGCTTTATGCAATAAAATGTTATCATCAAAGTGTAATCACCAATTTTAAAATGTTTGTCAGACACTGTTTTTTTTTAATTTTCATCTATTTAGAAATTGTATAACTAAGAACGCGAGATTACCCCAACAATAAGTATTTTTCATGTATTTGGCAGTTGAAAGTAAACATAAATTACTAAATACTATAAAAGTTACCATGTGATTTTGTTTTCAAACCCCCAAATTCTGTATTGTTGCTAAATAAGGACCTGCATGGTGCTCCATTACCACTGGCAATCGCACTTTTGACAAATCCAGTTACTGACAGCCGTGGTCGTCTCTGGTGAATGTTTTTATTGTTGTGTGTCCTTACTGACCTGTCTGCATCTGATACATGTCCTTGTGATTGGCTAGCTCTGTGACAAATACAGGTGCATGTTTGGCAGTTACAACAACATGTCGAATCACCGTGATTTTCATTTCTTGTTTGATTGTGCGGCGCATCTATGGTTAAAAGAACACATTATTTAAATGCGTTTAATAATTTATATTTGATATGTTGCATTATCACTTTAAAGACAAACTTATACAAAATAAGAACTCAAATATCCTGTTATATTATTGTTCTTGCTTCTTGGAATAATACAGAACAACAATGTATTGTATTCCAACTATTTATTATTGCCCTAAAACTAACTGTGATTACTAGATGAATGGTATAGACCAGATTGACCGAGATAAACCATGCACAGGTAATAATGTAGTAGAAGGGAAGTAACTCTGAGTGTTTCAGATACTGAGGTATCATGTTACATATCCAACTGGAGAAAAATAGCAACATCAACTGAACAAATACAGTAAATTATACAAACAAATAAAAGACGTAACAACAGAAATGTCCCCCTTGGAATGATCAATGGCAAAACCATCACTAAGGATCTTTCACCTAACCTCTGTCTTCCTCCATAGTCTCATAAAAAAACTCTTATAAATGCAGCAACATCATGTGTACTGTATTGTAAATCACAAATCTGCTTATAAATGCAGCAGCATCATGTGTACTGTATTGTAAATCACAAATCTGCTTATAAATGCAGCAGCATCATGTGTACTGTATTGTAAATCACAAATCTGCTTATAAATGCAGCAGCATCATGTGTACTGTATTGCAAATCACAAATCTGCTTATAAATGCAGCAGTATCATGTGTACTGTATTGCAAATCACAAATCTGCTTATAAATGCAGCAGCATCATGTGTACTGTATTGCAAATCACAAATCTGCTTATAAATGCAGCAGCATCACGTGTACTGTATTGTAAATCACAAATCTGCTTATAAATGCAGCAGCATCACGTGTACTGTATTGCAAATCACAAATCTGCTTATAAATGCAGCATCATGTGTACTGTATTGCAAATCACAAATCTGCTTAAAAATGCAGCAGCATCATATGTACTGTATTGTAAATCACAAATCTGCTTATAAATGCAGCAGCATCATGTATACTGTATTGTAAATCACAAATTTGCTTATAAATGCAGCAGCATCATGTGTACTGTATTGTAAATCACAAATCTGCTTATAAATGCAGCAGCATCATGTGTACTGTATTGTAAATCACAAATCTGCTTATAAATGCAGCAGCATCATGTATACTGTATTGTAAATCACAAATCTGCTTATAAATGCAGCAGCATCATGTGTACTATATTGTAAATCACAAATCTGCTTATAAATGCAGCAGCATCATGTGTACTGTATTGCAAATCACAAATCTGCTTATGTAAATAAAACATAAAATAGAAACAAAAATGCAACACGCAAATGTAACACACATGTAACAGGGACAAGTACTCTGATATAATAGTTGAGGATAATGTAAAGGACCTTAGTTTATTGTTCTCCAACACATTGAATTTTGAATAGAATGTAAACTGTGTTGTTAGCAAATCAAATAGTATTGTAGGACTTATCAAAAGAAAGGTCACTTATATGAACTCTTTCTCATATTATATAAAGCACTGGTTCGGTCTCACTTAGACTATGGTAACATTATCTGGTATCCAACACTGAAGAAGACTAAATATTGTTGGAAATATCCAGCGTAGAGCTACCCAGATCATACCGGAGTTCTGTGGTTTAGATTATAAACAAAGATAAGAACGACTAAACTTGCCCACTTTGGAATACAGAAGACAATGGGGAGATTTAACACAAGTTTTCAAAATACTACATAACATTGAAGATATTGATTACACTGAACTACGCTTGCTACAACCCAGCAAATTATGGGTCATTTATTCAAAATGGTGAAACCAAGAGCCAACAATTCCTTCACCAATCATGTAATTAATAACTGGAATTCATTACCAGAACATGTAGTCATGTCATGTAGTGGATATGATCAAGATATATGTGTTAGTTTAATATGTTAATAAGGAATTAAGTGAAAGGATTTGATAAATAAATACACAGACAGACGGACGGATGGATGTACAAATAAATAAATAAAAAAATAATTAGATAAATGAATTAATGAATAAATAATTAGGGTCTCACCTTTGTACCTGCATGAACCAGAAGGATCTCTTTCCTGTAAATTAAGCAATCACACTTATGATAATTTGATATTTCAGACAGTATCAATATATTATCAAGATTCAATTTTTGTTTTGAATAAATGTTTAAACAAATTAGATAATAAATACTTATTTGATAATACAAGATGACATTCGGTATCGTTAAATATATCATAATACAGCAAATATATATTTCTTGTCTTTGTCCGCTTTCCAATTCCTTTTTGCCTGGCCCGATAAGCTCAGTCGGTGACACGTCTGACTATCAATCCAGGGGTCGTGAGATTGAATCCCCGACCAGCAACAGTCTCCGTGATGATTGATATACAACATTGGGTCTCATTATCATCACTCTCACCACTGATTCAAGTGGGAAAGTTATCAATTACTTGCAGAGATAAAGTGTGCTCAAGTACTGGTTAACCATTCAGGATCCCAGAAAACCGGTTTGGATAATTGATCGCCTGTTAACCCTCGATGGCATAAAAATGACGCTAAATATTCAATGAATGAATCAATCAATTCCTTTTTTGGCTTGTCTTTACTGTGGCCAGCCTAAGTATTTAGTTAGATTTTGATTTCCTGTTCTGTATGAAATAAATCAATACAACGCAATATGGGGCAGGGTACTTGTATTCTATGTATTATTTTACAATATGGTTAGTCTTAATCATCTGCTATGATTTCATTTCTTAATGGTTGGTTTGTCTCAGTTTATCCAATCTCTCCTCCTTAATTAAACTTGTTTTTATAATAGGCCATTATATACTGTCTCTAAACATTACAGCAATATAATGTAGCGCTATGGAACAGTCGTGAGAGGATGTTTATCATATAGAAAAGCAAGTGTCGGAGATGATCAAGATTACATGCGGACTATTCTACTTTAATACACAGGCTATCATCGATCTGAGTGTAAGCATCTCCCATGTAAATAGATCTAGGTTAATTTGTATAACCTTTTTTTCTTCTTTTTGTTTGACTTGTAGGTGCCGGCGGTACTGTAATGTGTTGTTTATTTGATAACACAATTTAATAAGCCACGACTGGTGGAAATTAATCCCCTTCCTTTATGGACTCGTCTTGCTATTTTCCCACCAAACTGTCAATTTATCTATTAAATATTAATGAAGGGCGAGTCCATCTTTACATAGGTAAGATACCATTACTCCAATTTCATTTACTTGATAACGGATTCTTTGATTTTAGGGTACTATTTAATATTTTTTGGATAAAACATTTAAAACATTCTCTGATATTTAGTATATAGGTTATGGTTGAAATAATAATAGAACGAGTCATTATAATGGACTCACACCACTATTATCTCCCTTGAGTACTCCGGACCTACAGATGAAGGAGGTAGAAATAAAACTTTAGTTCTCTTTTTCTTCTTTTTTCAGGGCTTTGTACTGCAATGTTTTGTTTTTTGCTAGCATGAGTTAAATGGTCAGTATCTTAGAAATCACCACTGAAAATTTGATGCTGATACCAGCTTTCTGGACAATTCTGTGTCATTTCAGAATTGTTGGTTCGAACCGCATCTAGGGCGAACAGTTGACATATTATTACTCTGGAAATTGATAGGTCTCACAAAAGCATTGAATTTAAAAAAAAACAACCTGGTCAAGGTTTACTTTTTTTTCTTTATAATTGCATATCTTGAACCAGTGAAGAATTTGAGCCCAGACACATGCTGCAGAATTTAATTTTTCACTCTGTTTTGGACATAAATGTTACAATGGAGCCCTATGGGAAATGTAATAGTGGTGTGAGACGTTAACAGAAACTGACAGATCTGCATGTTGCAGTGTTGAGGGATGCTGATTTCTTTAAATAGAAGGTATTAAACTATAATTTGGACATGTTATGAATAGTTGACCGCAATCTGAGTTTTTAAACATTTCAATATAACTGATGGTGCAGATTTGCATTTTTTTTTCATGCATTTATGATAGAGATTACACACATTGACCAAACTTTGTATATGTCAATTTCTTGATATTCATATTGTCCATGTATGATTTAGTATTCTGTTAAATGTGGAAACAAAATGAGAGATACATCATGTCTAATGCATGGCAGAATGCTGGTTTACTCTGTAGATGGTCATTTTGGTGTTTCCTTGCCCAAAGTTTAGGTTTATGAGCAGTGTCCAGTCTCATATTTTATGAACACCTGTCCTCATAGACAGATCCCATTTGTGACACTCTCTCCATCATGTGCGGTTTTGCCATATTTCTGTAGAGCTACCAACCCTTAATTCAGGTTGAAGTATCTGCAAGATCACACTTAATTCCAATGGACATGCTTATTGCTCAGATTGTGAATTTGAAGCTGATTTTTACATTAATTTATTACCCCACCCACTTATTTCTGCATACAAAAATAGAATTGTTTGCAAAATGAAATAAATTGCATATTCACAGTGGACTGAGAGTTTGTACTACTTTTTATTGTTTAATTATGAAAATGCAGTAGTTGCAATCTTGCCAAGAGGCCAGTTTACGGTTAACTTCGGTTGTTTTCGGTTGTCGTCGCATTAAATTCTGCGTTGAATCATTGAATTTGGCGAAGTTTTTGCTTGTACTCCATTTATATAGAAAATGCTATAGATATGCAGAATTTTACATTGAATGTCATGTATGCATTATCTATTGGGCCTGTGTTGCCCTTTTTATATTGGAATTAATGTGTAAATAGGGTAATGGAGTACTTTAGCATGAAAATAGCTTGAATTGTTTGCTTTTGTGGCTGCCATATCATTCTGATATTGAAATTTTATCTAAAATATGTTATGTTTAATCAGTTTTGTTCCACAATATCATTAATTTGTATTCAAAATGTCTGTTTTTCTTCCTATTTTCAATCACCTTTTCATTTTACCATGTAGTTTTGAAAGTTTCAGACCTTTTTAGACACAATTGGTCAAGTTATCATGAAATTTAGACTGTAGGGTTGTGAATTCTTGCCTATTTACATGAAATAGCAGCATTTTGACTGAAACCATGCGTCACTTAAACTTATTTTATTTCAGAACTAGTTCAGATATGGGGATGCATTTAGCTTTATTGAACTTGTATTGAGTATTGTAACATAATATGTAAATTTAGAATCTTAAATTTAAGAAAAAGTCCTCTTCAGGACTCACACCACTATTATCTCCCTTGAGTGCTCCGGACCTACAGATGAAGGAGGTAGAAATACAATGGAGCCCTATGGGAAATGTAATAGTGGTGTGAGACGTAATAATGAGTGAACTCCGATGAAATTGGGTCACACCATAAATAAATGTTTTATCTGTACACATGAGAGCAAAAACATAGCAGCCAGGGCGGGATGACCCCCTAACACAATGTTGAGGTTGGGTGAGTGGAGCGGTGTTAGCATGTAAGTTGTCCTAACATGTATTTTGATAAAAACTCAATGGTGTAGCTGCAAGATACATAAACCACTGTACATATGGCACAATAATTATTCCTGGTCCCAGCAAATCCAGTGCTTGTTATATTGCAATGACCTACATTACACCGGATATTGCAAATAATTGTTTTTGAATGGATTTCAGACAACCATTCATTACCTGGAATGTTTTTACAGTGTAACTTTTTTAAATTGATGGTATATCTATACAATAAGATGTTAATTAGAGTTGTGTGCAGTTTTTTATGGATTTTCAGTGCATAAGAAGTACCTGATTTGAACCCCTAAATACTTACATTTGCAGTATGGTGTACACTCTCTATGAAGTCTTAGCTCATAGTACTGGGAGTGAAACTGGAATGAGGTTCACTTTTAAATACATCTTAATGGTTTAATCTAAATTTCTTCTGTGTGTGTGTTTCTTTAATAAAAGTGTTTTAGAGTCTCAAACCATTGAAGTAAATAATATATTTTCTAAGAAATGAGTAGAATTCACCAGTTTGTGCTTAAGATATCAAATATTTTTGGAGCGGTTCTCTGTATCTTAATAGTGGGAGCAGAGTAGAATTACTGCCACCAGCAGGAAAGGGACACCCTTCTCACACACTATCCCCAGGTTGCCTCTTCCCAATAATTGAAGTGTTGTTATGCCAATTGAAGTATTATTTATCTACACTCTTACTTCACACATATACTTTATCATTTTCAAATCATCTCATTTTATATCAATAAGAGTGAGAATGCTTACTGCGTGTGTTGCCTGGCAAGATATTACAGGTCGAATCTCCTCTCGCATTGCCAACAGTGTTCTCTGTGTTTCAGCAAACTCCTGCCTCAGTTTTCGCAGTTCATGTCTTAGTTCATTGTTTTCATCATTCCTATTTTCTAATTGACTTCTTATTTCATCTCCTACAACAGTTCTTATTTGAACTATTTCATTTCTTACTTCATTTCTAACTTCATTAATGGTGGTGATTTTTATTTCACTTCTAGCAGATTCCTGATTATTTCTTGTGTTTGAAAGTTCTTCTCGCAAGGCAGAAATTTCATCTCTAAGTCTCTCAATTTCATTTGGTGATTGCACAGGTTGTGTGTCTCGAGCATGTTTACCTGTATGCTATAATTATGATTAAAGAAAACATTTACATAGTGATATATATATACTCAAGGGATATGCTGTATGCTATAATTATGATTAAAGAAAACATTTACATAGTGCATATATATACTCAAGAGATATGCTGTATGCTATAATTATGATTAAAGAAAACATTTACATAGTAACGTATATATACTCAAGAGATATGCTGTATGCTATAATTATGATTAAAGAAAACATTTACATAGTGATGTATACATACTCAAGAGATATGCTGTATGCTATAATTATGATTAAAGAAAACATTTACATAGTAACGTATATATACTCAAGAGATATACTGTATGCTATAATTATGATTAAAGAAAACATTTACATAGTAACGTATATATACTCAAGAGATATGCTGTATGCTATAATTATGATTAAAGAAAACATTTACATAGTAACGTATATATACTCAAGAGATATGCTGTATGCTATAATTATGATTAAAGAAAACATTTACATAGTGATGTATACATACTCAAGAGATATGCTGTATGCTATAATTATGATTAAAGAAAACATTTACATAGTAACGTATACATACTCAAGAGATATACTGTATGCTATAATTATGATTAAAGAAAACATTTACATAGTAACGTATATATACTCAAGAGATATGCTGTTTGCTATAATTATGATTAAAGAAAACATTTACATAGTAACGTATATATACTCAAGAGATATGCTGTATGCTATAATTATGATTAAAGAAAACATTTACATAGTGACGTATAAAAAAATTATTATATACTCAAGAGATATGCTGTTTGCTATAATTATGATTAAAGAAAACATTTACATAGTAATGTATATATACTCAAGAGATATGCTGTTTGCTATAGGTATGATAAAAGAAAACATTTACATATATATACACTTAAGAGATATGAAAACACAACACAGGAAGAGATATGAAGACACAATACAGGAAAAGATATTAAAACGCAACAAAGAATTTAGAAAGGACTTAGAAATGAAAAAAATGACACCAAAGCAGGAGGTGCCTTATTATGCAGTAACATCTGAAATAAACAGCCAATTACATCAACATACAGTAATTACTATAGAATATCGGTATATACACTCGTACTAAATATCTTCTGAATGTATACCAATATAATGTTAATGACATGAAAATATATCACAGTTTAATATCTCCTGAATGTATACCAATATCATGTTAAAGTCATGAAAATATATCACAGTTTAATATCTCCTGAATGTATACCAATATAATGTTAATGACATGAAAATATATCACAGTTTAATATCTCCTGAATGTATACCAATATAATGTTAATGACATGAAAATATATCACAGTTTAATATCTCCTGAATGTATACCAATATCATGTTAATAACATGAAAATATATCACAGTTAAATGTCTCCTGAATGTATACAAATATAATGTTAATAACATGAAAATATATCACAGTTTAATATCTCCTAAATGTATACCAACAGGATACAAATTACATGAAAATATATCACAGTTTAATATCTCCTGAATGTACAACAGTATAATGTTAATAACATAAAAATATATCACAGTTTAATATCTCCTGAATGTATACCAACAGGATACTAATTACACGAAAATATATCATAGTTTAATATCTCCTAAATGTATACCGATATAATATTAATTACATGAAAATAAATCACAGTTTAATATCTCCTGAATGTATAACAATATCATGTTAATTACATGAAAATATATCACAGTTTAATATCTCCTGAATGTATACCAATATCATGTTAATAACATGAAAATATATCACAGTTAAATGTCTCCTGAATGTATACAAATATAATGTTAATAACATGAAAATATATCACAGTTTAATATCTCCTAAATGTATACCAACAGGATACAAATTACATGAAAATATATCACAGTTTAATATCTCCTGAATGTACAACAGTATAATGTTAATAACATAAAAATATATCACAGTTTAATATCTCCTGAATGTATACCAACAGGATACTAATTACACGAAAATATATCATAGTTTAATATCTCCTAAATGTATACCGATATAATATTAATTACATGAAAATAAATCACAGTTTAATATCTCCTGAATGTATAACAATATCATGTTAATTACATGAAAATATATCACAGTTTAATATCTCCTGAATGTATACCAATACAGCCAGACAAGATTGATGATAAAGAAGCAGGCCAATACAGCCAGACAAGGATGATGATATAGAAGCAGCCCAATACAGCCAGACAAGGATGGTGATATAGAAGCAGGCCAATACAGCCAGACAAGAATGATGATATAGAAGCAGGCCAATACAGCCAGACAAGGTTGATGATACAGAAGCAGGCCAATACAGCCAGACAAGGTTGATGATATAGAAGCAGCCCAATACAGCCAGACAAGGTTGATGATACAGAAGCAGGCCAATACAGCCAGACAAGGTTGATGATATAGAAGCAGGCCAATACAGCCAGACATGGTTGATGATACAGAAGCAAGCCAATACAGCCAGACAAGGATGATGATAAAGAAGCAGGCCAATACAGCCAGACAAGGATGATGATATAGAAGCAGGCCAATACAGCCAGACAAGGTTGATGATATAGAAGCATGCCAATACAGCCAGACAAGGTTCATGATATAGAAGCAGGCCAATACAGCCAGACAAGGTTGATGATAAAGAAGCAGTCCAATACAGCCAGACAAGGTTGATGATATAGAAGCAGGCCAATACAGCCAGACAAGGATGATGATACAGAAGCAGCCCAATACAGCCAGACAAGGTTGATTATATAGAAGCATGCCAATACAGCCAGACAAGGATGATGATATAGAAGCAGCCCAATGCAGCCAGACAAGGATGATGATATAGAAGCAGGCCAATACAGCCAGACAAGGTTGATGATATAGAAGCAGGCCAATACAGCCAGACAAGGTTGATGATATAGAAGCAGCCCAATACAGCCAGACAAGGATGATGATATAGAAGCAGCCCAATACAGCCAGACAAGGATGATGATATAGAAGCAGCCCAATACAGCCAGACAAGGATGATGATATAGAAGCAGCCCAATACAGCCAGACAAGGATGATGATATAGAAGCAGCCCAATACAGCCAGACAAGGTTGATGATATAGAAGCAGGCCAATACAGCCAGACAAGGTTGATGATAAAGAAGCAGGCCAATACAGCCAGACAAGGTTGATGATAAAGAAGCAGTCCAATACAGCCAGACAAGGTTGATGATATAGAAGCAGCCCAATACAGCCAAACAAGGATGATGATATAGAAGCAGCCCAATACAGCCAGACAAGGTTGATGATATAAAAGCAGGCCAATACAGCCAGACAAGATTGATGATAAAGAAGCAGGCCAATACAGCCAGACAAGGATGATGATATAGAAGCAGGCCAATACAGCCAGACAAGGATAATGATAAAGAAGCAGGCCAATACAGCCAGACAAGATTGATGATATAGAAGCAGGCCAATACAGCCAGACAAGGTTGATGATAAAGAAGCAGGCCAATACAGCCAGACAAGGTTGATGATATAGAAGCAGGCCAATACAGCCAGACAAGGATGATGATATAGAAGCAGGCCAATACAGCCAGACAAGGTTCATGATAAAGAAGCAAGCCAATACAGCCAGACAAGGTTGATGATATAGAAGCAGGCCAATACAGCCAGACAAGGTTGATGATATAGAAGCAGCCCAATACAGCCAGACAAGGATGATGATATAGAAGCAGCCCAATACAGCCAGACAAGGATGATGATATAGAAGCAGCCCAATACAGCCAGACAAGGATGATGATATAGAAGCAGCCCAATACAGCCAGACAAGGATGATGATATAGAAGCAGCCCAATACAGCCAGACAAGGTTGATGATATAGAAGCAGGCCAATACAGCCAGACAAGGTTGATGATAAAGAAGCAGTCCAATACAGCCAGACAAGGTTGATGATATAGAAGCAGCCCAATACAGCCAAACAAGGATGATGATATAGAAGCAGCCCAATACAGCCAGACAAGGTTGATGATATAAAAGCAGGCCAATACAGCCAGACAAGATTGATGATAAAGAAGCAGGCCAATACAGCCAGACAAGGATGATGATATAGAAGCAGGCCAATACAGTCAGACAAGGATAATGATAAAGAAGCAGGCCAATACAGCCAGACAAGAATGATGATATAGAAGCAGGCCAATACAGCCAGACAAGGTTGATGATAAAGAAGCAGGCCAATACAGCCAGACAAGGTTGATGATATAGAAGCAGGCCAATACAGCCAGACAAGGATGATGATATAGAAGCAGGCCAATACAGCCAGACAAGGTTGATGATATAGAAGCAGGCCAATACAGCCAGACAAGGTTGATGATATAGAAGCAGCCCAATACAGCCAGACAAGGTTGATGATATAAAAGCAGGCCAATACAGCCAGACAAGGTTGATGATATAGAAGCAGGCCAATACAGCCAGACAAAATTGATGATATAGAAGCAGGCCAATGCAGCCAGACAAGATTGATGATATAGAAGCAGGCCAATACAGCCAGACAAGGATGATGATATAGAAGCAGGCCAATACAGCCAGACAAGGTTGATGATATAGAAGCAGGCCAATACAGCCAGACAAGGTTGATGATATAGAAGCAGGCCAATACAGCCAGACAAGGTTGATGATATAGAAGCAGGCCAATACAGCCAGACAAGGTTGATGATATAGAAGCAGGCCAATACAGCCAGACAAGGTTGATGATATAGAAGCAGGCCAATACAGCCAGACAAGGTTGATGATATAGAAGCAGGCCAATACAGCCAGACAAGGATGATGATATAGAAGCAGGCCAATACAGCTTGACAAGGTTGATGATATAGAAGCAGGTCAATACAGCCAGACAAGGTTGATGATATAGAAGCAGGCCAATACAGCCAGACAAGGTTGGTGATATAGAAGCAGGCCAATACAGCCAGACAAGGTTGATGATATAGAAGCAGCCCAATACAGCCAGACAAGGTTGATGATATAGAAGCAGGCCAATACAGCCAGACAAGGTTCATGATATAGAAGCAGGCCAATACAGCCAGACAAGGTTGATGATATAGAAGCATGCCAATACAGCCAGACAAGGTTGATGATATAGAAGCAGGCCAATACAGCCAGACAAGGTTGATGATATAGAAGCAGGCCAATACAGCCAAACAAGGTTGATGATATAGAAGCAGGCCAATACAGCCAGACAAGGTTCATGATATAAAAGCAGGCCAATACAGCCAGACAAGGTTCATGATATAGAAGCAGGCCAATACAGCCAGACAAGGTTGATGATATAGAAGCAGGCCAATACAGCCAGACAAGGTTGATGATATAGAAGCAGGCTAATACAGCCAGACAAGGTTGATGATATAGAAGCAAGCCAATACAGCCAGACAAGGTTGATGATAAAGAAGCAGGCCAATACAGCCAGACAAGGTTGATGATATAGAAGCAGCCCAATACAGCCAGACAAGGTTGATGATATAGAAGCAGGCCAATACAGCCAGACAAGGTTGATGATATAGAAGCAGGCCAATACAGCCAGACAAGGTTGATGATATAGAAGCAGGCCAATGCAGCCAGACAAGGTTGATGATATAGAAGCAGGCCAATGCAGCCAGACAAGGATGATGATATAGAAGCAGGCCAATACAGCCAGACAAGGTTGATGATATAGAAGCAGGCCAATACAGCCAGACAAGGTTGATGATATTGAAGCAGGCCAATACAGCCAGACATGGTTCATGATATAGAAGCAGGCCAATACAGCCAGACAAGGTTGATGATATAGAAGCAGCCAATACAGCCAGACAAGGTTGATGATATAGAAGCAGGCCAATACAGCCAGACAAGGTTGATGATATAGAAGGAGGCCAATACAGCCAGACAAGGTTCATGATATAGAAGCAGGCCAATACAGCCAGACAAGGTTCATGATATAGAAGGAAAGGTTGGTTAAGCCAACATAAACTTATCATTACCAATCATACTGAATGTGGATGCGTACGATGCTTCCACATCCACACAAAAGCTTAAGAATCTTAGAGATACTGTATTATATGACATTTAAGAGATATGTTAAATTATATTTGAAGTTTCTTTTTGTTTATACGGAAATCCCAGTGTCTGGTGGTTAAAAATGTTCACTCATATTTAAGATGGTTACCTAATGCCGAGCGTGAATATAAACCAAATTGTCGACATGTGAGTACGTGTACATGTTTCTTCCTATGTATCCAACATGTATGACCAGATTATATATTTTACTACCAATTAAAATGCCTACTCTCACTGCTTAAATGATAGGGCTTCTTTCCATCTGTGACGCGTATCACCATACTTCATTTTCAAAACAATAGGTTTCACGATACATATTGCCTGTAAAAATAAAATGTGATGCATATTGCAATATTTAAATTGCAATGCAATGCACATCATGATACTGATTTTTAAACTGTACCTCATGCAATCACCATGATTGTATGCAACTTAAAAATATCTTAACAGAGAACAACTTATTACACTGCATAACTGCAAGCGTGATAAAATAAACATAGTGGGACAGTACCTGGTGGAGAGGATATGCTGTCCATAATATCCATCACGTGTAAATTAGCCAGTTTATATCAGAAAATTTGTTTTGCTTTTTAAAAAAACACATTCTACATGTATTTGGTTCGTTAGTTTTTTATGTTTCATCAAGAATGAAATTGCGATGCACGATATCTGACAATCGTATAGATGCATCGTAGGTCTAAAGAATACATTGCAACACGATCTATTGGAAGATTCCAGTAACACCCGATACACACATTGCATAAGGTGAATGATGGTTCATCGATGCATTGATGAATCGTTAAACCTCTATTAAATGATATAATTTTGTTAGCTAATTAATTTTCAGACATACTTGAAACTTGTAGGATTTATTGACCAATGTTTATACATATCGACTTTCCCAGCTAATGTGAAAATTTATTTTATTATACTTTTTTGTATTAAATCCCATTTAAAGGATTTAGTCTCAACTGGTATGACTAACAATGTTCCAAACCTCAGGAGTATTAAACAAATAGATGAGAAAACAGAATCCCATAGTTATACCCATGTAAAAATCAAAATTAGATTATTGCTTCTTTACTTGAAAAAAAAAGAAACCACTATTCATAAGGATAATTTTAAAAGAAGAAGATTTTTGAAACGCAATGTTATCCATTTTTTGGTTGCTGCTGGTCCCTTATGGATATCAAATCCCTTTACAATCTTAACTGTTATGATTAAACAATGCTCCATACACCAAGATAATTGACAAAAACAAAATTTTTTCTATTTTTCTCTAGTATTCCAATGTAAAAAAAAATTACTGAGTCCTCCGCGAATTTATTTGAACAGTCTTAAATAACCTATTGATCTAGGCATCATTAGTGACAATGTCAACACAGTTATGTCAGGTCTGTTCATAAAATTCCTTATAAAATAATCATAATGATGATGATATTTACTACTACTACTACTACTAATAATTTGATACTACTAAATTAAATAATAATAATAATAATATAATGATGATGATGATGATGATGATGATGATGATGATGATGATGATGATGATGATGATGATGATGATGATGATGATGATGATGATGATAATTTAAGTAAAATTTAGTTTTTTATCTAGAAACCAGAGATAATTGAATTTACCTTTCCATTATTATTTGATTCCTCTACATCTTCTATACGAATTGCCTCCTCTGTAATTAAGATAATCCGACTTTAATTCAATAACAATAAAGATGAATCAAACTTTAATCCATTATCAATAAAGATAAATCAGACTTTAATCCATTACCAATAAAGATGAATCAGTCTTTAATCCATTAACAATAAAGATGAATCAGACTTTAATCCATTACCAATAAAGATGAATCAGACTTTAATCCATCTACAATAAAGATGAATCAGACTTTAATCCATTAACAATAAAGATGAATCAGACTTTAATCCATTACCAATAAAGATGAAACAGACTTTAATCCATAAACAATAAAGATGAATCAGACTTTAATCCATTAACAATAAAGATGAATCAGTCTTGAATCCATTACCAATAAAGATGAATCAGATTTTAATCCATTAACAATAAAGATGAATCAGACTTTAATCCATCTGACTTTAATCCATTACCAATAAAAATGAATCAGACTTTAATCCATTACCAATAAAGATGAATCAGACATTAATCCATTTACAATAAAGATGAATCAGACTTTAATCCATTAACAATAAAGATGAATCAGACTTTAATCCATTAACAATAAAGATGAATCAAACTCTAATCCATTAACAATAAAGATGAATCAGACTTTAATCCATTACCAATAAAGATGAATCAAACTTTAATCCATTACCAATAAAGATGACTCAGACTTTAATCCATTAACAATAAAGATGAATCAGACTTTAATCCATTAACAATAAAGATGAATCAGTCTTTAATCCATTACCAATAAAGATGAATCAGACTTTAATCTATTAACAATAATGATGAATCAGACTTTAATCCATCAGACTTTAATCCATTACCAATAATGATGAATCAGACTTTAATCCATTACCAATAAAGATGAATCAGACTTTAATCCATTACCTATAAAGATGAATCAGACTTTAATCCATTACCAATAAAGATGAACCAGACTTTAATCAATTACCAATTAAGATATATCAGACTTTAATCCATTAACAATAATGATGAATCAGACTTTAATCCATTACCAATAAAGATGAATCAGACTTTAATCCATTACCAATAAAGATGAATCAGACTTTAATCCATTAACAATAAAGATGAATCAGACGGTAATCTATTAACAATAACAATGAATCAGACTTTAATCCATTACCAATAAAGATAAATCAGACTTTAATCCATTAACAATAAAGATGAATCAGACTTTAATCTATTAACAATAACAATGAATCAGACTTTAATCCATTACCAATAAAGATGAATCAGACTTTAATCCATTAACAATAAAGATGAATCAGACTTTAATCCATTACCAATAAAGATGACTCAGACTTTATTCCTTTACCAATAAAGATGAATCAGACTTTAATCCATTAACAATAAAGATGAATCAGACTTTAATCCATTACCAATAAAGATGAATCAGACTTTAATCCATTACCAATAAAGATGAATCAGACTTTAATCCATTACCAATAAAGATGACTCAGACTTTATTCCTTTACCAATAAAGATGAATCAGACTTTAATCCATTACCAATAAAGATGAATCAGACTTTAATCCATTACCAATAAAGATGAATCAGACTTTAATCCATTACCAATAAAGATGACTCAGACTTTAATCCATTACCAATAAAGATGAATCAAACTTTACTCCATTAACAATAATGATGAATCAGACTTTAATCGATTAACAATAAAGATGAATCAGACTTTAATCCATTAACAATTAAGATGACTTAGACTTTAATCTATTAACAATAAAGATGAATCAGACTTTAATCCATTAACAATAAAGATGACTCAGACTTTAATCCATTAGCAATAAAGATGAATCAAACTTTAATCCATTACCAATAATGATGAATCAGACTTTATTCCATTACCAATAATGATGAATCAAATTTTAATCCATTACCAATTAAGATGAATCAGACTTTAATCCATTACCAATAAAGATGAATCAGACTTTAATCCATTACCAATAAAGATGAATCATAATTTAATCCATTTACAATAAAGATGAATCAGACTTTAATCTATTAACAATAATAATGAATCAGACTTTAATCCATTAACAATAAAGATGAATCAGACTTTAATCTATTAACAATAACAATGAATCAGACTTTAATCCATTACCAATAAAGATAAATCAGACTTTAATCCATTAACAATAAAGATGAATCAGACTTTAATCCATTAACAATAATGATGAATCAGTCTTTAATTCATTACCAATAAAGGTGAATCAGACTTTAATCCATCTACAATAAAGATGAATCAGACTTTAATCCATTAACAATAAAGATGAATCAGACTTTAATCCATTACCAATAAAAATGAATCAGATTTTAATCCATTACCAATAAAGATGAATCAGACTTTAATCCATTACCAATAAAGATGAATCAGACTTTAATCCATGAACAATAAAGATGAATCAGACTTTAATCCATTACCAATAAAGATGAATCAGACTTTAATCCATTACCAATAAAGATAAATCAGACTTTAATCCATTACCAATAAAGCTAAATCAGACTTTAATCCATTACCAATAAAGATGAATCAGACTTTAATCCATTACGAATAAAGATAAATCAGACTTTAATCCATTACCAATAAAGAGGAATTAAACTTTAATCCATTAACGATAAAGATGAATCAGGCTTTAATCCATTACCAATAAAGATGAATCAGACTTTATTCCTTTACCAATAAAGATGAATCAGACTTTAATCCATTACCAATAAAGATGAATCAGACTTTAATCCATTACCAATAAAGATAAATCAGACTTTAATCCATCACCAATAAAGATAAATCAGACTTTAATCCATTACCAATAAAGCTAAATCAGACTTTAATCCATTACCAATAAAGATGAATCAGACTTTAATCCATTACCAATAAAGATAAATCAGACTTTAATCCATTACCAATAAAGCTAAATCAGACTTTAATCCATTACCAATAAAGATAAATCAGACTTTAATCCATTACCAATAAAGAGGAATTAAACTTTAATCCATTAACGATAAAGATGAATCAGGCTTTAATCCATTACCAATAAAGATGAATCAGACTTTATTCCTTTACCAATAAAGATGAATCAGACTTTAATCCATTTCTTATAAAGATGAATCAGACTTTATTCCATTACAAATAAAGATGAATCAGACTTTATTCCTTTACCAATAAAGATGAATCAGACTTTAATCCATTACCAATAAAGATGAATCAGACTTTATTCCTTTACCAATAAAGATGAATCAGACTTTAATCCATTACTAATAAAGATGAATCAGACTTTATTCCATTACAAATAAAGATGAATCAGACTTTAATCCATTAACAATAAGATGAATCAGATTTTAATTTATTAACAATAACAACACTATTCGATATACTGAAATCATATAGCATAAAAACAGTTATGCAAACACACATTTAAATGAAAATGATAAAAGATAAGCGATAATTAAAGGCAAACACAGCCATCGTGATCCATTTTTTCTTCATTTTATTTCCGAAAAGTATACATGTTCACATGATTCAAATATGAAAATAAAACCACCTAGTATGTATTGAGATCCTTAATTTCCTTCCTGTATTTTAGTAAGGGGCATAACTCTGCAGAATGATTGACTGTCATCCTGCCTATCTACGGCAAGAAGTGTCAAGTGTTTGAATTTTTATTGGCAGTTTAGAAAATATTCCATGGAAATATCACTTTGTTCTTTTAAAGATGTTTTACTCCTGTTTTCAAAAGAAGTGTGACATGACTAGTGGTTGGAAGTTTATTTAAAAAACAAAATATTTTATTCCAAAATTGCAAAAAAATGTCGCTCGTTGTTAGTTAGGTCACCTTGGAAAGCATGTTTCTTTAAAAAATCGTGATTGTTTGAACAAGTATGGTAGATAGTCATCCAAAGAATATTTCTATGAAATTATTTTGAAATCAAGCCAGTAGTTTCTGACTTAGGATTTTTTCAGTTTTCACTATAGCCATATATAGAGAAAATCAGTATCACCCTCTGGCTGTCATATTTTTTTACGAATCGTGATGGCTTGAACAATCTTGATAAAGAATCACCACCCAAGGAACATTTCTGCTAAATTATACTGAAACCTGGTCAGCGGTTTCAGACAAGAAGATTTTTTTAATTTTTACTATAGTCATATATGAAAAACCAGTCTCGCCCCTTGGCGTCCATATTTTTTTATGAATCACAACTTTGGTAAAGGGTCACCCAAGGAATATTTCTGTAAAATTATTTCAAAATCGGGCCAGTAGTTTCTGACAAGAAGATTTTTAAAGTTTTTCCTTTCTATTCTGCATAAAGTTTGTTTTACAACTTTTGGTAGAAGACCATCCAAGGATCAATCCTGTGGTGTTTGATTTAAATCAGATGAGCAAATTCAGAGGAGATGTCATTTAAATCAATTGTTAACTGACAGACAGACAATGAACGAAAAGTGATCACAATAACTCACCTTGAGCCAGGTGAGCTAAAAAACAACTTGCGGTCACTTGTGTTTTTTTCTGATATTGCCTAAACATGAATCTCAAATACAGGAAAGTTTCATCAAATTATGTCCATAAAAACTACAAAAATTAAAGAAATTTTAATGATCTTTAACCTGAACCCATCTGAGTGTTCTTTTCTTGCTTGATTTAGTTGTGTCACTGTTTTACATAGAGTTATGTGAGAAAATGTTAAAATGTCGGTGTAACCATGTTAACAACCCTATTTTTCATTGAATTTGAACCAAATATGCTCAGAGTTATTTCAAGATCTCTTAAAACTTTTTGAGTCAGTCAGATTTGACAACAAATGCCCCCGCCACAAGGATTATAAGCACATTTTAAGAAATACTTTAAAAAAACAATCATTTTCTCTGAAAGTTTCAGGCAAAGTAGACCTTAGATACTTTACAGGTGGCATTGCATGGAGGTCCCTTGAAATTGCAATTGAAGTTGGGTACCATGTCAAATTTTGAGACTCCATGGGAGTTGCTGTTTTATAAAGATATACTGAGAAAATGTTAAAATTTTTCGTGCCCCATTTTAACCATTTATGACACAAGATTTTGCATACATTCTTGAAACAACACAATTTGACCATAAAGCCCCTGTCACAGGGCTTATAAGCACATTTTAAGCAAAATTAAAAAAAAACACTCAACATTTTCACTGAAATTTTAAGGCCTTGACCTTAGATATTTTTTATGTAGCACTGCATGGTGGTCGTCTAAAAGGTTATGGAAGCAGGGTTCCTGGGATTAGATTTTGGGCCGTCATACACCAGGGGCTTATAAACACAATTTAAGGGATTCTTACAAAAATTATTTCCTCTGTCGATTTGTTTAGCATCGACATAGTCCATTAAAGTTCTTATAAATGACATAAATTAGTGATTTTCTATCTAAATGAGTTACGTTTGCGAGTTATAAAATTGTAAGGATTTTATTTTAGATGGATTAAAAGTAACCAGCCATTTATTTGACCATTCAGATATTTGATTTATGTCAGACTGTTATGTCTGAGCGGCATTAACAATCCATTATTATGGTTAATTATGAAGTAAAGACTTGTATCATCAAGTCGTATGTTGGAGTCAGTATCAGATACTATGTCATTTATATAAACTAGAAACAGAAGGTCCCAATTAGACCTCTCATCTGGAATGACAACACATTGGTGTCTGTCTTTAAGACAGTCAGTTAGAAGATTTAAAAGTTGGCAAGATATGCCAGCTGCTTTCAATTTAGCCAACCATCCCTTGTGCCAAACTCTATCAAAGGCTTGCTTTTCTTGTTGAAGTATATAAATGACAAATGTATAAACACCAGTCATGTATATAAAATGACAAATGTATAAACACCAGTCATGTATATAAATGACAAATATATAAACACCAGTCATGTATATAAATGACAATGTATCAACACCAGTCATGTATATAAATGACAAATGTATAAACACCAGTCATGTATATAAATGACAAATGTATAAACACCAGTCATGTATATAAATGACAAATGTATAAACACCAGTCATGTTTATAAATCACAAATGTATAAACACCAGTCATGTATATAAATAACAAATATATAAACACCAGTCATGTATATAAATGACAAATGTAAAAACACCAGTCATGTTTATAAAATTTAATGACAAATGTATAAACACCAGTCATGTTTATAAAATTTAATGACAAATGTATAAACACCAGTCATGTATATAAATGACAAATGTATAAACACCAGCCATGTGTTTATAAATGACAAATGTATAAACACCAGTCATGTATATAAATGACAAATGTATAAACACCAGTCATGTTTATAAAATTTAATGACAAATGTATAAACACCAGTCATGTTTATAAATGACAAATGTATAAACACCAGTTTTATTGAAAATCTCTCAACGGAAATATTTACAAGGGATTGTTGTTTCTGCACATATATTAAATTGTTAGATAAACACATGTTATAAGCGAAAATATCAAAAAGTTCACATACTTTCTGACTTTGTTGTGCTTTGGTATTTTACCAAAAGGTGAAGAATAGATAAACAGAAAACTTCATAAATTGGTCCTACTGAAGTCAATTTAAAATTTATAAGGATCTCGACTTGAAACCAATTAATTTTCCATGGACATAACTTTGATAATTTCCTTTGTTTTATTTCTTTTCAACAGTACAGTGTTATGCATTATAATTTTCCAGTGTTATGCTTATAATTTTCCAGCGTTATGCATTATAATTTTCCAGTGCTATGCATTGTAATTTTCCACAGTGCTTTGCATTATAATTTTCCATAGTGTTATGCATTATAGTTTTCCACAGTGCTATGCATTATACTTTTCCAGTGTTATGCATTATAATTTTCAACAGTGTCATGCATTATAATTTTCCACTGTGCTATGCATTATAATTTTCCACATGGTTATGCATTATAATTTTCCACAGTGTTATGCATTATAATTTCCCACAAAGCTGTGCATTATAATTTTCCACAGTGTTATGCATTATAATTTTCCACATGGTTATGCATTATAATTTTCCACAGTTTAATGCATTATAATTTTCCACAGTGTTATACATCATAATTTTATGGGCACGTGGTCGCACACATTTGTAGTGTATATATTTAAAAGTTTTAGTTTGTAATATTTTACAGTAGGTTTCTCAGTCTGCCTGCTGTATTTAATATATAGAAAATTGTTTGTTCTTGTGTTGTTGTTTTCTTTTCTTTTTGTCCTCTGATGAAGGCGTAATGCCAAAAGCTAGCTAAGGATATCTCGTTATAAGTTTTAGCACTGTAAAATGGTATATTCTCTCTACTGTATATATATATATATATATATATATATATATATATATATATATATATATATATATGTGTGTGTTGTATTTTTGTATCACTTACTTATACATATGTCACTGAAATAAATACTTCTAATCTATACATAATATAAATACCTTGTCCTTCTGGCATTAATCTATTTTCAAGAAATTCTTCATTGTGCTTTCTGAGTGTTGTTCCTATAGAGCCTGGTAAAAAAAATATCAAAAAATCAGCAAGAGGGACAAGTCTGTTGTAATAGAAAGTCACTTTAGAATATACTTGACCTTGCATGAGGGATGAAATGTTCATACAAGTCTGTTGTAATAGAAAGTCACTTTAGAATATACTTGACCTTGCAAGAGGGACGAAATGTTCATACAAGTCTGTTGTAATAGAAAGTCACTTTAGAATATACTTGACCTTGCAAGAGAGATGAAATGTTCATAGAAGTCTGTTGTTATAGAAAGTCACTTTAGAATATACTTGACCTTGCATGAGGGATGAAATGTTCATAGAAGTCTGTTGTTATAGAAAGTGACTTTAGAATATACTTGACCATATTTTATTGGTTACCAAGAAAAAATTGTATAATGAGTGCAAAAATTGGGGTCAAATGTCACTAGGTGCAAAAAAGTAAACATTTTGAATGTCTCAATGTTTCTGATATACTCAAACACTAGAGACTGCATTTGGGTATTTATTTCAATGGAGTACATGTATTTGCTTATTATAAATACCATAAGCTTGCAAAGTTATCTTTATATGGGAATTTCTGAACTAAAAAACAAAATAATCAAAGTATCAAAAGTACTTTCGAAAACTGAATTTAGATATTATGGATTTATAACAATATAGTTGCTATGAAAGTTAAATACGAGAATAATCATATCAAATGTGTATGTGTGGACCATACCATTCTTAAGTTATAGACATATTTTTATTATGTGGCAATGTAACACATACAAAATGAGTGTTGACTTGAGAGTTTTTTTCAGTTAAAATGTACACTAGAAGTAATACATATACATGGCTCGAGTATGTTGATGTTTATTAATGCCATTTCCAACATAACACAATGGTGTTTTTTTTTAATTTTAAATATAATTGTGTTTCCATTTCAAATATTATTAAACATTAAATATATAAAGTGAAATAAAATACCCTATATAGGTATTTAAAGGGAGTAAATCACAGTTTTTCAAAATTTTAAAACTGGCTAAAAATACTCCCCCCACCAATATATCATGCCTATATATATCATACCTATATATACTCATTGACGCCAAATTGCCAAAGGAATATCTATTTAATCATGACATAAAAATATAATGAAAAGGGTTCTAGAAATGAAAAGTTGTGTGAGGAGTGGGATGGGGTAGGGTGGGGTGGCTAAGTTGTGTTAGGAGTGGGGTGGGGTGGCTAAGTTGTGTGAAGAGTGGGGTTGGGTGGCTAAGTTGTGTGAGGAGTGGAGTGGGGTGGCTAAATTGTGTGAGGAGCAGGGTGGGGTGGCTAAGTTGTGTGAGGAGCCAGGTGGGGTGGCTAAGTTGTGTGAGGAGCAGGGTGGGGTGGCTAAGTTGCGTGAGGAGTGGGGTGGGGGGCTAAGATGTGTGAGGAGTGGGGTGGGGTGGCTAAGTTGTGTGAGGAGTGGGGTGGGGTGGCTAAGTTGTGTGAGGAGTTGGGTGGGGTGGCTAAGTTGTGTGAGGAGTGGGGTGGGGTGGCTAAGTTGTGTAAGGAGTGGGATGGGGTGGCTAAGTTGTGTGAGGAGTGGGGTTGGGTGGGTGGCTAAGTTGTGTGAGGAGTGGGGTGGGGTGGCTAAGTTGTGTGAGAAGTGGGGTGGGGTGGCTAAGTTGTGTGAGGAGTGGGGTGGGGTGGCTAAGTTGTATGAGGAGTGGAGTGGGGTGGGGTGGCTAAGTTGTGTGAGGAGCGGGATGGGGTGGCTAAGTTGTGTGAGGAGTGGGGTGGCTAAGTTGTGTGAGGAATGGGGTGGGGTGGCTAAGTTGAGTGAGGAGCGGGGTGGGGTGGCTAAGTTGTGTGAGGAGCGGGGTGGGGTGGCTAAGTTGTGTGAGGAGCGGGGTGGGGTGGCTAAGTTGTGTGAGGAGCAGGGTGGGGTGGCTAAGTTGTGTGAGGAGTGGGGTGGGATAGGGTGGGGTGGCTAAGATGTGTGAGGATAGGGGTGGGATGGCTTAGTTGTGTGAGGAGTGGGGTTGGGTGGCTAAGTTGTGTGAAGAGTTGGGTTGGGTGGCTAAGTTGTGTGAGAAGCGGGGTAGGGTGGCTGAGTTGTGTGAGGAGCAGGGTGGGGTGGCTAAGTTGTGTGAGGAGCCAGGTGGGGTGGCTAAGTTGTGTGAGGAGCGGGGTGGGGTGGCTAAGTTGTGTGAGGAGTGGGGTGGCTAAGTTGTGTGAGGAGTGGGGTGGGGTGGCTAAGATGTGAGGAGTGGGGTGGGGTGGCTAAGTTGTGTGAGGAGCAGGGTGGGGTGGCTAAGTTGTGTGAGGAGCAGGGTGGGGTGGCTAAGTTGTGTGAGGAGTGGGGTGGGGTGGCTAAGTTGTGTGAGGAGCAAGGTGGGGTTGGCTTAGTTTTGTGAGGAGCGGGTAGGGGTGGCTAAGTTGTGTGAGGAGCGGGATGGGGTGACTAAGTTGTGTGAGGAGTGGGTTGGGGACCTTATTTCACCATTTATTTTATGCTTATGATATATTGATTAGTAATCATATTTTACAACCTCGATACAAGTCAGCCTCAATGTTAAATAAAGGAGTTCTCATTATGTAGTGTTTTATACCACATATCGCATTGCTACCAACCTGATTATACAAAGATTTTCAAGGACCAGGACTTTTAGTGTGCTTGGCAGTTAGTGGTGAAGCTTAACTGTTATTGTGATACACTGCTGTAATGTCATTGGACAAACCTTATGTCATATTTATTGTCTTGATATCCCTACATGTGTAGAACCATAACCTCTTAAAATTTTGCTACATACAACGCATTTTTTAAATTACATGCAGCTGCATTTTGTACAAAATACAGAAGAAAGGCATATAAGTAAAGGTCATTCCAACGTTGTATATATTGATAAACCCATGAATAACAAAATGTACAGTAAATCTTTGTGTGTATGATGACATTAAACAAACATTTCACATTATTTCAATTAATTTCCTATAATAAAGCTAAAAAGTAATAAACAAAATATGGCATACATGTATTTTGAACAATTCCCTCCTCAGTAGTTTACTAGTTGATCTTTGACCCAATGACCTTAATGAATGATACACATCATTTTAAACACATGTAAAGATATATTTAAAATGAATCAGTTCTGTTGCTAAAATATATAACAAACATCTTAAATATGAATATTGTTATTTTATATACCGGTATATCTGTTCCAGCTTAATATCTTTGGCCTTTTAAGTCCGTCAAACTAGATATATATCTGGTATTTGTATCATAACAACAGAAAATGTTGTGCTTAAGTTTGTATAATGACTTTTGACACATGTTACACAAAACCCTTATGAGTTGCCTTGTATAAGGCTAAAACAATATGATATTATGGCGTAATTTGCGCAAATTCTTTGATATTTCAGTTGTGCCCTTTGAACCAATGACCTCAATGAATAATGCATGTTATTATTTTATATGCATGCCATTGGTTATTTAAAATAAACCAACATTGATGGTCAAAACAGTTAACAGATATCTTAAATATGAATGTTTTTAGTATTATCTCGTCCAGTTAAAATTTTTGCTTGTGGTGGTTGACCTTATAACTCAATCAAAAGGTCAAATATTTTTTGGCAACCAACACTTACTAATGTAGGTTAGAGTGTTAAACTTATTTAGTCCTGGAGTTGCCATTCATGAACACGGCCTACCTCATGCATCGACCTCTAGCCACATATATGAGAAACAAGACTAATAATAACAGGTAATTAACACTGCATTTCACATATTTATCTTGAAGAAACCTAAAGAAAATAGGAATCACAAAATCATATTAATCTCATTCATTTGGCATATGAAATATTTCACCATTCGAAATGGTAGTTTGACTTTGTAATGTATTGTACATGAGCATAAACTTAATTCCTTATTCCTTTCAAAATAACAAATAAGGAAATATCTATTTCATTCCCTTATTCCATTTTGCATTAAAGTAATCATAATCACTAATAATATGTTATCAAATATGTATAGAATATTTACCTTTAGTATTTCAAATCTTGATTAAACACTAGCTGTTTCTGGTTTGCAAATAAACCCCACACAACAACGTAAAACATATAAAAGATTCATTTGCCAACAATACGAAACACTTTGTCTAATAGACACAATTAAATAGATAAATTCTAATCCACCGCTGAAAAGTACTCAAAGTAATACAAGTTAAATGATCTCAATGTAAACATTTTTTTGCAACCTTTGTGTACCGGACAATGTTATTGTGTTATTTTATGACAATGAACAAGGACAATGTTATGGTGATATTTTATGACAATGAACAAGGACAATGTTATGGTGTTATTTTGACAATGAACAAGACAATGTTATGGTGTTATTTTATGACGATGAACAAGGACAATGTTATGGTGATATTTTATGACAATAAACAAGGACAATGTTATGGTGTTATTTTGACAATGAACAAGACAATGTTATGGTGTTATTTTATGACAATGAACAAGGACAATGTTATGGTGTTATTTTATGACAATGAACAAGGACAATGTTATGGTGTTATTTTGACAATGAACAAGACAATGTTATGGTGTTATTTTGACAATGAACAAGACAATGTTATGGTGTTATTTTATGACAATGAACAATTACAATGTTATGGTGATATTTTATGACAATGAACAAGGACAATGTTATGGTGTTATTTTGACAATGAACAAGACCATGTTATGGTGTTATTTTATGTCAATAAACAAGGACAATATTATGGCGTTATTTAATGACAATGAACAAGGACAATATTATGACGTTATTTTATAACAATAAACAAGGACAATGTTATGGCAATATTTTATGACAATGAACAAGGACAATGTTATGGCATTATTTTATGACTATGAACAAGGACAATGTTATGGCATTATTTTATGACAATGAACAAGGACAATGTTATGGTGATATTTAATGACAATGAACATAGACAATATTATGGCGATATTTTATGTTAATGAAAAAGGACAACATAATGGCATTATTTTATGACAATGAACAAGGACAATGTTATGGCAATATTTTATGACAATGAACAAGGACAATGTTATGGTGATATTTTATGACAATGAACAAGGACACTGTTATGGTGTTATTTTATGACAATGAACAAGGACACTGTTATGGTATTATTTTATGACAATGAACAAGAACAATGTTATGGTGATATCATACATTCAAATATGTGGAACACTGTAACAGCCATATAAACAAGGAATTATAGTTTCTTGATATAAAGTATGTCTGCATTAATTTGCAATAGTCCCAGGAATATTACAAAATATTTTTTGTAGTCTTTTACTAAGAGGCGAAGAATGGATAAACAGTACAATTCATAAATTGGTTTGATTGCATTAAATTTGACATAAATAAATTGTTAAAGAAACATGTTTTGAAACCAATTAATTATCCATGAACATAACTTTGATCGTTTGTTTCTTTCTTTCTTTCATTTTGACAATACAGTATTATGCATTATAATTATCCACTGTAGTTTCACTACAATATTCATGTTTTGTGTAAAAGTGATTCATTGGAACATCAGATAAAGTGTATTTATATATTCCGCTACCATATACATATGCCAGTGAAAAATACATAATAAATTATAAATACCTTGTTCTTTCGGTAAAAATCCGATAAGATCGGTAAAGATTCCACTGTGCCCTCCTTTGAAATTTCCTCCTATAATAACAGGTGATAATCACTGCATTTCTATATAATCACATATGCTCATATATCTATATCATCACATATGCTCGTATATCTATATAGTCACATATACTTGTATATCTATATAATCACATATGCTCATATATCTATATCATCACATATGCTCGTATATCTATATAGTCACATATACTTGTATATCTATATAATCACATATGCTCTTTTATCTATATAACCACATATACTCGTATATCTATATAATCATAAAGTTATGCTCGTATATCTATATAACCACATATGCTCATATATCTATATAACCACATATGTTCGTTTACTTATATAACCACATATGCTCGTATAACTATATAACCACATATGCTTGTATACTTATATAATCACATATACTCATATATCTATATAATCATAAAGTTATGCTCGTATATCTATATAACCACATATGCTCATATATCTATATAACCACATATGTTCGTTTACTTATATAACCACATATGCTCGTATAACTATATAACCACATATGCTTGTATACTTATATAATCACATATGCTTGTATATCTATATATCCACATATGCTCGTATATCTATATAACCACATATGCTCGTATACTTATATAACCACATATGCTCGTATATCTATATAACCACATATGCTCGTTTACTTATATAACCACATATGCTCGTATATCTATATAACCACATATGCTCGTATACTTATATAATCACATATGCTCGTATATCTATATAAACACATATGCTCGTATGCTTATAAAATCACATATGCTCGTATATCTATATAACCAAATATGTTGGTATACTTATATAATCACATATGCTTGTATATCTATATAGTCACAAATACTCGTATATCTATATAATCACATATGCTCGTATATCTATATAACCAAATATGCTTGTATACTTATATAGTCACATATGCTCGTATATCTATATAGTCACATATGCTCGTATACTTATATAATCACATATGCTCGTATATCTATATAACCAAATCTGTTCGTATATCTATATAACCACATATGCTCATATATCTATATAACCACATATGCTCATATATTTATATAATCACATATGCTCGTATACTTATATAATCACATATGCTCGTACATCTATATAATCATATATGCTAGTATATCTTTTTAATCACATTATTATGCTCATATATCTATAAGCAATCAGAGGAAAAGAAGAAAATATTTCTAACAGACAAATAATACTAATCGCTGAAAAATACTGACAGTGATACACGTAAAATTATAGCATTTGGAAACCTGCAAGATTTATTTATACATGTGGGGTATGTGTATTTTCCTGAAACTTCACAATAATAATTTATCTCCATATAAAAAATTATATATCATACATTGTGAATGTGCATCTGAAAAGATCCCAAAAATCAGAAATTCCGTTATTAGGATTTCAATTATTTCCCTTTGTATATGTGTGTGTGTGTGTGTGTGTGTGTGTGTGTGTGTGTGTGTGTGTGTGTGTGTGTGTGTGTGTGTGTGTGTGTGTGTGTGTGTGTGTGTGTGTGTGTGTGTGTGTGTGTGTGTGTGTGTGTGTGTGTGTGTGTGTGTGTGTGTGAGTGTGTGTGTGTGTGTGTGTGTGTGTGTGTGTGTGTGTGTGTGTGTGTGTGTGTGTGTGTGTGTGTGTGTGTGTGTGTGTGTGTGTGTGTGTGTGTGTGTGTCAATTTTTTTCTATTTAATACAGTTTACATTGTATATATATGTTTTCTTAAAAAATTACAATAATTGAAGAAAATCTAACAATTGAGATAACACATTATACAATATAAAGAGAAATAAAAATCTTACCTAAAAATAACTGATTGACAATAGTGCCACTTTTTTCATTCAGAATGTCATTACTTAACTGTCTGCCAAATATGTATCCATAATTAGATCTACTCTCTGTAAAATAGCATGAGGAAAATTTTAAATAAAATGCTGATGTAATGTAAATATTTTATTTTGTGTTGGAAAATGACTCCCGTCTGTTAAAATTGTGACCCATGTTGGACTCTTGTCAGAAAATGACTCCCCTACTTAATTACCAATCATTCTCATTATATTAATGAAAGGTGACCACAAATTGTCCGTCCGTCCATCCGTCCATCTGTATTCAGTAAATCTCATTTGCCTTATAAGCAGAATAATGATTGATTGACTGGTTATTGTAAAGTTTAAAGCCTACATTTCTTTGTATCTACACATTTTAACTTTAACCAAACAGTCTTCTGTGGTTGAATTTCACTGTCTTTCACCTTCTTTGATCTTGCCATTTCCTTCTATTTTGCTGCTTGTAAAAGTACTTTAAATGAGTGTATCATCAGTTGGAATTATCAAAGGACCTTTGATGGTGAAATGTCCAGATTCTTGGAACTATATGAAGTTGATTTTTTACGGAGTGTCCCATAGAAACTTATCCCGAAAACATAAAAGTGAACAAATCAAAGACGAGACATTTTCGAAGGAAATGCGCAAAATTTTTTGCTTTATTTTACAACAGTATAAAGATATAAAGATACTGCAAGGCTGATAGTTGTAAAAAAAGGAGAAATTAGAATGACCATTGAAAACACGTATTCGACACAAAACATGGCAGTCACCTTAAAATTCATGAGACATGAGTACAACATTTTTACATTTCAGTTTCCTCTACAACTATGGGATAAACCAGGTCTTGAATAATTGTTATTACGGGCCAAGTCTGTTTGCTTATATTATGCCCCACATGAATTGTTTAGAAATTATTAATATGAAATTAATTAAGCGATTTCCTCCGAACTATGAATGCTATAGCTTTGGAACTTTACACACACCTGTGTTAGCATATAGGAACAACCCAGCACAAACATGTTTACAACTTCAAAGATCTCTTGCCCACATATTAGTATTTAGTCAACTGTCAATCGTTATCTCACCATACGATAATGAAATATCACTGATTCAGAACTAAACAAACATCGAAAAGGTCAAGAACCGTAAGAAGTCAAATCCCGCTACTACCAGGTACCATCCGTAATAGCTTTGTTAGTGTCTGTTTGCTTTAGCCCTTTCTGATTATACAAGGAGAGGTTCTTCCAAAATATATTAATTATTTATATTTTATATTAATCTGAAACAAACCAAAACATAAACAGACAGGACAGAACACAAAATGCATTCTATGGCATTGATAGTAATTCAGATATATTTAGTACTTTGACTTAGTTTTGAAAAAGTACCCAAAATATCTAGATGGTGTATATGGGTACTGGTATATGCGTTGTTTTGTCAAAATCAGTTAGCATTTAGAAAGATATTAAACAAAATATTACCTGAAATGTGTCCTATTTTAGAAAAGTATCCCTGTTTGCTACTAAAACGTTATGTGGTTCGCCATTCTGTGTTTCTGTTTGATGAACTATTAGCATCTATACATTTGTGTTTGCAAATAAAACAACAACAACAGGATCCAAGTCCTCATCTGATATCGCTTGTCAGATGTCAACACCGATTAGGATTGTATAATATTCTAAAAGGGAACCCTTTCAGGGCCATGGACCCCTCAAGGAAATTGAAATATCCTGCTGGACCAACAAGAGGCACCAGTTTGAGCAACAGTTATATCCAAACTGCTGTTTTAATATGGTTAAGTTGAACTTGTTTTGAACATAATTATGACAGCAATACTGACATTTTCTATTGATAGATGAATGGAAGGACATACTAACAAATGGATCTTTAAGTGGCTTCTGTATGCTAAATTTTAGCCACACAAAATACATTTTTAGCCACATAAAAGCACTTTCTTTAGCTACATAATTTTTTTTCAACTGTTTTTTAACCATCCCAAAAAACTACTAACCCTAAATAAACACTAGACACTTAAATATCCATTTGTGTGTGCGGACAAACAGACAGTTTTACTTTTGACCTTTACGTAATTTGAGTCCGACGTCAATCATACGTGACTGGAAGTGAATATTTCTACTAAGTTATACCAAATTTCTTCAGTGAATTTAGAATAGAAATATGTCTATTTGACATTTGACCTTGAACAGAATCCATCTTACCTGAAGTGGGCACTTTTCCTACAATGTTTTGCATGCACCACTCCATACCATTAAGTCACATGGGTTCACCTCCATGAGTTATATGAATGGAACTTGGCATAAGTCGGATGCAGAGTATGGAATTAACCATGGGTATTTAAAGCATTATTTCAAAAAGTAATGGTGACCTCCTTATAGCGATGTGACGTGATTGTGACATTTCTATATGACAGCATCTATGTATATCATTGTTCTCTATCTAAAAGCAATATAGAATTAGAATTACCTCTATACTCTCGTGGGCTTTCAAGCCTTTGTGTAGGTGTAATTATTGCATGATTAACTAAATGCTTCTCTTCTGATTCACTGCGATTTTCCTTCTTCTTGTCTTCATTTTTGGAAAATTTATCCAAATTCCTGGTGATATCATTCTGCTTACCAGACATTGTTCATCTTTAAATGTAGAAAAATGAGAAATAATGAAAACCTTGTGTGTGTGTGTGTGTGTGTGTGTGTGTGTGTGTGTGTGTGTGTGTGTGTGTGTGTGTGTGTGTGTGTGTGTGTGTGGGTGGGTGGGTGGGTGTGTGTGAATGTGGGTGGGTGTGTGTGTGTGTGAAGGTGGGTGGGTATTTAATTTATGTTATACCTCAATATACACAATGTCGTAACAAACCGTTCATGGTGTTCAGTTCAAACATATGTTATACCTCAATTACACAGTGTTGTAACAAACCATTCATGGTGTTCAGTTCAAACATATGTTATACCTCAATATACACAATGTGGTAACAAACCGTTCATGGTGTTCAGTTCAAACATATGTTATATCTCTATATACACAATGTGGTAACAAACCGTTCATGGTGTTTAGTTCAAACATATGTTATACCTCACTATAAACAATGTTGTAACAAACTGTTCATGGTTTTCAGTTAAAACATATGTTATACCTCAGTATACACAATGTGGTAACAAACCGTTCATGGTGTTCAGTTCAATCATATCTTATACCTCAGTATACACAATGTGGTAACAAACCTTTCATGGTGTTCAGTTCAAACTTATGTTATTCCTCAATATACACAATGTGGTAACAAACCTTTCATGGTGTTTAGTTCAAACATTTGTTAAACCTCAATATACACAATGTGGTAACAAACCTTTCATGATGTTCAGTTCAAAATTATGTTATACCTCAATATACACAATGTTGTAACAAACCATTCATGGTGTTTAGTTCAAACATATGTTATATCTCAATATACACAATGTTGTAACAAACCGTTCATGGTGTTCAGTTCAAACATATGTTATACCTCAATATACACAATGTGGTAACAAACCTTTCATGGTGTTCAGTTCAAACATATGTTATACCTCAATATACACAATGTGGTGACACGTTCATGGTGTTTAGTTCTAACATATGTTATACCTCAATATACACAATGTGGTGACAAACCATTCATGGTGTTTAATTCAAACATATGTTATACCTCAATATACACAATGTGGTGACAAACCATTCATGGTGTTTAGTTCAAACATATGTTATACCTCAATATACACAATGTGGTGACAAACAATTCATGGTGTTTAGTTCAAACATATGTTATACCTCAATATACACATTGTGGTAACAAACAATTCATGGTGTTCAGTTCAAACATAATTATGTTAAACCTCAATACACACAATGTGGTAACAAACTGTTCATGGTGTTCAGTTCAAACATAATTATGTTATACCTCAATATACACAATGTGGTAACAAATCGTTCATGGTGTTCATTTTTAACATAATTATGTTATACCTCAATATACACAATATGGTAACAAACCGTTCATGGTGATCAGTTCAAACATATGTTATACATCAATATATACACTGTTGTAACAAACCATTCATGGTGTTCAGTTGAAACATATGTTATACCTCAATATACACAATGTGGTAACAAACCATTCATGGTAATCAGTTCAAACATATGTTATACTTCAATATACACAAAGTCGTAACAAACCGTTCATGGTGTTCAGTTCAAACATATGTTATACCTCAATATACACAATGTGGTAACAAACCGTTCATGGTGTTCAGTTCAAACTTATGTTATACCTCGATATACACAATGTGGTAACAAACCGTTCATGGAGTTCAGTTCAAACATATGTTATACCTCAATATACACAATGTGGTAACAAACCGTTCATGGTGTTCAGTTCAAACATATGTTATACCTCAATATACACAATGTTGTAACAAACCATTCATGGTGTTTAGTTCAAACATATGTTATACCTCAATATACACAATGTTGTAACAAACCATTCATGGTGTTCAGTTCAAACATATGCTATACCTCAATATACAAAATGTGGTAACAAACCTTTCATGGTGTTTAGTTCAAACATATTTTATACCTCAATATACACAATGTTGTAAGAAACCGTTCAAGGTTGTTAGTTCAAACATATGTTATATCTCAATATACAGAATGTGGTAACAAACCTTTCATGGTGTTTAGTTCAAACATATGTTATACCTCAATATACACAATGTTGTAACAAACCATTCATGGTGTTTAGTTCAAACATATGTTATACCTCAATATACACAATGTTGTAACAAACCATTCATGGTGTTCAGTTCAAACATATGCTATACCTCAATATACAAAATGTGGTAACAAACCTTTCATGGTGTTTAGTTCAAACATATTTTATACCTCAATATACACAATGTTGTAAGAAACCGTTCAAGGTTGTTAGTTCAAACATATGTTATATCTCAATATACAGAATGTGGTAACAAACCTTTCATGGTGTTTAGTTCAGACATATTTTATACCTCAATATACACAATGTGGTAACAAACTATTCAAGGTGTTTAGTTCAAACATATGTTATACTTCAATATACACAATGTTGTAACAAACCGTTCAAGGTGTTCAGTTCAAACATATGTTATACCTCAATATACACAATGTGGTGACAAACCATTCATGGTGTTTAGTTCAAACATATGTTATACCTCAATATACACAATGTGGTAACAAACCATTTATGGTGTTTAGTTCAAACATATGTTACACCTCAATATACACAATGTGGTGACAAACCTTTCATGGTGTTTAGTTCAAACATATGTTATACCTCAATATACACAGTGTTGTAACAAACCATTTATGGTGTTTAGTTCAAACATATGTTACACCTCAATATACACAATGTGGTGACAAACCATTCATGGTGTTTAGTTCAAACATATTTTATATCTCGATTGAGATTTTGTGAACGATGGCGTATTCGCGCAAAATATTGCAATATCTCAATTTCAATTATCTTAACTGCTATTCATATCAGGAATAAATATCAAAATTCTTACAATGCAGAACAAGAAAAACTTGATGCAAAGTATCAATTCGCCGAAATTTTTTTAGGATTGATTGTGTGAAGAAATGAAAGTAATCCGTTTTCCTAAAGAAGATATTTGAAGATTTTAGTGATGGTGGCCATTTTAAATTGATAAAATAATCTTGTGTGTAGTCTGGTTTACATGAGAAACATCCATGTTTAGTTTGAGTTTTAACTGGTCTAATGATTTCAGAGAAAGTGATGCTAACGGACGACAAGCGACGGACAATGCGCCATTGCATAAGCCCTTCTGGCCTTTGGCCAGTAAAGCTTAGCATGTATTTAGTGTTGAAAGTAAGAAATTAGTCAAGAAGTAATGGAATAACAGTATAAAAATATGTAACAAGATTAATAATGCTTTCATGTATATATCAAAATTTACCATTTTCGTAAGTAACAAAAAGCTATGTAAAATATATAAAGCATGACGAGACAAGAAGAAATTGACTAAAATTTCAATAATGTTTTGACAATACTCATTACAAATGGAAATATCCGTTGTCAATTGGCATTGGTGGATAAGTACCCGTGAAAATAAAACAAAAAAACATATGGTCAAAGCAAGGAGTTGTGTTGTATTTTGCTTTTCTTTGAGCAAGTTTTAAACAATGGTGAGTGCTTCAACAATACTAATTGAGATGAACCATTGGACATTGTAAGTGTGCATGTCCACCCACTACTTACAAATATTAAGTTAAACAACAGTTATTTTGAAAAATCATTTATTTGATTTGTCTGTGCCATTTTGATTTTACATTTTCTGTTCCTTTACGCTCGACCGATGATTGTTCTGGAACATGTTCTGGACAATGAATCGAACGCGCCCTAGTGTATGTCTGCGCATGCTCACACATAATAATCCACGATAAAGGGAGGCTTCGTTAATAAACGATTTATTAAAATAATTTTAAAGAAGTATTATTTATACATTATTGCTTACAGAAAACTCAGGTTATTCAAGAAATCGTTAAAAAATGTTTTTATCTTATTCAGCTGCGTTTTTTTAATTTGTGTTTTAATGCCATTCAAACATTCAAAGTTACACAAACAACACATACTCAACCATCGGTCCCCCCCCCCCCCCACACACACACCATGGGCAAGGTCACTCGACTTACACAAGTATATTCGCCGCCTCCTGTCCTGGCGGCGAATAATGAAATTGTCATTAAAACAATACCATTCCCGGAAATTTAACACATACTTTATATTGAGATATGTTTGAACAAGAAATTGTGTAGTTAAACGACAAGTATCAGGGGGTGAAGGTCAACAGATAACATAAATGTTTTATACAATCCCAATAGTTCAATACATTCCTCTTTAAACTAATCTGATTAAATCTAATAAATAGGAACAAAAGTTATCTGTAGCTAAATATTAAATAGGATGTGAAAACAATCAGAACCAACTATGGTATGAAATCATACAAAATAATTACTGATTGTAAAGGCGCATGCGCATTTTGTTGTGTACCTACCTGTTGAACTTCCATTTGAAAAGAAATATTCTTCTAGCACATTTGTATGTCCTACCTCAGTACATAAATTATGCAATTTATCAGCAATAATCTTCAACATCGAATCTAATCATCGTAAAGTACCGTTGCGTCATGTTTACAGCTAAAATATAGATTCAGATTAACTAATATATATATATGTGTATAAGTTTGTTATCGGAATATTTAACTTCCTTTTTCGTTGAAATCTATTTATAGTGATACTGTATAGTATAATATATAAATTTTGTATATTTTTTCAACTTTCGGTTTCACTGTAACTGTTCAAACGGAACAAAAAAAAAACGTTTGGTAGTTTATACTTCTATATTAAGCAGAAAGCGCATAGCTTATATTAAGGAATTATATATCCCTTGTATACCTAATACCGCGATATACCTATTACCGCGAATACCCGTATAATAACAATATCCCAGACATGCGCAAAGCTCCAACTCCAACTTCAGTTAGCGTCGGCATTTGTTTGCCTTTCGTACTGGCAACTGTTTATTACTCAGCACACTAAAGTAACTTTATTACTGCTTATTATTGATGCTACGACAAAGTTTTAGACTCACGGTAATAGGTATAACCAGTATACAAGTCCTTGCTTATATGAACCGCTTCATGGGTAGAACCAGTACTGACCGTTTTTCTTTCGAGGCATACACACTGTCGTGATCGAGCTCCGGTACATCCTTTAGTGGTCACTGGTATACTCACTGCGTGATCAAGCGTGATCGAGCTCCGGCACATCCTTTAGTGGTCACTGGTATACGCACTGCGTGATCGAGCTCCGGCACATCCTTTAGTGGTCACTGGTATACGCACTGCGTGATCAAGCGTGATCGAGCTCCGGCACATCCTTTAGTGGTCACTGGTATACGCACTGCGTGATCAAGCGTGATCGAGCTCCGGCACATCCTTTAGTAGTCACTGGTATACGCACTGCGTGATCGAGCTCCGGCACATCCTTTTTTGGAACCTGCACAGACAAACCAAAATGGTGGACCCTTACATGCTCCAGGGTAGGTGTTTTTTTCAAGTGTGAATATGCGATAAATATGGCGTCAATCTGCATATGCATCGTTGATGTGATTTCGGATTTATGACAAATCGACATTGAATCTTCTTAAGTCTGAACGCCATACTAAATAACAGAAACCAGAGCCATCCTCAGCCATGAAAGAAAATATGGCTTATGAAATCCATGCAATTGCGAAATTATTTGTTAAAGTAATTCCTGTAAATAATCGAAAGTTAACAATGTAAAAGCAAGTTGTTACATGTATCACAGTTTCAATCAAGGAACACAAGTTGCCATAAAACCTACCGATTTTTCTTCTTACCGAAGTCCTGTCTGAAATATATGCAAACTGATAAGATTTACTGCTCAAATGGTAACATTCAATCCAGTTTTATGGAATGACATTCTAACCGAAATCAGACTGTCTTGATTTCAAATTTTGTAAAAACTATTTCTATGAAATACAGGTTTATGTCGGTCTTCTATAAAGCCAAACCTGAATTTATTGTTACGAGCTAAGACAAGAACGCCGATTGCCGGCTAAACATCATACTATCAACACATGACAACGAACAAATACCCAGCACGATCTGACTTGTGTGACAAATTTTCAGTTAAAAACTAGGAGAGCATTCTACCCAAGAGTTGGGGAAAGGGCAAGGAATATAATGCGATACTTACGGGAAACCGTTCCGATACAAAATAACCCAAGCCGCACGCAAACGTGAACTAAAATTAACAGTTCCAGAGCTACAGTTGCCATACGTTACGTATCGACTGCCGCGCGAAAGAAGAACTGCAGTAGAGTCCAATATACAATGAAACTACAGAAAAGGTATTTGAAAAAAACAACAAAACATAATAATCATACTTCACCATTAAAATGCAAAATTGGTCATAACTGTGACTCTGCCACTAACAAGCTCGCGGGGGTGTCTATTTTGTTCAGCCGACTGCATTGACCAGTTGACCATTAACCAATTGAGCAGTTCAGTTATACAACATGTTCTTCTCATTTTATTGGTTCCCAAGACAACATCTAAACGTCTTAACAAAATTGTTATAATGGATAAAAAGCATCTCATTATCATTAATGAATAAAATCCGAATGGTTTGGTATGTCAAATCCACCAAAACGTGACAAATCGATAATAGAATTGGAGTGGTAAACTTCAAACGAAATCCCCATTTTAAAAATAGACAGCACTACAATACTGTTTGGCGGCTTTCGTATCATCACTCGGGCTCTTCCTGATATGAAACATTTTTTATTCGTGTAAACCAGTATACCAAATCAAATTGAAATCAAAATTAAATCACGTGACTCATCTGATACGTCGCAAAAGTTGCTGCACTTATAAGCGGGAAATCTATTTCTCACCTAAAGTTAGGTAATCCCTTTTCAATATATTATTTTGGCATGTTTAAATTAATATCCTTTTTGACAATACAGGGTCAGTGACTATATATAAGCATGGATACAGGGAAAAAAAACTGTTTTTAGTCAATTTTAATTTTTTTAAAAATCCATATAAATTCCCTTTAAAGTCACTCTTAGTATATATCATTATGGATTATCACATTATACTACAAAAGTAGAACATCACAAACATCTTGGTATGCATCCAGATATATACAGTAATCTATCATATAAAAAAAGCTTTGAAAAGGGTTATTATCATGAAAAATATAACTAAACCATGTACAAGTTTCCACCATTGTGTCATAATGTTAATACTATTTGAAACAGAGTATATAAAAAAATAAGTTGCTTTTGGTAACGTAAATTACCGTTGTGTCACCCCAGCATTTAGTTCTAGGTTTCTTTCAAATATATGATTATTTTTAAGAAATTATCGCGTATGTATAAAACAGTAATAACCATGTTTTAATCATGTAGATCTATTTTCACTAATCATTAATTTAATTTTACATATTATGTATAAATAATTAAAACAAACACAATAGACACCAATCTATAGTATGACAAGGGTAAGAATTTGATAAGCATTACGCTTTCGGTCTAGCAGTGTACATGTGCGCGGGGAAGTCAGTAGATATCCCGGGTTGCAAACACGGATGAACATGAGCAGTGATGTTTATGCTTGCAAAGGACACAGATTGTTAGTAGATTGGTATTCTGTCCTATTTCCTGCGCCTTATACTAACTATCGTGTTCAAGTTCGGGAACCAGATTTTTTATTGTAAGCGTCTGATTGACAGAATAGGTAAAACCCAGAAGTAAATAATCTTAAAAATTACTCATTAAGTTCGAACAGGATACGTGAATGGACTTAACTTACTAATCAGTGGCAACATGTTGTCACGTCTAACATATTCCGTCACATTAATTGTTATGACAACGTGTAGTTTTTCTACAGTTCGGGCTGAAAAACAACCGTTGTATTTGGTAAATCAGAAAAATGCAAAAGCGGATCTAGCATTGTTGAGACGTTTGTCGACTGCCAGCAATGTACAGCTGAAAATTCCTCATCAGGCTGAGTTCAATAAAAGTTATGATGGAACCGTAAATACAAATCAAGTTGAAATGTATGAATACAAGTACAATTCATCAAAAGACCCGGTAAGTTGGTTTCAACTTTTTTGGTTGCAGTCTTCTTCTTCCAGTTATCAATTTCTGATTCTTATAGGAAGCCCCCTGCGCCACTATATATATATAGTGTCTGTTGACCTGTGAACATTTAGTAGTCGTACATATTGTGCGTGTGGGAGTTGTTCCCCTTTGTTTTGTTCTCTCCATTTGTTCGTTCATTGAACACTGCATTTAATAAACATAAAGTCTATCCCGTATTCTTGTTTACTGGCGTGGTGGCAGCGGTGGGATGACGATCCAGACCTCCAGAAAAATTGATATCTATCGTCATTAACGGACAGTCTACAAAAATATAGCCAAAAGCGGCCGGGAAGGACAGTTTATTTACAAATCAGTTCGAATCAAATTTCAAAATGGCCACTGCTCGTGCTCCAAAACAATGGACTCTGTCAAAGCATGAGACAATTACTTCGTTTGAGTCTTGGCACCAAAATCTCCACTACATTCTTTCTTTGCACACAAACTTTGCTCCTTTTTTGGTTGATGGGTTTACATGGCAAAAAAAATCGGGCAATCCCTTGCGTGGTTTAACTGATGATGGTGAAACAGTTCCGGAGGCAAAACGACGTACAGCGGAACAGAAAGTGACTCACCTCGATTTAATGCTAGGACAAATTGCGAACTATTGCCCTATCATTTCAAGAAATACAATAGTCAAGAATTCAACATCCCTTGTAAACATATGGCAGGCTATTCGTCTACATTATGGCTTTCAAAGCTCAGGGTCAAACTTTTTGAACTTCATTGACATCAAATTGGAACCTGACGAGCGCCCTGAGGATTTGTACCAGAGACTAATTAGTTTTGCAGAAGACAACCTCCTCAAGGCAGGCGGCAATATTACACATCACGGGGACGTTCCAACAGAAGATGAAGATCTTACCCCATCCATGGAAAATTTCATCATTCTTACATGGCTTCGCTTAATTCATCAAGGTCTCCCAGCTCTTATCAAACAGCGCTATGGAACAGACCTCCGGTCGAAGACACTAGCTTCTATCAAACCCGAGATCTCACAGGCGTTAGACAGCTTACTGGACAAAGTCCAATCAATCAACGAATCCAAGGTTCTGAGAACTGCATTCAAATCCAAATTACCTTCAAATCCAAAACGAACACCAATCTGCCCACTCTGTAAACAAGCTGGCAGATCACGTTACCAACATTATTTAAGCAAATGTAACTTTTTACCAGACTCTGATAAACAGTTCTTCAATTCCAGAGTGAGACAGACCACCGAAGATAAGGCTTACGTTGAGATATGTTATCAAACAGATGATCAGTATGAGCAGGATCAATATGAGCACACGCCTGATGTCCCACCGCCATCTTCACGTAACAGTCCCGATGAGTTATACACAAATTGGAAACGTGTCCTTACAGCTCTTAATAAGTCCAATTTGAGATTGTCACCTTCCAAAACTGTTGTCGCCCCTACTTCAACAACAATTCTAGGTTGGACATGGTCAAATGGTATCATCACTGCCAATGCCCACCGCATCTCTGTACTGTCCTCTTGCCCACCTCCTACAACGGTACGTGGCCTTGGGTCATTCATTGGCGCTTACCAAGTGCTTGCAAGGGTTATACCTAATTGCTCCTCTATACTTGCCCCACTTGATGACACAATCGCAGGCAGACCTTCACAGGAAAAGCTTGAGTGGACTGATGACTTAAATGTTCACTTTGCGAACGCTCAAAAACTGTTACTGACGCATAAGGCTATCATACTTCCTAGGGCTTCAGACCAATTATGGATTGTTACTGATGGATCTGTTGTCAGACGCGGCATAGGCGCAACGCTTTACGTGACAAGACACAATAAACTGTCACTAGCTGGCTTCTTTAGTGCTAAGTTAAGAAAACACCAAGTTACGTGGCTCCCTTGCAAAATTGAAGCGCTCGTGATTGCCGCTGTAATCAAACATTTCAGTCCATATATTGTTCAGTCTAAACATAGATCATGTATTTTGACAGATAGCAAGCCATGCGTTCAAGCTGTTGAGAAACTCTACCGTGGGGAGTTTTCTGCCAGCCCTAGATTGACATCGTTTTTGTCGTTAGTTAGCCGGTACAGCCTTAACATTAGACATTTAGCAGGATCCGCGAACAAACCATCGGACTTCCCAAGTCGCATTGCCCTAGACTGCACAGAACCGCACTGTCAGATCTGCTCTTTCATGATTGAAACAGAAGTTTCTGTTGTTAGATCGGTTCAGGTGAATGACATTCTGAATAATTTGTCCAATTTACCGTTCACTACCCGTTCTGCATGGTCAGATATCCAGTCTGAATGCCCAGATCTTCGCAGAACTCATGCTCATCTTAAACAAGGCACTCGTCCTTCAAAGAAACTGACTAATATTAAAGACGTTAAGCGTTATCTTAATGTGGTCTCAATCGGTGGTACCGAAAAATTATCCACTTACACCCTACAATGCACTCATTGTTGTACCGCGCTCAGTCATTGATGGACTTGTGACAGCACTCCATTTAAAGCTGAATCATCCAACCAAGCATCAAATGCAACTTGTAATGAAAAGGCACTTTTATGCTCTGGACATGATTAAAGCCATTGATCGCGTCTGTGAATCGTGTCATACCTGTGCATCATTGCAGAAGTATCCAGCTACCCTGAATGAACAGTCAACAACACCTCCACCAGAGGTGGTTGGAATTTCTTTTGCGGCTGACGTTTTAAAACGAAATAAACAATTGATACTGGTGCTTCGTGAAACTGAGCTCTTATACAGCAGCTTGTATAATTGAAAATGAAAAACATGATACACTACGGATTGCTTTGTTGAAGCTTATCCTCTGGTTACATCCACTTGAGGGTCCATATGCTATTATCAGATGTGACGCAGCTCCAGGGTTTGTAGCCTTGCGAGACGACAAAACACTTAAATCCCTCAGAATTTTACTTGAAATTGGCTGTGTGAAAAATGTTAATAAGAATCCTGTAGCAGAGAAGGCAATTCTTGAATTTGAAAATGAACTACTCCGTCATGATCCATCTGGTAGTCCACTTTCAGAATTAGGCCTTTCAATTGTTATCGCAAGACTGAATTCGCGCATTCGTAATTGTGGCTTATCATCACGTGAACTGTGGACTCAACGAAACCAATTTACAAATGAACAGTTACCAATATCAGATAGAGCTGTGATTTTAAATCAACACGAAAACCGTCTCCATAATCATCCATACAGTGAAAAATCAAAAACGAAGGGAGATAAGCCTTCGACATGTCAAGAGTTATCAGTGGGTGATATTGTTTACCTTGTTTCTGAGAAAAGCAAGCTCCGGGGTTGCGGCAGATATCTAATCGTCTCTATTGAAAATCCATGGTGTTACATTAAGAAATTCTCTGGATCACAGTTAAGAGCAACATCCTACAAAATAAAACTTAGCGAGTGTTACAGAGTTTCAAGTCAATTTAGTGAGTGTATACCCAATCAAGTGAAATATGAAAGTAATGATGATCTTAATGAACCTGAAAACACGGTACCACCAATTATTAACATTCTGGACACTTTCTTGTCTGGCATATGAACCGCAAAATCCTGTACAAAATGAAAGTGATTTGTTGTCTATGGAATCGCATGTGGAAGTTGCTGATGAGTCTGATCAAAACTGTGTGGATTCTAGTGTTGAATTCTCAGATAGTAATACAACAAAAAGGCTGCAAAGGGCTCGAAAACCTCCACGTTATCTCAATGACTATGCGTTATCTTAATATGACATGATAATATGTATGTAATGTCTGCACATTTTCATTAGTTGGTATGAATATTACCGGTAATCTACAGTTAATATACCTTTTGAATTTACATGTTATCATTTTCAAAATGTTAATTTTGCTTAAAACTGACCAGAAGCTATAGTTGACCATTTCATTTATAGATGACACATATCATTACTTGTTCAACTTTATTATTAGTAAGGGAAAGGAAAAAGGAGTCATGCCACAATATATATATAGTGTCTGTTGACCTGTGAACATTTAGTAGTCGTACACATTGTGCGTGTGGGAGTTGTTCCCTTTTGTTTTGTTCTCTCAATTTGTTCGTTCATTGAACGCTGCATTTAATAAACATAAAGTCTATCCCATATTCTTGTTTACTGGCGCTGCTAAAAGATTATTCATATGAGGTCAAGTTCATAGAGTGATGACTGGGGATGTCGGCAATTATAGAAGTTCTGTATATATCTTTGATTTTTGTTTTCATTACAGTTACAACACACATTAGAAATAGTACACAAAACAAAGGCAAACCACAAAATACAGATACTCTATTATTGCTGACAACCACAGTCATTCATTGACCTGTGTCAAGGTTAATAGAATTGTTCCTTTGTTGAAGGATTGCAGAAAAAGCACTCTATTAATTTGTACAGCCTGCTAAGAAACTACCATTTGGATTTTTATTACAGATGAATGAATTAAGCAATGTTAAAATATAATTTTTTAGATGTCAACAAAGGACATGATTATTGAATATTGATTTTTCCATAAGTTCTTTTTATTACAGATAACAGCTATTAGGATTAACACAGCAGCACTTAACAGCAGTGTACAAAAGTTACCTATGGTTGTGGTGATCAGGGAAGAGCGAAGTGTCATCTCCTGGCAGATACCCTTACTTCTTCAGTATAAGTAAGTTTCATGTAAATTGATGATAATGATGATGATGATAAGGGGGTTAATGACTATAATGATGTGGACAGTAACAGTTACTGGTGGTAAAACCATTTTAAGATATTTACAAAATTAATGATCCTACGTTTAACCACAATCTCAATATTTATTTTGTCAAAAACAATGCACATTGTTTTGTTAACGATAACTACAACTTTGAACGGATTGTCAGTAATATTATGGAAAATGATGATAGTGTTAATGTTTATAAGGTTGATGTTGGTTGTGATTATGCTGATGAAAATGTTGTTGATGAGGGCGAAGGTGTTGTTACCAAGGCCCTCATTTGGATGTTCTCGTGGCTGAATTCAACTCCATTCCCCACTGCCCTGGAATATACATTTGTCCCATAATTGAACTGAATACAAAATTGGTAAACTGGAAGGGAACTTGTGTATTGCTTGTATTGGCTGAACACTTTAATTGTGACAAAGATACAACAGGTTTTTTTAATGCAGTAATAAATCTAGAAAACATTGACCTATCATTAAATAGAAAATCAACGGACAACAGACTTACAACGAGGTTGTTGTACATATAAAAATTGATACATATAAAAATAATAATTTAATAATTCTAAATGGTCTGCTTGACAAAGAGAAAGATGTTGGTAAATGTACGTTTCGTAATATATCTGTAATTGCCTAAGCTTTATCGTCCAAAAGCACTCTTCAATACTAAGTCAATTTGATGTTATCAATACCAATCTACCTTTTCCTGATGGTAATTCCCTACTATCTCTGTCTTTATTGTGTATTAAAATGTATTGTTATTTATGTTAAAAGATAATATTGAAAGTTCTCTTATTCATTTTACAGAGAGCAAAAAGATAAAAAAGATCAATCTTTTGATCAGTCAGAAGTTAAGTTCCGGAATTCAGAAAGGTAAGTATTCGCTACACATGTCCATCAATGCCACACAGAGGTCTGTCATAGGTTACACAGAGGTCTGTCATAGGCTACACAGAGGTCTGTCATAGGCTACACAGAGGTCTGTCATAGGCTACGCAGTGGTCTGTCATAGGCTACACAGAGGTCTGTCATAGGCCACACAGAGGTCTGTCATAGGCCACGCAGAAGTCTGTCATAGGCTACACAGAGGTCTGTCATTGGTGATTTGTGACATATTATCACAATTTGATTTGTTTAATATATTGAAGACATAATATTATGTTTTTTTAGCTCAACTGAGCAACAAAAAAATGCAAGTGAGCTTTTGTAGTACCGTTCAGCCAGCATCCCTCTGTCCTTCGTAGTTTGTTATAATTGTTTAGCTTCACTTCTGCAGAATAGAGGGACCAATAATGTACTCACTCCGACCTCGGCAGTATATTTATTTTGATTGAAGTTTTTAGGCTCATATCATATCAGTTACCCTTACTCATACATCAATGTAACTTTGTGTGTGTATTCACTTACACAAAGGGAACTCAAGGGGCCAAGTTTGATAACTCCATTTTGATTTTAGCCTGACTACTTATAAAATTTGGTTAAAGATTTTTCAGCTAGAACATTATATATGGTCTCAGGTGTGTACACTTACATTAAAGAGACTTACAGGAATAAGTTGGATAAATCTATTTTGATTCTAGTAAAAATAAAGCCCGTTTAAATTTTGGAAATTCACTTTAAATATTTTGATAAGCTCATATTTCTGTAACTACCATACATCAATGTGTGGTCACTATCATTAAAGGGATGCAAGGGGACAAATGAGACAACTCCATTTTTATTTCGACTTATGGTCCCTTCTTTAACAATGTAAGTTTTTTTTAGCAAGCTCCCAAACTTAATATTTGTCAATGTCAGTGAAATTTAAGTTATGGCCCCTTGTTGACTTAATTTTCTGTAAATAACTGGTTCCTGATCAATAATTAGAGCACTTGTATTTACATTTCTATGTGCTATGAATACTGTATATATTTTGTGAATATTGTATATATTTTGTGAATATTGTATATATTTTACTGTAAACATTGGGAATAAAATATGTTTATCTAATATAACTAATTGACATATATAGCTGCCATGTGTTAAATGGTGTAAAACCTGACCATGGTCTATTTCTTATCACTGATCAACAGCTAATCTATAAAGTTGATAGGAAGAAGGATGTGACTCAAGAGGTGACTCCAGATCACATTGTACATGGCCAAATCTACTTCTTTATCTTAATTGGCCACTTATATCTAACAATGATAACTAACAATAGCTAACAATGATTGGAGAGAAACAAGGGACATGAGAGTTATATTTACACTTCTGTAGTTTCAGTAAGTAAAGTTGATAGTTAAACACCAGCGAGTGATAATATGGTCTGTCAGAGGTTGTATATATATAGTTCTCTGTGTGACTTGTCTCGTATGTAATGTTAATATAGTTAATGCCCGCCCTCCTGGTCTAAAGAAATGTTTAAGGTTTAAACAACTTTGCTTTAAACAGTCATGCAGACAGTATCCAGCACATATATTTATTTATATATATATTTGCAGATTTTATTAAAATAATAACAAATTGTCTTTTTGGCTAAAAAAACATTCTAACTAGAAATATAATGTACATAAAGTAAGGCAGTTTTTGCAACAAGTTGTGCAGTTGTCAACTTAAAGGGAATTTATCAGGATTTTTCAAACTTTTGAAATTAGCTAAAAACATTTTTCCAATATATCATGCCTCTATATACTGACTGACCCCTTAATTGCCAAAAGGATATCTATTTAAAAATGCTAAAATAACATATTGAAAAGGGATTTCCTACTTGGGCTACACGCCTAGTTTAGACTAAAATAGATAAATAGATTTTCTGCTTTAAAATTCAACATATTTTGTGACGTTGGCTATTAAATGAGTGACGTGATTTCATTTTGAAATCAGTTTGATTCATTTTACAGGTTAACTCATGAAATGGTTTCATCTTAGTAAAAGAGTAAGAAGATGTTCAACAGTATTTAAGTGCTGTCTATTTTTAAAATGGGGATTTCGTTTCAAGTTTACCACTCTTATTTAAATATCAATTTTGTCACAATTTGGTAGATATTTGACATACCAAACCATTTGGAATTTATTTATTAATGATAATGAGATATTTTTTAGCCATTTTAATAATCATTTTATTTTTTAAGACATTTATAGCATTTTTTCTTGATACACTCCCTTTAAATAAATAAGCTGATTTACTTGATGCTAAATATATCCTATCCTGGTCTATATAACATGTATACTGTTACAAATCGATCTTTTCTTTTGTAAACACTGATGATAATTCAGCATCTTCCTGAAGCAAAACTGATTCACCCCGCCCCCACCCCACCCCTAATTGATTTCTCCAGACATTTAGGAAATCATGTTTTACTTTCACAATATTTTTTATAGAATTACAGGGCCTTCTTCAAGTTTTGTAAAAAAGCACTGCAGTTCTATATTATTGAATCGGGTTTAAAAAGCAGATTTTTATCTATATTTTGTATATTTAGGGATCAGTACCGACATGTTAGTAGAACCCTCTGTCCAGTTGATGGCAAAGATGGACCCCAACAGTTCTTTGTGGAAATTTCATCCCAGGCAAAACAAAACGTGTCTTATACTCTCACAGCTGAATTTCTCACAGACTTTCAGATCAGGTAACTATATTACATTTCTTCAGACTGTAGCCTCATCATATATAATTTTAAGTGGAGAACTTACATAGCATTATTCTATTACATCACAGTCCTACATAACAGCTCAGTAAAAAGTTCAATCTTACTTACAATAGCTCTTTTATCACAAGCTTAACCCTACATTATAGTTCAGTTACAAACTCAGTCCTACATTATAGTTCAGTTACAAGCTCAATCCTACATTAAAGTTCAGTTACAAATTATAGTTCAGTTACAAACTCAATCCTACATTAAAGTTCAGTTACAAATTATAGTTCAGTTACAAACTCAGTCCTACATTATAGTTCAGTTACAAACTCAGTCCTACATTATAGTTCAGTTACAAACTCAGTCCTACATTATAGTTCAATTACAAGCTCAGTCCTACATTATAGTTCAGTTACAAACTCAGTCATACATTATAGTTCATTTACAAGCTCAGTCCTATATTATAGTTCAGTTACAAGCTCAGTCCTACATTATAGTTCAATTACAAGCTCAGTCCTACATTATAGTTCAGTTACAAACTCAGTCATACATTATAGTTCATTTACAAGCTCAGTCCTACATTATAGTTCAGTTACAAGCTCAGTCCTACATTATAGTTCAGTTACAAGCTCAGTCCTACATTATAGTTCATTTACAAGCTCAGTCATACATTATAGTTCATTTACAAGCTCAGTCCTACATTATAGTCCAGTTACAAGCTCAGTCCTACATTATAGTCCAGTTACATGCTCAGTCCTGCATTAAAGTTCATTAACAAGCTCAGTCCTACATTATAGTTCAATAACAAGCTCAGTCCTACATTATAGTTCAATAACAAGCTCAGTCCTACATTATAGTTCAATAACAAGCTCAGTCCTACATTATAGTTCAATAACAAGCTAGATCCTACATTATAGTTCAATAACAAGCTCAGTCCTACATTATAGTTCAATAACAAGCTCAGTCCTACATTATAGTTCAATAACAAGCTCAGTCCTACATTATAGTTCAATAACAAGCTAGATCCTACATTATAGTTCAATAACAAGCTCAGTCCTACATTATAGTTCAATAACAAACTCAGTCCTACATTATAGTTCAATTACAAGCTCAGTCCTACATTATAGTTCAATAACAAGCTCAGTCCTACATTATAGTTCAATAACAAGCTCAGTCCTACATTATAGTTCAATAACAAGCTAGATCCTACATCAAAGTTAAATAGACCTCTTTCAAATTATATGCATGCCAAACATTCCATTATCAGAGCAAGGCTTGGAGCTCATCACACTACCAGCTGGATGACTATAACTACATAGGAAAATGGCTATACCCATATCAATTTAGGATGATATTTTGAGATCTGGTCAAGAATGTTTTGTTCAATTATGAATATCAGATAGCAGATCAGATTCTTCCCTTGATTTTCATAAAATTATTAAGGGACCTGTGTCAGTAAACAAACTATATAAAGCAAAATAAGGAGAGATGGAGGACAACATGACAATGTAAGTTATCATGTTGCATATCTATCTATTATTGTTATGAATTTTAAATAGCTTATTATTTTGTTTTATTTAAAATAATGCAAACTTTAAAAAACATTTATTTTTTATATGATCAATGCAAAAGCCATAACATGTAACAACAAAGTATGTTATATATTTTTATTTCTAACAAGAAAAGTGAAGTGAAACCATTTGTGTTTCCGTATTACGCCTTATAAACATAATTTTATTGACATGAGAACAAATGTAATGATGCATCTAAATAATATAAATATTCAAGTACAATGGAATGAAACTCAGCTTTTATTTGGGATTTCAAAAAATGATAAAAGAACATTAACAGAGAACTTGTTAATTCCTGAGATAAAACGATACATTTATGCAAGTAGATGCTTGGATGCCACTCCTTCCTATAAAGGACTCCTGATGAGTATGAAATCCATGTTTAACGTAAATAGATGTATATCTGTTAAGAACGGACTACCTGAAAATTTGAGGAAGACTGGAATATCATACTTAAACTCATACCTGTAAAATAACATATTTCTATATAATCTGTTTTGTTATTGTTTTCTCTTTAATTTTTAAAAACAAACAAACTTGGATGTGGACTGTATATGTTTTTGATATTTGCTTCACACACACACACACACACACACACACACACACTGGGCCCACCCTATCCCCAATATTTTTTATTATTATTACATGTATTGTTATTATCTCTACCTTTCTTTTTCTCTTTTTTTTCATTATTAATTCGCCCCATTCTTAATAGAGATCAAGTAATATATATACAATTATATTGATATAAATATATATATTTATTGTGAAATTGTAAGGTGTGTAGGGGGATGGTCCTCCCCGATTCCCGCACACCTATGATGGGAGAATAAATTGGTCATCCAAATGGGTGACTGAAAAAAAAAAAAAAAGATAATGACATGTACTCATCTCCCATTTGTCAGACCAAAAAAACACTAGCCAATTTTTCTTTTGTAAACCTTTGGGGGAAAAAAGACATAAAAGAATAAATGAAAATTGATAATATTCAATTATAATTTTAATAAAAATACTCAATTTAAAAAAACAACAACAAAAAAAACCAACAAAAAAAACAAAACAAAACAAAAAAAAGCAATTGTACTGTCACTATTTTAGAACATTGAATAGTATCTTTCATTATATGTCTGTATATATGGCTACTATCAATGTTTATATTAATGGACACTAACAGTCTACGTCCAAAACAATTGGGTCTGCTTCACTTCTGTTTGTACAGCTGGTATTATGTAAAGTGAAATAAATATAAGCTTTATTTAAATGTTATCATTGTTTTGTGACTTACTTGTAATAAAATGATTTCGAACATGTATATTGACTGAGAATTTGTAAATACTACCTGTTATCAGATCATAAAACACGGCTTTACTGGTATAGTAATACACATGCTGAATAACATAATAAGTTAATTTTCAAATCATGAGCTACTTTAATCAACAATTAAATATTGTGTTTGACCTTTACATTAATTGAACTGTCAACAAATTAGAAATTTATAGATGTATCTCAATTACTATCCAATAGAGTCATGTTATCTCTATGGACGCTAGTGTTGCTGTAAGATAGGACGTGCTCATAGCCTCATTTTGGTGTAGAAATGCATATTCATGAGACAATATTAAGAATGGGCTATTACTAGCTCATTTCTACATTATAGTTCATTAACAAGCTCAAATTGACAATCCTACAATATAGTTCAATTACAAGCTCAGTCCTACATAACAACTTTGTCACAGGCTCAGTTCTACATTAGAACTTTGTTACAAGCTTTATCCTGCATTACAGCTCGATCACAAGCTTAAGCCTACATTTTAACTCAGTAAAAAGCTTAATCCTACATAACAGTTCAGTCACAAGCTTATTCCTACATTAAAGCTCAGTCACAGCTTAATCTGTATAACAGTTCAGACACACAATCAATCCTGTGTAACAGCTAAGCTTAATCTACATTACAGCTCATTTATAAGAACAATCCTACATTACAGCTCTGTTACAAGCACAATTCTACATGACAGCTTAATGACAAGCACAATCCTACATAACAGCTTAGTAAAAAACACAATCCTACATTATAGCTCTGTTACAAGGATAATCCTACATTACAGCTCTGTTACAAGCACGTTCCTACATAACAGCTTAGTTACAAGCACAATCCTACATTACAGCTCTGTTACAAGCACGTTCTACATTAGAGCTTAGTTACAAGGACAATCCTACATTACAGCTCTGTTACAAGCACGTCCTACATTACAGCTTAGTTACAAGCACAATCCTACATTACAGCTCTGTTACAAGCACGTCCTACATTACATCTCAGTTACAAGCACAATCCTATATTACAGCTCTGTTACAAGCACAATCCTACATTATAGCTCTGTTACAAGCACATCCTACATTACAGCTCTGTTACAAGCACGTCCTACATTACAGCTTAGTTACAAGGACAATCCTACATTACAGCTCTGTTACAAGCACGTCCTACATTACATCTCAGTTACAAGCACAATCCTATATTACAGCTCTGTTACAAGCACATCCTATATTACAGCTCTGTCACAAACACAATCCTACATTACATCTCAATTACAAGCACATCCTACATTACATCTCAGTTACAAGCACGTCCTACATTACAGCTTAGTTACAAGCACAATCCTACGTTACAGCTCTGTTACAAGAACACTCCTACATAACATCCCAGTTACAAGCACAATCCTACATAACATCTCAGTTACAATCACAATCCTACATTACAGCTCTGTTGCAAGCACAATCCTACATTACAGCTCTGTTACAAGCACATCCTACATTACAGCTCTGTTACAAGCTCACTCCTACATAACATCTCAGTTACAAGCACAATCCTACATAACATCTCAATTACAAGCACAATCCTACATTACAGCTCTGTTACAAGCACAATCCTACATTACAGCTCTGTTACAAGCACATACTACATTACAGCTCTGTTACAAGCACAATCCTACATTACAGCTCTGTTACAAGCACATTCTACATTACAGCTCTGTTACAAGCACAATCCTACATAACATCTCAATTACAAGCACAATCCTACATAACATCTCAATTACAAGCACAATCCTACATTACAACTCTGTTACAAGCACATTCCTACATTACAGCTCTGTTACAACCACAATCTTACATTACAGCTCTGTCATATATTATATGGCCTAATTTGTTGCTAACAGAGATACCCAACTTAAACTTTTGTTTTTCACAATTCCTTATTTCATTATTAATTTGGTGAAGAACTTTAGTTTAAACTTAATGTTGTACATCGATTGTGAAATGAATTCCACACATTAATGTCTTGTTTTCTTTCTGACAATTGGACATGACACTTTTAAATTATGCCATGTGTACCTGGAACTGTTGTTATTATCTGTCTTTTGAATGTAATGCTTCATCATTGATGTACTTGTATTTCTCTACATAACAAGAACTGGCCGAGACAATCAACGTAATGTTACCAGTACCCCATCAAGACCAGTTTATTTTCGTTACACGTTCAAAGATGGTGTGGAGTCGGTGCTTGTCACAGCAAAATCGACTGATAAAAAAACTGCAACACTGTCCATACAGAATACCAAGGTTTGTATCAATAATGCAGATTTATTCTGCATATTTATTTGTTGATTTTTATATGGTAACTTTAGTTGTATTTTCTTTGTAAGTAGAATGAGAACCTGGAATCTTTCTTCTTGTTGGAATTATATAGATTTTTTGTGTTGGTACACATTTTACCAGCTCCAATCATTTGTTGCTCCATCCATCCATTTATCCATCCATCTTTCCATACATCCATCCACATCTACCCACCCACCCATCCATTCATTTATTTGGACGGTTGAAAGCAATTATACTTCTGTTTCTAGACAAATAAAAAACATCTTTAACCACACAAGTAATCTGTAAAGCTGGGTGCAAAGAAGCCACTTTAATACTCATTTGTTTGACCTTCTGTCCTTCCGTCTTTTTCTAGTTGTGATAATACTATGTTACAGGATGAGAAAAATATGCAGCCATTCTGGAACTTGAACCTGGGACCCTTCCTTACAGGGTGAATGCTGTACCAACTGAGCTAACCGAACCGCTTACATAAATTCCTCTCCTAGTAGGTTATGTACACAATGTGACATATTCCCTCACAAATTTGGAATTTGTCCCAAATTTCCATAGAGACCTGAGAATCATGTGAATGTTTATCAGAATATATATAAGTCACAGTCCCTCGTGGGGGCCAAATGTTACAGGATGAGAAAAATATGCAGCTAGTCTGGGACTTGAACCTGGGAGCCTTCACTTAAGGGTGAATACTCTACCGACTGAGCTAACTGAACCGCTTACATAAATTCCTCTCCTAGTAGGTAACATACGCACTGTGACACTATATTAGGTGTAATAAGTTATATTTGTTAGACCTTCTGTCCATCCATCCTTTTCTAGTTGTGATAATACAATGTAAGGTGTAATAAGTTCCATTTTCTAGTTGTGATAATACAATGTAAGGTGTAATAAGTTCCATTTTCTAGTTGTGATAGTACAATGTAAGGTGTAATAAGTTATATTTGTTAGACCTTCTGTCCATCCATCCTTTTCTAGTTGTGATAATACAATGTAAGGTGTAATAAGTTCCATTTTCTAGTTGTGATAATACAATGTAAGGTGTTATAAGTTATATTTGTTAGACCTTCTGTCCATTCATCCTTTTCTAGTTGTGATAATACAATGTAAGGTGTAATAAGTTCCATTTTCTAGTTGTGATAATACTATGTAAGGTGTTATAAGTTATATTTGTTAGACCTTCTGTCCATCCATTCTTATCTAGTTATAATAATACTATGTAAGGTGTAATAAGTTCCATTTTCTAGTTGTGATAATACTGTGTAAGGTGTAATACGTTACATTTTCTAGTTGTGATAATATTGTGTAAGGTGTAATACATTACATTTTCTAGTTGTGATAATACTGTTTAAGATGTAATACGTTACATTTTCTAGGTGTGATAATACTGTGTAAGGTTTAATAAGTTACATTTTCTAGTTGTGAAAATACTGTGTAAGGTGTAATACGTTACATTTTCTAGTTGTTATAATACTGTGTAAGACGTAATAAATTTCATTTTCTAGTTGTGATAATACTATGTAAGGTGTAATATGTTACATTTTCTAATTGTGATAATACTGTGTAAGGTGTAATCAATTTCATTTTCTAGTTGTAATAATACTGTGTAAGGTGTAATAAGTTTCATTTTCTAATTGTGATAATACTGTATAAGATGTAATAAGCTTCATTGTCTAGTTGTGATAATACTGTGTAAGGTGTTGTAAATTACATTTTCTAGTTGTGATAATACTGTGTAAGGTGTAATACATTACATTTTCTAGTTGTGATAAAACTGTGTAAGGTGTAATACATTACATTTTCTAATTGTGATAATACTGTATAAGGTGTAATACGTTAGTTTTCTAGTTGTGAAAATACTGTGTATGGTGTAATAAGTTACATTTTCTAGTTGTGAGAATACTGTGTAATGTGTAATAAGTTTCATGTTGTGATAATACTGTGTAAAGTGTAGTAAGTTACATTTCTGTTTGTGATAATACTGTGTAAGGTGAAATATGTTACATTTTGTAGTTGTGATAATACTATGTAAGGTGTAATATGTTACATTTTGTAGTTGTGATAATACTATGTAAGGTGTAATAAGTTAAATTTTCTAGTTGTGATAATACTATGTAAGATGTCGTAAGTGTAGCATTATTGAAATAAACTATAGTTACGCATGCGCATAAGATCATTGAGTCTGCTAGAGAGACTCCACTCCCAGAATAAACACTTTAGCAGTCGGGACCCACGAGAACAAAAAAACGTGGATTCACCGAATTACCTGCTCATTTTTGTACAATAGTTTAACACAAAAAAGTCCCATTAAAGGAGCGCGCGCTTTTTAATTGAAATCTTAGTACCTTATTAAATTCAATATATAGAGATAATGACATAACTAAAGTTCTCGAAATTTTAATTCATGTTTCAAAATATATTGAATAATGATGCAATATATAAATATAACTGATTCAAAGTTCGTTGGGTTTTATATTTGTAACGCCGTCGGACGTTTCGTAATTTTGGGGTTTTCTGAAAATGTAAAATTGGCAAAACTTCAAAAGGCGCAGCAAAAATGGGTATCTTCAAATTTTCTTTAAATTTTCAGAATCTATAGTTTTATACCTTATTTGCCGTTTTTGAAAAAATTAGATACCAGGCAAACGTCGTATTTTCACTGCGCCTTTTGAAAGATGGTACCCTTCCAAGTGTTGTCAACGACAACGAAATGCTGTCAGCTGATTTGACAGTAGCCTCGACACCATGCCAAAAATCACTATAACAAACATATTTCAATAAACAAAAGTTTGGCTATTTCAATCAAATATGTTAATAAAATAAAAACTATATCAAATTGGTCAAAAATTATTTCGATCGACAATTTTATATAGCCTTGTATGGAACAACGGGGAACCCCAGTTTGTTGACCTTGGATGACACGCCATTTTTGTTTACATATTTTGACAAGACGGAAGCACCAATGTACGTATTTGCTTCGCTGTTTCTGCAGAAAGTTGCTCATGAATGCTTTTGTAATAGTTTCTGATGATGGATTATTATAAACAATAGGGTAAGTACATGTTTAATTCCTTTAATTCAATAGAAACATTAATTTTAATGCGGCCATGTGAGCAGTGATTGCTGTCAGATCTGAATTATCGAAATGGCTGCAATAGTCTTCCTTTTTTGGCGAAAAAACAAATGAAAATACTCGTTTATGGTACATAGATGATTGTACGTAGTTTTTCATGTCCGTTGTGGAAGGCCTACAGTTTAATCCAGTATATGTTAAAGAAATATCGAATAATTCGGCTTCCTGTGATTTGAAGCAAGCCGATTGTGAGAAGCTGTTTCAATTTATGTTTTTTTAATCAATAGGAAAACGATTTATTTCTAAATCAGTACACGGTGTTTCAATATACAAATGTAGTTGTATTATTCATGCATCATTTCGTACTTAAATATATTGCTAAATGTTATGAATATAAGTGTGTTGATAAAGATAACTTGGTCCGTTGAATTTAGCCAAGCATGGTTTAAAGGGGTTGTCTCAAAAGTAACCGTAAGGCATTTTTTTGGTTTTACTGTTTATTTTTTGAAAAAGTATCGAGTGCAATTAGTTTTCATTCGTTTTTTATATAAATTAAATTCATCATGGTAGTTTTGCAACGTGATTAGATATGATAAAACTACATTTGAATTATTTTTTTTAAATTTGTAGATGAGAAAATAACAAATTAAGTGTGTTTGTGGAAATGAAGTCAATGTTGGGCATATATAATTTCTTAAGTGTAAAATCTACAATACTTGTCACTAATATTGGTGAAATGTAACATTACAAAAAAATATAACTACAGTATATGTCACTTCAAACCATACAACTTCATTTTAATAACTTAAAGGTGAAAGTGAATTAGTTGTAAAATTCCTGTTCCTGTATCAATTATGAATTCCCTGAATCTTCTTAATATAAGAGACTGAGCCATATAGGTCTCAATACACAGTTGAATTTTGTTCTATATAAAATAAGGTCTAGGATTTCCATGGTAAAAAAATAATTCCACATAGAATTTTTGTCATTTTTTCTTCATTGCAGGAATGTTAACCACATAAAAATGCACAATAACTGGTAGGTTGACCACGTTGGTTTTTTTTTTTAAAAAGAGGGTGCAGTGACACCCTGCGCTTTTTTGAAAAAAAGAAGTCTTCAGATGCTCATAAATACATGCATATCATATATGTTGGAAATCCTAAAAAACTCACTTTTTTAACACCTGTGATGTCTTATTCAGTGCAGTATATGCTATACCAACTTTTGCTTTACTCATCTGCAGCAAGAAATCACAGCTACTATGAACCATTTTGAAAATATTTCAAAACCAAATTAAATAGGCCTTGTTTTCCATGGGAAAAAGTTGTTTTTCATGAAAAAGGGGGCGTTACTTTGTAGTGAGACGCATTTGGAGCCATATTGTATAATTTTTCTAAATGTCATTAAATTGGTCTTTGATATTTGTCAATAGGAAATAGTATAAATGTCTTTGATTTAGCATGATAAAACAAGAAAACAGAAAAAAGAAAGATGTAGAAAATGAGGTATTTATTACTACTAGCAAAATTTATATTGGTGTTGATAAAGGTAGCTCAAGCATGTCTTGCAAAGTAACATTTTGAACAATTTGAAGATAAAGAAGTTGAGAATCAGTATAACAAAAATTATGGATAAGAAATTTATAAATGATTTTTTTTAATTATGCTTCTCCATCTTAAAGGGAGTATATCAGGAAAAAATGCTATAATTGTCTTAAAAAATAGAATTATTTTTAAATTAGATAAAAAGCCTCTCATTATCATAAATAAAATCTGAATGGTTTAGTATATCAAATCCACCAAAACGTGACAAAATCGATGTTTCAATTGCAGTGGTAGACTTGAAACGGAATCCCATTCCAAAAAATAGACAGCACTTTAATACTTCTTCACATCGTCCTTCGTATTTCTTGATGAAACAAATATTATAACGCGTGAACCTGTATGATGGATCAATTTGAAATCAAAATGAAATCACGCGACTCGTTTAATACATCACAAAATATGTTGCAATTTTAAGCGGGAAATCTATTTTAGTCTAACCTAGGCGCATAACCCAAGTTAGGAAACCCCTTCCCTTTTCAATATGTTACTTAAGTATGTTTAAATAGATATCCTTTTGGGGTCAATGAGTATAATATTATATAGACATGATCTATTGGAAAAAAATGTTTATTGCATTTTTTTATTTTTTTTAAAAATCCTAATAAATTCCCTTTAAGCAATTACAAAATAGTACACAATGAGTAATGATATTAAAGTGGTCCCTTTTTCTGATATATTTTCAACGTTTGGTGTACAGAGAACTTTGATACATAATGCTATTTAATAAATCCAATTAAGAATGTAATTAATTAATACATAAAATATGTTATTTAGTGTTTGATGGAATGTGGGATTCTCAAAATTATACAAATAAATATATAAGTAATATATTCCGTGTTTGGTTATCTCATACAAACAAACAAATTCATTTTAAATGTTTTACTTTATCAATGTGTGGGTCAGGGCAGTGTAGTGACTGTGGTTGGAGTTTTGCTGCTCACGCCAGAGGTTGCGGGTTCAATCCCAAGCTCAACCCGATGACTCGAAAAATAAAACTCAATAATGGTTCTACCCAGGAAGCGGACTCAAGAGAGATTTCATATATAATTAAGCTTTGAACTTTCTTTGCAATCGAGCTGAAATAAATTAGTATAAATTAAGAGTTCAATGCTTATTAGAAATTCTGTGTGTGTTTGAGCAAGTTATTTGATCAGTATTTGCTTATAACTAGATTTGAGATATTTATTTTGATTTTGCCATGAGAATTTATTTCACAATCAATGTAATTTATAAGTATATATTTTGGAATAATCTTTTCAGTGGTCAGTAATAAAATTATTTACTTAATGATTTATGTGTTACAGTACTGTTACTGTACCTGAATTATGTTCATAAAAACAAAACAGACTCTACCAGAAACAAAATAACTGTCCTCTGAACTTTGAATCATACACATTTTTTGTATTGAATTTGTGTCAAGCTGTATTCAAGATGTTGCAAATACCTATTCTAAACAAAATCCCCTTCCACAATTTTTTTTTTATCCTGTTAATTGTATAAAAAATTAGCTTAATGTCAAAATAGTCAAAAACATGTTTTCCACCATAACATGTCTTTATATACTCATTGACCCTGTATTGTCAAAAGGATATCTATTTGATATTAAACATACCACAATAATATATTGAAAAGGGATTTCCTAACTTGGGCTTCTCGCCTAGAAATTAGTAGAATAGACTAAAATAGATTTCCAGCTTAAAAACATATTTTGGGACATATTAAGTGAGTCGCATTATTTCATTTTGATTTCAATTTGATTTGTAACACAGATTTACATGTTATGATTGTTTATCTTAGAAAGAGTCCGAATGACGATGCGACGATCGTCAATCAGTGTTTAAGTGTTGTCTATTTTAGAATGTGATTTTATTTAGTAAATCACTTCAATTTGGATATCAATTTTGCTTGTTTTTGGTGGATTTCACATACAGTGTACTTAACCATTTGTATTTTATTTATTAATGATAATGGGATGCCTTTCAACCATTTTAAAAATGATTTTAGTTTTTTAGAGATTTATAGTGTTTTTTCAAACATTCCTATATATATGACTATGCCTTATTCAGTCGGTGCTGTAAAAGTATGCCATCATTAGGAATTTGGAGGTAGAGTCAGTCCCATGTGCGGTGCCTGTGAGACCCAGTGCATGCTAAATATCTCGCTGAACTTCAGTTTTAATCAGTGAATCAAATGAACATTGACCTTGTTCAGAAATGAGGCTTCTGCAAGAAATAGTTTAACAATCATTTCAATTGAAACCTGTACACGGAAACAATCTAAAAAGGGTGATTAGTTTACTCAGTAATAATTGACTATACACCGTCAACGGTTGTTTAGTAAAATTGCACAATTTAGTTGGGGTAACACTTATCAACAGCTTGAATTTGTGTGGGTCAGGTTATGAATAATATGCAAGTTTACATGTTTAATTATGTATTGATCAATTTATTGAATTGGAACTTCTGATTAATCATAATTTTGATTCAAACTGTGCACCAAAACAGATGGTATTGATAATAGTTTCCCTCTTTCGGATAGCAGCAGCTTTCGGATAAAACTTTTGGGTAGCTGCAGTATTGAATGTGTATGTTGGAAGCATGGCAAACATTTTTTTAAAAATAACAGTGTGATATTAAAAAAAAAAAAAATTAGTCGGTGTGCAGTCTCTCATATTTCTTGAAGATTTTAACAGGATTCAAATCTATTTTCAGGTTGCAAGATTCACAGTGCCACATCGAACCATGGTGTATTGCTTCTAAGCATGTATATTGAGATGGTAGTCAGTGCTTATTTTAAGTTCACTTTGAGGTAAGCTAATCTTATTTGGTTGTATGGTGTTTAGCATCACTTTCAAAAAAATTAAGTTATATCACAACAATGTCTATTGGAGACAGTATTGTACTGTAAATGTTGCCACGCTGGTTTGTTATGCTGCAAACACATGATATGATTCCCCATCCAGTCACATTATACTGACACTGGGGTGACCAGACCTCAGGAACTATCCTCTAAATACTAAACTCCAAGTGAGGAAGCTTCAAATACCATTTTCTTATCAGTCTTTTGTATGACTCCGAATTGAACCCATGAAGCCGGGCCCGATTAGCTCAGTCGGTTACGCCTCTGACTATCAATCCAGGGGTCGTGAGTTCGAATCCCCCGCCCGGCAACAGTCTCCATGATGATTGATATACGACATTGTGTCTAATTATCATTCGTCTCTCACCACTGATTCAAGTGGGAAAGTTATCAGTTACTTGCAGAGATGGGGTGTGCTCGAGTACTGGTTAATCCCAGGAAACAGTGGCTAGGTTAACTGATCGTCTGTTAGCCCTCGATGGCATAAAAATGACGCTAAATATTCAACCAACCAACCAATGAACCCATGACCATTTGCATGCAAGGCAGATCATGCTCTACCCCTAGTCTCAACCACCACTGTAGTTTAGCTAAACAAAGATTTACATTCACTCTGACTAACTGGATTGAAGTTGCACATGTACCATTACAAAAAGATTATCATTTAAAGAGAGATAAAGATTTTATAGATGTTTGCCATGCTCCTACCTACTCACTCAAAATTGCAGCTACCCAAATGTTTATATTGACTTTCAAAGCGTTTAATTTTTTTTAAGATTTCTGTCCGTTTTTCTTTAAAATGACTATGCAAAATCCAAATTTAGCAAAAAATAAATAAATTACCTACCTACCTACCCACATGAAAAATACTGAGTCAGAGCACAGCAAACAAATATTTTTTTAAGGATGGCCTTAACCTACTGTAAAATAAATGTAAATTTGTATGAATAAATCTTGTACATGTAATGAAATGATAGTTTAATTTGAATCTTAAAATTAATTTATGCTAAAAGCAAAGCTGACCTTCACATTGTCAGTATTGATTTTTAGCTCAACTAATCAAAGAATAAAGAGAACAATTCTACTCTTGCATAAATATTATGAAAGTTGTTGCCATTGGTTGACTTCGTAATTCTTGTTAATGTTTTGCATGCAAGTACCATCAAGTCCATATCGCAACATTTATTACCACTCAATGTATTTGATTGAAACTTTACTTATGGCTTTGCAGATATGAAACCAACTAAATCAAGTGGGATAACTCTTGTGAGATTTTTTTTGCATATTATGGCCATTGTTTGACTTTGAAATTCTACAACTTAGCAGTCTGTACATGTATTAGATTGAAAATTCATACAAGGTGTTGTAGTTATGAGACTTACTCAATTTAGTTAGTTAGATAACTCTAGCTGTCAGCTCTTGTTTGTACACTCATGACAGTTGTGACTAATTGACATATGCATCTTAATGGGAATGAAGGCCTCACATCTCAATATTTAAGATTTTATTTTTCACAGGTATCTGAAATTATTTTTTTTATTAAATAAATATACCATGGGGTAGGTAAATAAACATTTGGTGAAGTATAGTCTATAAATGAAAAAAATCTATTTGCTAACAATATTTTTTTCAGATTCATGTAACAGTGGAAGACTGAATATGATCAATCACAGGATTTAGCAACATTGAGTGTCTAATGAGAGAAACTGGGTTTCACAAGAAGATGGTAAATTTTTATATGTCTCTGTACTTTTGGTTTTAGATATCATATGCTATTTATTTGTGGTCATTTTGTTTATGTTTCATACAATGAGGGCATTTGGCTTGGCCATTGAGGGATTTTGACATTTTAGTATTAAAAACAATTAAATGGTACAACAGACTAAACTAAAAAAATGTAATAAAAACTTTTTAGATCGACTATTCGTAGAATAGGGGGGCTATTGTACTTGCCCTGGCGTCGGCCTTGGTTTTTATAATGTAAAATATCTAAGCAACCATTCATATATATATATAATAATATGATATGAATTAAACCTCACATGTGTGTTCAGCATCATCAATGGAACACACAGAGACAAGAACCATAACTCTGGGTTGCATTTTGACACAGTAAAAGCCCTTTTGGACTTGATTTTTTCAAGTTAAAGTGTTTTATCAGGTAAGATATCTGCGCAACCACTCATTGGATATGAATGAAACTTCAGTGTGTGTTCAGCATCATCAAAATTTTGTTTAAGTTTTTGAGCAGGTTAAAACTTTAAGCAGGTATATATTTCATCAACCTATCATTGGATTTGAATGAAACTTCACATGTGCTTAGCATTATCAATGGATTGTACAAATACAAGAACCATAACTCTGGGTTGTATGTTGGCAGAATTAAAGCCCTTTCGGACTTGGCAAGTTTGGTTAAAGTTTTTGAGTGAGTTCGAGTTTTTGAGCAGCTACATTCATCAACCTGTCATTTGATTTGGATGAAACTTCAGTGTGTTCAACATCATCTAGAAACTCATAGAAACAAGAACCATAACTCTTGATTGCCCTTTGAAAGAATTATATCCCTTTTAGATTTAGAATATTTAGTTTAAGTTTTTAGATGTTTGACAAATAGGATCAGCTTGTGATCCTCTCTCTAATTTGTTCACCTGTTAACCTTTTTTTCTAGACGCGATAGCACCTTCATTTTTCATTAGATCTTAACCAAACTTGCACAATAGTTATATAACCATAGATCTCGGATGAGTTCTTGAACCAGCGTCATTCGACCACAAATGCCCCGCCACAGGGCTTATAAGCACATTTTCGGGGAAAAAAACACATTTTCTCTAAAAGTTCAAGGCCTAGACATTAGATACGTTACATGTAGCATTGCATGGAGGTCCCCTAATAGACTTGTCATGTCTGGTCTCTGAGGTCAAATTTGCGGCCACCACAAGGGTCGCTGTTTTACATAGAGTTATATAGGGAAAATGTTAGTACCTTCATTATTCATTGAATCTTAACCAAACATGCACAACAGTTATGTAATATGAGTTCTTGAACCAGTGTCATTCCACCACAAATGCCCACGCCACATGGCTTATAAGCACATTTTAAGCAAAATTTTAAAAACATTTTCTCTCAAAGTTCAAGGCCTAGATCTTAGATATATTACATGTAGCATTGCATGGCGGTCTCCTAAAAGATTTGTTGAAGTCGGGTCCCTGGGGTCAAATTTGGCGCCACCACAGGGGTCACTGTTTTACAGAGTTGTATAGGGGAAATGTTGTAGATGGGATTGCACCATCATTTTTCATTGAATGTAAATCAAACTTGCACGACAGTTATATAACCATTATATCTCGGACGAGTTCTTGAACCAGTGTCATTTGACTACAATTGCCACCGCCACAGGGCCTATAAGCACAAAAAACGGTTACATTTTAGGCGAAATTTTAAAAAAACATTTCCCCTGAAAGTTTAAGGCCTAGATCTTAAATATTTTACATGTATCATCTGTTGCAAGTAGAGTGTTCAGATCCTCTTGGGCCTCTTCATCTATATTTAGATATAAAGTAAATATATAGGAGTTTTGTGTACATACAATCAAACTTGCTTACTTATTGTGCTGGTAGAACTTGAGTTTCAAGTTACATTCCCAATATAATTATCTTATTATTTTCAGGTCTGGTCAATTTCCAGAAGGAAGATCTAGCTGATTACATGATAAATGCGCTGCTGACTTTATTTTGTCACTTGGAAATAGTCAAAACAATAAAGATAAATTATGCTTACTTACTGTTTCCTTTTAATTGAAGTCTTTGTTCTATGTGACAAATTAATACAACTTATTAGATAAGTAAATGTTAGGATTGTACCGTCTTCTCAGGGAAGAAAAAAAGAGAAATATGTTACTTTCTGTTAGATGACAGAAATATTGTTAAGAAAAGGCATATAAAAATTTGTTCAAACGACCAAATTAAAGAGCAACTCAAATGATAGTATTAAACGAAAATTGTCCGAACCCTAGATTCTATTAGCTTTCTTGGCCAAAGGTCACGAGGGCTTATGCGATGAGGTGCAAGTTGTTGAAATCAATAGAGGGGTCTGTGGCCGAGAAGTCTAAGGCGCCATCTCGAGATCAATTGCCACTCACCGCTTAGTTTCGAGTAGCGCTCGCTCAAAAAAACTTTTATGTGACTCACTGAGAATGCTGAAGGACAGTAGTTCTACTCAGATTCATTCTGTGGTCTTTTTCCGCCAATAAACTGGGATATGCCATAATTATATAACCTGAAATGTGTTGAAAATGGCATTAAACCTCTTTCAAAAAAAAAATTGGAAACCAATACATCTGTTGTACTAAAATTTACATGTGTGCTACTTGTGAATGTGAGAATATAAAGAGGATTATTTCCAGTTCAAAATTTGTGCCGTTTAATACTAGAAATAGTGAAAAAAGAACTTGCAGATCATGTAGGGGTAATATATGATTATAATTATGCTTAATTAAGAATGAATTTTTGCTTGCCTGAGCTGAAGGCTCATTATGGTGAGCTTTTGTGATCACCCTATGTCTATCGTTAGTTGTTAACTTTTGCTTCAGATGATTTTTTCTCTAAAACCATTTCACATATTTTCACCAAATTTATTGCAAGGCTCCCTACATTTTTTTTTCAAATCCTGACTGTGGGTTCAGTTTGGCCTCTTTAGCTTACTTGAGCAAAGCCCTGTGTCCGTTGTTAACTTTCGCTTGAAACGACAAAGAATTGTTACATGAAGCTCTCAAGTTTGTTCAAATGATGACCCTTGGGTCAAACTTGACCCCGCCTAAGGGTCTAATCAGTTGTTATTTTCAAAATTTCAAAAATCATCTCAGAAAGTGTAAGGGACTAACCACTTTAATATAGGGAAATTTTTAACAGTAATTGAAAATCTTTTTCTCAAGAACTGACTAGCCAAATTTGTTTATATTTGGTTTTAATGATCCCTATTAGTACCGGTAGAGGTTTCAAGCTTGTTCAAATAAACAAGTTAGGGTCCATTGGGTCCCAGTAAGGGGACTGATTTTTACATAGGAATTGTATAGGAAATCAGGAAATTATGTTTTCCTCTTCCATTTTTTAGTATTATTCCAATCATAATGGTGTCTGAAGCATTGTTTAGTCAACAGTTGAGACTGAGTGCTTTAAAGGGGATTTAATAGCCATAAAGGGCCCAAAAAGGTATAAATTATCAAAAATCTTCTCTAGAACTGATGAGTCAAATTCATTCATGTTTGGTACAAATGATCCATATGATGAAGAGTTTGAATTTGTTCAAATGAAGAGGTCAGGATATATTGGGGCCAAGTAAGGGGACTTTCATGTTTACATAGGAATAGTAAGGGAAAACAGGAAATTGTGTTTTTCTCATCAGTTTTTTTAATTATTCCAATCATATTAGTGACTGAAGCGTTGTTGTGTCATAACTGTTGAGCCAGTTCTTTAAAGGGGATTTAAAATCCATAAGGGGCCAGGTGGGGTCCAAAATTGGATAGCAATATAAAAAAATAAAAAATCTTCTCTGAAACTGATGAGTCAAATTCATTCATATTTGGTACAAATGATCCATATGATGAAGAGTTTGAATTTTGTTCAAATAAAGGGGTTAGGATGTATTGGCGCCCAGTAAGGGGACTTTGATGTTTAAGTAGGATTAGTATGAAAAAACATGAAATTGTGTTTTTTCTCATACATTTTTGGTATTATTCCAATCATAATGCTGTCTGAAGCATTGTTCAGTAATAACAGTTGAGACTGAGTTCTTTAAAGGGATATAATATCCATAAGAGGCCAGCAGGGGCCCAAAAAGGGATACAATTTTGAAATTTCAAAAATTTTCTTCTCCAAAACTGATGAGACGACTTAATTCATATTTGGCATAAATGATCCATATGATGAAGAGTTTGAATTTTGTTCAAATGAAGGTGTTGGGGTATACTGAGGCCCAGTAAGGGGACTGATATTTACATAGAAATAGTATTGGAAAACAGAAAATTATGTTTTTCTGATCCATTTTTGGTATTATTATATTCATATGGTGTCTGGAGCATTGCTTAGTCATAACTGTTGAAACTGAGTCCTTTTAAGGGTATTTGATATCCAAAATGAACCAGCAGGGGTCCAAAAAGAGATAGAATTTTGAAATTTCAAAAATCTTCTAAAGAACTGGCGAGTCGAATGCATTCGTATTCAGCATAATAAAAAAATCGTAAAAGTAGGAGGTTCACTATTGTTCAAACGAAGGGGTTAGGATATATTGGAGCCCGGAAAAGGGTCCTTGGTTTTTACTTATGAATGCTATGGGAAAATAGTAAATTCACTTATTAGCTCGACTATACGTAGAATAGGGGGTAGGGGCGCTATTGTACTCGCTCCGGCGTCTGCGTTGGTTTTCCAGATTAAAGTTTTTGTGTGTTCAGCATCATCAATGGAACACACAGACACAAGAAACATAAATCTGGGTTGCATTTTGGCAGAGTTATGGCCCTTTATGGACTTAATTTTTCAGGTTAAAGTTTTTTATCAGGTAAAATATCTATGCAACCACTCATACAATATGAATGAAGTTTCACATGTTTGTTCAGTATCATCAATGGAATGCACAGAATTAAGAACCATAACTATTGGCTGCATATTTACAAAGTTATGGCCCTTTTGGACTTGGAAACTTTGGTTAGTGATTTTTAGAGGTTAAAGTTTTTGATTTGGTACTTATTTCATCATCCTATCATTGGACATGAATGGAACTTCTCATGTGTGTTCAAAATCCTTTAGGAAACTCATAGAGATAAGAACCATAACTCTTGATTGCATTTTTGCAGAATTATATCCCTTTTAGACTTAGAAATTTTGTTTTTAGCAGGTTAAAGTTTGTAGTACAAGGTCTTGATCTTAGATGTTTGAAAAATAGGGTCTGTTTGTGGTAATCTCTCAAACTTGTTAAAAACTATGACCCTGGGGGCAAAAAATATTTTTTTGTCCGCTCTGAGTGGTAAAAAAAAAACTCTTCTTTACTCTAAAATTTAATCCTTTTTTCCCTTTTTTTCTTTATTTTGATGAAAGGGTATCCAACTGTGATAAACTATGCATGCTGGTACAAGATTATTTCAACTTTAGATCCATTTTCATGAACTGGTACCGGTATTTGTCCTCTGCGGTGAAGTTGGTGCATAGGCCTATATGTCATCCATTCCCTTTGTTGTTTTCAAAAAAAAACAACTGTTGATAATGAAAATGAATAGTGTTGGTGAATTATTTTGCTCATTTATTTTTAACAGATAAGCAATAATTATAGTTCAATTTCTCCTTCCCTGAGTTTTACTTGTCTTCTATTTGGTACTTATTTCCTGAAAAAGCTGTTATTTTAGAACAGCATCGAAATAGTCAAGTGCGCTGTCCCTCTGGCAGCTCTTGCTATCATCTTTTGTAGGAATTGTTTTATGTATACATTTTTAGATGTTGTCAGTAAAATGACACCTAATTGTAGTGTTTCAATTGCTTGTGAAACAATTATCAAACACAATATTGTTTGTAAATCTCTTAAAAAAATAATTTTAATTTTTTTATCCCCCTTTTGAATTCAATGGGCCACACAGTGCCTTTTTCTGGAGTATACAATACTAAGAGGCCAGTAGAAACCCAATACTGGTTAAAATTGTGAATTTTAATACAATGTTATTATTTTGTCATGGAATGCTAAAATATCTTTAGTAATAAAATCAAGCTCTCAGTGAAGTCTCATGCACAGGAAAAAAGTTATATCAGTTATACTGATGCATTGGGCTGCTTGTTCACGAAATAAATCCTATTGGTGAAAATTAAAAAAAAATGTTTTTAAGACAATGAAAAAATAAGCCTAAATAAAACAATGATATCAATATACTAATTGTTCTTGTGAGTGTTTAGTGTGTATATTTATACATTTAATAAAGAAAAGAAAAATGCACAGGCAAGGATCATTTGGATATTGAAATTATTGTTTCATAAGTTAGGCCAATTTGTTCATCATCTTAAACCAAAGACGTAAAGAGTGTAATTAAGTTACTGTTAAAACTCAGTTGTACATGCATATTTAAAATGATATTTTTCTTTTCATTATTTACACTTAATAGCAATTCAGTGTTTACTGCACTTACTGATTCAATGCAACATCATAGATCAGACATTTTGATGTTAATACAGATTTTTTTAACAAAAAATAAAAAAAGTTAGAAAGAAATTTTGTTATAAAAAATGGCTTTTTAAAAAAAATATAAAAATACTGTTAAATTTTTTTTTTAAATTCTAAATGGTGAGTACAAAACAGTATACAGTTTTAATTATTCTATTAATTGTTTCATAAACAAACCTGACCTATCAAACACATTATTAGACTCTATATATCTTTATGCTAGTTGCAACTATAGTCTACCAGATAAATGAAGCTATTGTCATGGCTATAAAAATGAAATATTTGAAAACGGACGTAATTTATTTTATAAAAACTCGTACAATAAAGTGCCTCTGGGTGATAGCTTTGGTTGACAGAAAAAAGGAAGGAACAAATAACAATGTTGCCTTCCGTTTACTTTTGAGACGACCCCCATATAGAATCGATCTGCGTGAACTCGCCACTTTCACCACCACAAATATTGAGCAAGTGGTGTTAAAAAAACTAGTACTGTGCATGTTTTTCGTATTTATAAATAATAGTTTAAATGTGGCAGACTTACTTAAAGCTCTGATTTTATAGCACATGTATAAAAAAAGAAAAAAACACATTCGTATAATAGCCTAAACGTGAATCGAAAATGAGCGATTTTCAAGAACGGCGAAACAGTGGAGCATAAAAAGTGGCCTTTGTGCGGGTTAAAATCGATATTTTGACCAAACAAAGCAAGTATTCTACATTTTTAAAGTATTCCAGCATTTCTTTTATTATTATAAATTTTTCCGAATCGAACATCAAGCTGAAATCGTGGTATTGAGACCACAATTTCAATTTCCCCCCGTAATTTACCCCAAAAAATGGCGACCAAAATAGCTTGCGATGCTGAAACTGGACTATTTTCACCGTTGCTACGCTGTCGTTAAGTGAGCAGGGTTGCGTACTAAAATGACAGTGTGGGTCCTGACTGTAGAGTTAACACATTTGTGTTCTTCACTTTATTGTGCTTCCAATACAAAATCATAATTCTACATGGTGTACAGCGGGAATTACTCCACCAAAAATGAACTCGGACGACACTAATCTGCCCAAGCAGTGGGATAAGTTCAAATGCCACGTGCAGCTAATATTTAGTGGACCACTGAAAGGAAAATCGGAATCAGAACAGATTTCTTATTTGCTTATATGGTCAGGAGACAAAGGCAGGGATATACATGCCACTTGGAACGACATATCAGAAGAAGATGGAAAGAAAATTCAAACTTATTACAACAAATTCCAGGCGCATGTGCAGCCAACATTGAATCCAATATTTGCTTATTATAAATTTAATAACGAAATGCAAGGCCAGGACACAATAGACAGTTTTGTAACTAGATTACGGTTAAATGCAAGAGATTGTTGTTCTACTAACAAAGACGAGATGATTTGTGACAGAATTGTGTTCGAAACCAATTCCTCCCTCATGCCTGAAAAATTAATAAACGTGGGAAAGGAGCTTACTCTTGAAAAGGCCATACACATCTCACAAGCCTTCGAGTATTCAGAAGAACAATTGCGTTCTATGGGAGAGCAAGACATGCACCATGTTGCACATAATCACAGGCCGCCAAACAAGCAGCAAAAGCAGCCGCAATATCAGCAGTGACAGCAGCCACAATATCAGCAGCAACAGCAGCCACAATATCAGCAGCAACCGCAATATTAACAGCGACCACAACGACGACCACAGCTGGCAGGACAAAGTGTGAGATCGCGTCACCAGAACGACAACAATTCACAGTGTGGAAATTGTGGCCGTTCAACACATAAGACAAATTACAATTGTCCGGCAAAAGGTGTAAGATGCCACTCGTGCAGGAAGTTTAATCACTTTGCATCTGTGTGCCGCAGTAATAACGTTCATCAAGTGTTGTGTGAGCCAGATATGGATTTATATGATGGACAAGACTTCAAAATTGATACAGTAACATCTTCTCTATCTTCAGATCGTGCATTTGTCACCCAATATATTGGCCCCTCAAAAACACCTGTTACTTTTAAAATAGACACAGGTAGCCAAGCTAATATCTTGCCACATAAACTCTACCAAACTCTCCAACTTAGATACCCTTTGTTACCCCCAGATAACAGGTTAACCTCCTATGCAGGAAACGCATTACCGTTGTTAGGCAAGGTCAGCATGACCTGCAATTACAAAAATAGAAGCATTGATGCCATTTTCTACGTAGTGGAAAATTCTGCCCTGCCACTCCTAAGTTTGCAAACTTCGCTTGACTTTGAACTGATTCAGATGACATACTCTGTTGAACGCAACCCTTGTGATATAACAAAGGCACACATAATGACCAAATATCAGGAAGTATTTGAAGGAGTTGGGTTATTTCCAGGCAAATGTAAATTACACTTAAAGGAAGATGCTGTTCCTGTAGTAAACCCCCCACTATGAATACCAAAGGTGCTTAAAATGCGACTCAAAGACGAATTTAAAAGAATGGAAGATTCTCATATCATTAGCATGGTGACAGAACCTACCGATTGGGTTAATTCCCTGGTTATAGTTGAAAAACCTAAAACAGGTAAACTGAGAGTATGCCTTGATCCAAAAGCGCTGAATGATTCAATCCGTAGACCACATTACCCAATGCCAACTATCGATGATGTTGTTGCAAAATTGACAGACGCAAAGTATTTTAGTATACTTGACTGCACGCATGGTTATTTGAGTGTGCAGTTAGATGACGAATCCTCATATATCACGACATTTAGTACGCCTTTTGGGCGGTACCGCTTTTTAAGACCATTTGGTATTAAGAGCAGTCAAGATATATTCCAATCAAAAATTGACGAAATATTTGAGGGACTCACTGGAGTCACATGCATTGTTGATGATCTACTTGTATATGGACGCTCTAAGGAAGAGCATGACGGACACCTACTCAACGTAGTTACACGTGCTCAAGACAAAGGCGTAGGTTTCAATTCTGAAAAATGTATCATCGGTGTGACTGAAGTCCCATCCTTTGGTCACATTGTTATGTCATCGGGCCTTAAGCCAGACCCAAACAAAATTGAGGCTATTTTAAAACTAAAGGCCCCTGACAACCGAGCAAAGTTAGAGAACTTATTAGGAATGGTAAACTACCTGTCAAAATTCGCTCCTAAATTGGCAGAAATTACAAGCCCTCTGCAAGCTCTACTAAAAAAAAAAAAAATGACTTTCTATGGGATCATCCTCAAAATGACACTTTTGAAAAGTTAAAACAAGTGATCACTGAGAGTCCAGTTTTGGCTTATTTTGACCCAAAAGTGCTCCTTACTTTAGAATGCGATGCTTCCAAATATGGAATTGGAGCAAGTATAATGCAAAACGGTCGCCCAATAGCGTTTGCATCGAAAACACTGACAAAAACTGAAGTTGGATATGCTCAGATAGAGAAAGAATTTTTGGCCATTTTGTTTGGTTGTAAGTGTTTTCACCAATACATTTACGGCAGTCTCGTAATTTACATTCAGACCACAAACCACTGTCAGCTATCATGAAAAAGCCACTTGCTGCAGCACCACCCCGTCTCCAAAGAATGATGCTTTAAATTCAAAAATATGATATTGAAGTGCGACATGTCAGTGGAATAGACATTCCTGTCAGTGATTGCTTATCTAGACAGTCGCTTGACAACACTTATCCAAATTTGAAAGGTGGTTTGGATTTGCATCTGTTTTGCAAACTTTGTGCATAACAGAATGTCAACTTGACATTATACGAAACACTATAAAACAAGACGGACAGATGCAAACTTTGAAACAGACTATACTTGATGGCTGGTCAAATTCTCGTACAGAGTGTAATAAATCTGTATTGGAATTCTGGAATCACAGAGATGAGCTGTCTGTAGAAAAAGATCTTATCTTCAGAGGTCATAAACTTGTTATACCCAGGTCACACAGACAGGAAATGATAGCATCTGTTCATATAGGTCATATGGGCGTTGAAAAAACGCTACAGCGAGCGAGAGATGTAATATTTTGGCCAGGAATGGCTAAAGACATTACTGACCACGTGATAAGTTGCGATATTTGCTTAACACACAGGAACTCAAACACCAAAGAACAAGTAATTCCCCATGATGTCCCCTATAGGCCATACGAGAAAATAGCCGCTGATTTGTTTACATTCGACGACAAAAACTACTTAGTAACTGTAGACTATTACAGCAGATTTTTCTAGGTAGACTTACTTCCCAACGAGAAAAGTTCTACTGTCATTAGAAAAATAAAAGTGCATTTTGCAAGGAATGGAATAGCGGACACGTGCATTAGTGACAATGGTCCGCAATTTTCATCAGAATCGTTTTGTAAGTTTTCTGAAGATTGGGGTTTCAAACATACAACCTCAAGCCCTTTGCATCCAATGTCCAATGGACTGGCTGAGAAAACGTATTTTCCGAAAAGTTAAAGATAGTGGAAATGATCCATATCTAGCTATCTTGGAATACAGGAACACCCCCCTTGAAAATGGCTATTCCCTAGCACAGTTACTTATGGGGAGGAAAACCAGATCAATTATGCCAGTGACTGAAAGTCAACTGCAACCAATGATTGTTAATACGCAAAGTGTGCGTACAAATATAAACAACTCCAAACAAAAGCAAAAGACTTATTTTGATAGAGTATTGAAATCTTTACCACCCCTTAAAATCAATGATTATGTTAGGGTTCAAATGGGCAAAGTATGGAAACCGGCTAAAGTCGTACAGTTGCATAATGATAGGTCATTTTCAGTGCAAACCAAGGACCGAGGTGTCTATCGCCATAACAGAAAATTCCTTCACAAAACAAAGGAAAATTTTGCGCAGATAACCCAGTTTGCACCAAATATGCTTCAAGAAAACTTCCAGGGTAAAACGATCAATCTGTCTGACCAGACAATTAACCCTATGGAACCTCATCCGCCTCACACTGACCAACATTCCACTCAGTCTCATAATCTAGAATCAAGGTCAAATAATCCTCAGCATTATAAACACGATCTGGTAGAGAGGTGAAACCAAATCATTGGTGTAGCAGTGAAAATTGGACAAAATGATAAAATAAGTGCATGCTATTATCAAATGAACTGATACGAACTGGTATCTGAAATGAATCAGCAACAGTGAACAATTAAAGATCTAGATCAGATACATAGTGTTCTATATAACTATATGTGTATGCTAGTTGTCAGGATTGGATAATTCTTTTATTTTAAACCATGATATAGTTTAACCAGTTAATAAAATTATTAAGTTGCATGATTAACAAAAATTATTTCATAAGGAGGGAGATGTAGCATTATTGAAACAAACTATAGTTACGCATGCGCATAAGATCGCTGAGCTGCTAGAGAGACTCCACTCCCAGAATAAACACCTTAGAGTTAACACATATGTGTTCTTCACTTTATTGTGATTCAAATACAAAATCATAAACACTACAGTATGTTACATTTTCTAGTTGTGATAATACTATGTAAGGTGTAATAAGTTAATTTTCAGACAGAAATTGTCAGCTTTCATTCTGAAGCCATCATAGTATGGTTCAAATCTGACAGTATTCATGCTTACCGTAAATCTCATTATAATCATATCCTCAAGAACACTTTGCTATGGGATCTGATGATGATGCATAGAAGGTCAGGTTCAGATGACCTTTCCACCAGCAAATCAGAGTCTTGCTTCCAAGGTTTTGAAAGTGAAAATAGAAGTCTAATTTAACCGAAGAAAAATCTATATTTAGCTGAGATTACAATTATCATGTGCAATTATATGCGTTTATAATTGTTACGATGAAAATTCCATATTGGTTGCGCTCACATTTTTGATACTTGTTAAAGATTTTCACAAGTAATAAAAATCAAGAAAAATACCAGAACATTTATATATACACCAACATACAAAATATCATCAGTTCAGTATTTCTGTTTGCGTCAGTTTAAGTTCATTAATTGCTATGTTAAAAACAGAATTTACAGTAGTTCGAATATTCGCCATATTGAAGGTTATGCCGAACTGCTGTTAAAATGATTACTCTGATTGGATGAAATAAAAATAGCTTAAAATAGCAATATTGGAAATCAAGCTATTCTAGAAGAAGAATTTGAATAGGTCATCATCAGATCTTACACTTAGGAAGATCATGTACTTTACTCATATTGGTTTACCCGTAACTTTCCTGAAAATCAAATAATCATATACATGCAGGTTCATATTTTCTACTTTATCAGCAACAAGTTATTACTTTCTATTTCAGCATCATCCAGGTGTTCTCGTTAATATATTTCAATCCTGTTGTTGTTTTTTCAGTGCCCCGTGTTTGACCTAGATAAAGATGTTAGGTACACGGGACAGTACCAGACAATGACTACACAGGGAGCCATAGTTATAGATGTAAGCTGATGTTTTAAATGGAATGTTCGCTGTTTGGATATGGATTTCATTGATTGTTTTTGGGATGTTATAAGTAATGTAAGGACTGAATTTGGTATTAACATGAAACAAGACAAGAAAAATATGCAGCAAGACCAGGACTTGACCTGAGGCCTTTCACTGACAGGGTGAATGCTCTACCGGCTCAGTTAGATGACGGGTTGCTGACATACATCTCTCTCCTGGGTTACATACTGACATTTCACTCAGAAATTTGGAATTCATCCCTGAATTTCCATAGCAATCAAAGAAACATGTGAATATTTCTTGGATTATATATAAGTCGTAGTCTCTTGTTGGGTGCCATTGTAAGGTGTAATGGGATGAGAAAAATATGCAGCCAGTCCTGGACCTAGGACCATTTGCTACATGGTGAATGCTCTACTGACTGAGCTAGCCGGACTGGCAACATACACTTATCTCCTTCCCAGTACCATACACACTGTGACATACTTGAAGAATGTAGCTCATTAACATTTTACATTCAGGCATCCAGGTTAAAATATCAGATTGAATCTGAGTTGAAAACCATCCCCCCGCAAGTAACTGGCAAACTTCCTCACTTAAAGTTTTCAGTGAAAGCTGGGCTCAAAGGCTTGAATCCATAACATTAGCAGCAAGAGGTTAGTGATTTTCAAGACAGCAGAGGTCAAGGGTTCAAACCCACATCTGACTTGATGGTTAATCATGAAAACATACAGTACTGATTCTACTGAGAAAACGGCATTGAGAACAATTCTGAGAAGCCTTGAGTTTTCCTTACAATCAAGCTAAAATAAATTAGTTCAAGATTTATTAGTGGTCTAAAATTGCAACTTATATCACTTACAAATAACAAAAATATTCTTCAATTTGCTTGATTATGTTATTTGCACTTTATTACAGAAAACTATTCGCAATGAAGATTCATTCTATATTGTGCTGGTGGTAAAACCCATAGATAAAAATGACATGAGCGAGAAAAACTTTACCATTTATGTGGAGCAGATGATACCAAGTAAGTATCAGAATTTATCACATAATTTTTGGTGCAAGAGTAAAATAAACCCATGTTATATCTTTTTATAGTAATCTAGTGTAATACTATTTCTGGTTGATCGCTCAGTGTATTTCTGTATAACTCTACTTTCATACGTAATATGCTGAACTAGTTTCTGAATATATAAATGATGTTAATATGGCATGGTAATATGACGTTATTTTGTCATGGTAATATGAAGTTATTTTGTCATGGTATATGATGTTATTTTGTCATGGTAATATGACTTTATTTTGTCATGGTAATATGACGTTATTTTGTCATGGTATATGATGTTATTTTGTCATTGTAATATGATGTTATTTTGTCATGGTAATATGACATTATTTTGTCATGGTAATATGATGTTATTTTGAGAAGTTACGTTATATGATGACTGACGAAAACTAATTTTGCCAATTTACCCTATAGTTCCTTATAGGGGTGATCTGTTCAATAAATAGTAAATGTATAATTTATAAGTTATGTGATAAAAAGAATCTTACATTCGTGTTCATTTATTATTTTACAGTAGTTGATATGTCATATAGCAAATAAGATCAAACAAAAATTAAAGGGACACTCAGCTGTGCTGAAATCTATTCGACTCCTGTTCACCCATCACCTATACAGATTTTTGGTGTTTATTATACCCCTGACAAACGAAGTTTGAGGGGTATATTGGAGTCACCCTGTGGTCAGTCGGTCGGTCGGTCGGTCTGTCCGTTGCAATTTTCCTTGCATCACTTGAAAAGTACTGGATGGAATTTCATCAAGCTTCATACAATGGTAGAATATAATGAGAGGAAGTGCAGTGTACAAGAAACATAACTCTATTCTTGCTAATTACAGAGTTATTGCCCTTTGATATTTTTTCTTGTCCGGAGCATAACTTGAAAAGTACCGGATGGAATTTCATCAATCTTCATACAATGGTAGAATATAATGAGAGGAAGTGCAGTGTATAAGAAACATAACTCTATTCTTGCTAATTACAGAGTTATTGCCCTTTGATATATTTCCCTTGTCCGGAGCATTACTTTTAAAGTACTGGATGGAATTTCATCAAACTTCATACAATGGTAGAATATAATGACAGGAAGTGCAGTGTACAGGAAACATAACTCTATTCTTGCTAATTACAGAGTTATTGCCCTTTGATATATTTCCCTTGTCCGGAGCATTACTTTTAAAGTACTGGATTAAAACCATTTTCTGTCATGGCGGCATTTGGGGATATTCATCACCTTCAGTGATAGCTCTAGTTTATCCATTAACACATACCATGCATTATTTTGGTTAAAAACAAACTTGTTTAAAATTTGCAATTAATAATGAACTAAAAAACATCATAATTATAAAACGTTTTTTACGTCGTGAAGCAACTGCTAATAAACAAACAGGTGTAACAATTGTCGTTAGGTTCATCAACTTTAACTTAAAGATGCAATACATACTATACACATAAGTGAAATAATACATGGTGATGTCATTCAAGTGCATTAACAGAGTTTAAAATATTAACTTTATTTGTTGAATATTCATGAGATATGAGTTTACATGTAACCAGCTGTAAGTTTACCTGAACTCCTTCATGGTTCACTTACTTTGCATGTGTTCATATGTCATGAAGTTTCAACAAAAGCAATAATTCCTGAAATGTTTTTACATTTTCTATTACAGCTTCTCAGTACTACAAAGCCACTTTGGCTGCTGCTGCCTTGTTTATAGCCTTCTACATTGTGGCCATCTTCATAGGAATATTTTATCATGGATGGTAATGTTACAATTACATACTTTAATTACCAACTATGTGTACATAGTTTTATGCTCCCACTTCCAAGAAGTCAGGTGGCATGTAACATTTGATCCGCCTTCTGTCTGTCTGATTTTCAAATACCTTCACAGAAATGTTTAACATAATATGGCAACAAATTAGTTTTTGTGAATTGGATGAAAGTTAAGGCCACTGTTCCTAAAAATAAACAAATGGTTTCCCCTCAGCGAGTCATGTTAGTTTTCCTTAATGTATTTGTTGAAATTTTGTATGTAATTTGAGATTGGTTTTGAGGCAAATTAATAAGCAAAAATCTAACTTCTGCCTATATTGTTAACATCATTGGACCTTCAAGTTTTATCCAAACTTAATGAAATTTGTCAGGAATGCTTAGACCAGGATGATCAGTTATCACTGGCTGTGCAGGATGAGTTGACTGGCAAACCGGTATTAAGTTAGTACTTGTTTTAGTTTAAACTTTTAACTTATCTGTTTTACAACAGTTCTTACAACTTATACAAATCTAACTTGATATCCTTCTTAAGGACACAAACACATGATCATGAAAGGGGATTAAATCGATGACCCTGCGATCTATTTTGCCACTATACCACATGCGATCTATTTTGCCACTATACCACATGCGATCTATTTTGCCACTATACCACATGCGATCTATTTTGCCACTATACCACATGCGATCTATTTTGCCACTATACCACATGCGATATATTTTGCCACTATACCACATGCGATCTATTTTGTTACTATACCACATGTGATCTTTTTTGCCACTATACCACATGCGATCTATTTTGCCACTATACCACATGCGATCTATTTTGCCACTATACCACATGCGATATATTTTGCCACTATACCACATGCGATCTATTTTGTCACTATACCACATGCGATCTATTTTGCCACTATACCACATGTGATCTATTTTGTCACTATACCACATGTGATCTATTTTGCCACTATACCACATGTTCCACTATGGAATATGAGTTATATTTGGGCTTAAAAGAAGTGAAATTCAGTTTAATACAAATGAACCAATACAGTATTTTGTTATGCTCCTGCTACATGTATTTGAAGAATGGTAAAATAGCATTAAGTGTTACCCCTGTTGATCTGTCTGTCTTTGTGTTTGTTTGTCAAATGGTTTTCGATGAATAACTTTGAAAGGCTCTGACACATGTCAAGTTCAATATTTGTCAATACCGGTCAAATTTTCAGGAGTTTGACCATATACATGTATATAGCATGTGTGTCCTGTGAACAAATTTCTAGAATTAAAATCAATTTCTTTTTTTTTATTGCAGCAAAAAAGATTGGGGTATTGTTGACATGGCAATGTTGGATAGATCTATGTCGATTGGTAAGTGGAATCTGTTTTGAATTAATTTCATGTAGTCTGTGATCGCCTTGTGTCTGTCTGTCATTGAGCATTGTTTAGTCAGAATAGATGAGTCTTGGTCCTTTAAAGTGGACCTAATGATCATCAGGGGTCAGCAGGGGCATGAAAAGAGATAAATTTATGAACTTCCAAAAATCTTCTAGAGAATCAAACAGTCAAATTTTTTCATATTTTGGTATAAATGATGCCTTGAAGTAGGGGATAATCCTCATCTTCTCATCTATAACTTTATCATATTTTGGTATTTATGATGCCTTGAAGTAGGGGATAACCCTCATTTTCTCATCTATAACTTTTTCATATTTTGGTATTAATGATGCTTTGAAGTAGGGGATAATCCTCATTTTCTCAACTATAACTTTTTCATATTTTGGTATTAATGATGCCTTGAAGTAGGGGATAGCCCTCATTTTCTCATCTATAACTTTTTTATATTTTGGTATTAATGATGCCTTGAGGTAGGGGATAACCCTCATTTTCTCAACTATAACTTTTTCATATTTTGGTATTAATGATGCCTTGAAGTAGGGGATAATCCTCATTTTCTCAACTATAACTTTATCATATTTTGGTATTAATGATGCCTTGAAGTAGGGGATAGCCCTCATTTTCTCATCTATAACTTTTTTATATTTTGGTATTAATGATGCCTTGAAGTAGGGGATAATCCTCATTTTCTCAACTATAACTTTTTCATATTTTGGTATTAATGATGCCTTGAAGTAGGGGATAACCCTCATTTTCTCAACTATAACTTTTTCATATTATGGTATTAATGATGCCTTGAAGTAGGGGATAATCCTCATTTTATCAACTATAACTTTTTCATGTTTTGGTATTAATGATGCCTTGAAGTAGGGGATAACCCTCATCTTTTCATCTATAACTTTTTCATATTTTGGTATTAATGATGCCTTGAAGTAGGGGATAACCCTCATCTTCTCATCTATAACTTTTTATACAGAGGCCTAGCCTGGTAATGTACCTACTGCATATGTAAAGGTAACACGGTGATGTATACAGAGGCCTAGCCAGGTAATGGATCTACTGTATATGTCAAGGTAACATGGTGATGTATACAGAGGCCTAGCCTGATAATGTATCTACTGTATATGTCAAGGTAACATGGTGATGTATGCGGAGGCCTAACTTGATAATGTACCTACTGTATATGTAAAGGTAACACGGTGATGTATGCAGAGACCTACCCTGATAATGTACCTACTGTATATTCAAAGGTAACATGGTGATGTAAACAGAGACACAGCCTGATAATATACCTACTGTATATGTCAAGGTAACATGGTGATGTATACAGAGACCTAGCCTGATAATGTACCTACTGTATATGTAAAGGTAACATGGTGATGTATACAGAGGCCTAGCCTGATAATGTATCTACTGTATATGTCAAGGTAACATGGTGATGTATACAGAGGCCTAGCCTGGTAATGTACCTACTGCATATGTAAAGGTAACACGGTGATGTATACAGAGGCCTAGCCTGGTAATGTATCTACTGTATATGTAAAGGTAACACGTCGATGTTTACAGAGACCTAACCTGATAATGTATCTACTGTATATGTAAAGGTAACATGGTGATGTATACAGATACTTAGCCAGATAATGTACCTACTGTATATGTAAAGGTAACATGGTGATGTATACAGAGGCCTAGCCAGATAATGTACCTACTGTATATGTAAAGGTAACATGGTGATGTATACAGAGACCTAGCCAGATAATGTATCTACTGTATATGCAAAGGTAACATGGTGATGTATACAGAGGCCTAGCCAGATAATGTATCTACTGTATATGTAAAGGTAACATAGTGATGTAAACAGAGGCCTAGCCTGTTAATGTATCTACTGCATATGTAAAGGTAACACGGTGATGTATACAGAGGCCTAGCCTGATAATGTACCTACTGTTTATGTAAAGGTAACATGGTGATGTATACAGAGGCCTAGCCTGATAATGTATCTACTGTATATGTGAAGATAACATGGTGATGTATACAGAGATCTAGTCTGATAATGTACTTACTGTATATGCAAAGGTAACATTGTGATGTAAACAGAGGCCTAGCCTGGTAATGTATCTACTATATATGTTAAGGTAACACGGTGATGTATACAGAGGCCTAGCCTGGTAATGTACCTGCTGTTTATGTAAAGGTAACATGGTGATGTATACAGAGGCCTAGCCTGGTAATGTACCTACTGCATATGTAAAGGTAACACGGTGATGTATACAGAGGCCTAGCCAGGTAATGTATCTACTGCATATGTAAAGGTAACATGTTGATGTATACAGACGCCTAGCCTGGTAATGTATCTACTGCATATGTAAAGGTAACACGGTGATGTATGCAGAGGCTTAGTCTGATAATGTACCTACTGCATATGTAAAGGTAACACGGTGATGTATACAGAGGCTTAGCCTGATAATGTACCTACTGTATATGTAAAGGTAACATGGTGATGTATACAGAGGCTTAGCCTGATAATGTACCTACTGTATATGTAAAGGTAACACGGTGATGTATACAGAGGCCTAGCCTGGTAATGTATCTACTGCATATGTAAAGGTAACACGGTGATGTATGCAGAGGCTTAGTCTGATAATGTACCTACTGCATATGTAAAGGTAACATGGTGATGTATACAGAGGCTTAGCCTGATAATGTACCTACTGTATATGTAAAGGTAACACGGTGATGTATACAGAGGCCTAGCCTGGTAATGTATCTACTGCATATGTAAAGGTAACACGGTGATGTATACAGAGGCTTAGTCTGATAATGTACCTACTGCATATGTAAAGGTAACACGGTGATGTATACAGAGGCTTAGCCTGATAATGTACCTACTGCATATGTAAAGGTAACACGGTGATGTATACAGACGCCTAGCCTGGTAATGTATCTACTGCATATGTAAAGGTAACACGGTGATGTATACAGAGGCTTAGTCTGATAATGTACCTACTGCATATGTAAAGGTAACACGGTGATGTATACAGAGGCTTAGTCTGATAATGTACCAACTGCATATGTAAAGGTAACACGGTGATGTATACAGAGATCTAGCCTGATAATGTACCTACTGTTTATGTAAAGGTAACATGGTGATGTATACAGAGGCTTAGCCTGATAATGTACCTACTGCATATGTAAAGGTAACATGGTGATGTATACAGAGGCCTAGCCAGATAATGTACCAACTGTATATGTAAAGGTAACATGATGTTGTATACATAGGCCTAGCCTGATAGTTTACCTACTGTATATGTCAAGGTAACACGGTGATGTATACAGAGACCTAGCCTGATAATGTACCTACTGCATATGTAAAGGTAACATGGTGATGTATACAGAGGCCTAGCCTGATAATGTACCAACTGCATATGTAAAGGTAACACGATGATGTATACAGAGAACTAGTCTGATAATGTACAGACCCTAAACCGCTCAAGTACCCCAATTGCACGCAAACGGAGTGCACTCAGAGTGTAAGCGGAGCGTGAGCATAGCGCAGACGGAGCGCGAACGGAGCGTGAACGGAGCGCAGATTGAGCGCTGGCGGAGCGAACCTGGACCGTAAGCAAACGCTGGATTTTGAATAATAAACGCACTCCTGAACGTATGAAATAGATCGAGTGCACTCAGACACGCTGAATGCACTCAGATACGCTGAGTGCACTCAGATGCGCAGTATATGCAGTATACGCTAGACACAGTAAGATAACTGATAACAGAACTATTCGTGCACTACTGAGTGCACTCGTTCATTCGGATGCACTCTTTTTTCATTATTTGATCATGATGTCGATACTTAAAATCGAGATGAAAAAGAAATTTTCTTTCACATAAATATAAACCATGTAGTTTATATAAATGTTTTATTGTAAAACGCATGATAAAACTTATTTTGGTCAACAATTTATCAATTATAGCATAAATATCAATATTTAGCTGATCAATACAATGATGTTTAAAATATTTATTATACAATAGACGACACATCAATGGTTATCTACGGTTTCAAGGCTAATTTAGTTGCATGTTTAAGCATGATTTGGTTTGCGCAACAAAAAACAAAATTATTATATATATTGTGTAAATAACAATTCGAAAAGATGTAATATGAATTCACTATTTGCCATGTTATTTCGATATAAATTAGTTATAGAACATACAAAACATGTATTTTATTTCGATTTAAACATATACTGCTCAAAATACAAAAATATCAAAGCATGCGTGAATCAAACAAAACATAGATATGCGAAAAATTATATGATTATGATTGTATTTGTTTGGGTATTTCGGCAAAATAAAAATTACCAATTTTCAATTTAATTTGGACTTAAGTTTTATGTATTTCCCCAAACATAGTTACACTGAGCTTGTGCTTAGTTGTGAACAAATGTACGTAAAACTGTTATATTGCAATTAAAGTGGAAACATTATACTCGTGCACATCTCATTAAAATAGTAGTAATAAATTAATTGTATTCTAAAATATAAAGTGGGTCAGTCGTACAGCGGATAGAGTGCTGACTTCAGACGGCAGCAGTCGCGAGTTTGACCCAGGCTCTACCCGACCTCTCGAAACACAATTCAGTACCAGATCTAATAAGGGAATGCACTGGAGAACAATATGCATAAGCTCCTAGCTTACTTCACAATCAAGCTAAATTAAATTACTGTAAAATAAATGTATGTATGCCAAATTAACACGACAGACCGAAATAACACATTAGACACAGGAAATAAAAAGTAGTAAACGTAAATTTCTAGGTGACCTTTTTTGAAGTTGTGGTTTTATATTGACTAAAGAACAGCTTTTATCATGAGGAAGGTTTAAAAAAACAAAAAAGAACCTGTATGTATTCACTGCCTATAAAATAGTAAATATATTGTTTTACCGCTTTCCTACAAAATCGATACGCCTGATCACGTGCACTTAAGCACGTAACAATTAAGCCATTATAAAAGCTGTCAAAGGGGCAACAAGTGGGAAATGACAACAACAATTATAATAATAATAATAGTTATAATAAAGAAGAAAAAATACTCAGATAATAATAATATAATTATATAATTATTTAATAATATAATAATATAATAATATAGTAATATAGCAATAATAACAATAATAGTAATAATATTAATTATATTAGTAATAATAGTAATAAATAATAATAAAATATATAATAGATATTAATGATAATGATGATAATAATAATATTATAAAAAATCTGCATATTTTAGTATTGATTTATCCAATCACATGCCGCGGGTTAAATAAAGATTCATTCATCTGGCACAAATTATAATCAAAATGAAAATTACACAGCGGCAGGGTTCTTCGTGATCAATGGACCGATAAATCACCAATTAATTATTTATTGGCACACATGTATCACCATCGGTATCTGTTTTGATGATTGCCATGCAACTCTGCCTTCGTAATAGTAATTAAATTGTTATATTAATTGTGAACAACTAACCAGATGCACGTACGCGAGTATCCAATATAAAAGCTATGACAAGTCAATAAGCCTATATGTATATTATAATAATAGCTCCAATGATAATAATATTAAAAAAATAAAACAAATAATGAAAGTAAAAAATAATACAAATAAAATACTACCTTTTTACAAGGAATTATTTAGAGACATGTTTTTAATTTTAATTAGTTTTAAAATTGTATGATTGTTTTATTTTGTAAATTAACAATTATGATCTGTTTTTTTATACGAAATCGCTATGGCAGCTGTGGTAAAATGACAGCCCTGAATACACACCCCTTAATACATGTATGTCACACTTTCTACAATTCATTCAGAACTAGCGTGGGGTTTTCGGTTTGTTAATTAAATGATATTAACATCATGATATTTACATACTAAATCGTTCTGAAACTTCGAATAACCAATATCTTAAATGATTTTTTTATTTGTTGTTAATTGGCTGGCAGTTTTTCTTTTTTTATCTTTTCTTATCAATCACATAATGTTGGCTCAAATAAGATTCATCCATCTGGCACGAATTACAATCAAAATGAAATCATACATATCTTCCGTGGTCAATAGACCGATAAGTCACCGCTTTAGCATATAACTTAATTGACACGGCTCTCACTGGCATGTGACATAACGTAATTAACACCACGGGTGTGTTGCTGCATGTCATATAATTAGCGGTATAGCACAGTGGGTGTCGTTTCAAACAAGTTTAATATAGTTTGTCATTTTAAATAATATATTAACATAAAGCATACTATCAGTAAAAGAATAATTGGGAAACCCACTGAAAAAAGTTCATTGCAAGTATATTTATATACATAATGATAACGAAAATAATTATAAAAACTTAAAATATCAGAATATCTTTTTTAAGTTTAGTGAAGCCACATTTGGACCCAAATCGAGAAAAACACAACAAGATTATTATTTTTCAAAATCATTTATTATAATGTCGAATTGCATCGCACGGATTATATAAATTTTTCATCACCCATGCAGTGCATATTATTGCTTATAAAGCTTATTTTAGTTTGAACATTAACAAAACCAGTGATATATCCACATGTTGTTAAGTCACTGCTTACACTGAGCAGATTTATGAATTATTATAAGGCCAACGAGGTATCAACAGTATGGAATAATTAATTAAATTTAATTATTAATAACAATATATTTAGTTTATGTTGATGATGTATATGTAAATTTTGTGGAAAAACTTTATCGCTTTCCTGTAACAAACGGCTAACGGTATGTCAAAGAAGATACTGACGCATGACAAACACATGTCGGTCTGGATAACAGGAGCCGGTATAATGTGCGATATTCTTCAATCACCCAGACCACTGATCACAAAACATAGACACTTCCGTTAAACATGCCTACTATCGATACCAGTTTATCGGAAATTTACAACCTTCCGCCCAGCGGGTGACACAATATGTAGACAAACAATCGGATTATGAATTAATTTACCTTGACTAAATCCCATTGATACATTTTATTGCTCCATTGGAACAGATTAAATTAAAAAGTCAATATAGAATAATTTTAAAGAGCTGAAATGTTGCGATTGGTTATGGGCCGGAAACCGATCTGAGCGAACTGAACGTTGAGTGAACGCTGAACGAAGCGAACGCTAAGAGGAGTATTTAATATAGCACCCAGATATACAACGCTCGTGAGCGAATACTTGCGTTTGTGAGTGCATTTAATTAACCGCGTTTAATTGAGTGCACGCAAACGGAGAGCGAACGGAGCGCGAACGGAGTGCAAACTGAGCGCAAACGGAGTGCAATTATGGGGTACTTGAGCGGTTTAGGGTCTGTACCTACTGCATATGTAAAGGTAACATGGTGATGTATACAGAGGCTTAGCCTGATAATGTACCTACTGCATATGTAAAGGTAACATGGTGATGTATACAGAGGCTTAGTCTGATAATGTACCTACTGCATATGTAAAGGTAACACGGTGATGTATACAGAGGCTTAGCCTGATAATGTACCTACTGCATATGTAAAGGTAACACGGTGATGTATACAGACGCCTAGCCTGATAGTTTACCTACTGTATATGTCAAGGTAACATGGTGATGTATACAGACGCCTTGCCTGGTAATGTATCTACTGTATATGTGAAGATAACATGGTGATGTATACAGAGGCCTAGCCAGATAATGTACCTACTGTATATGTAAAGGTAACATGGTGATGTATACAGAGGTCTAGCCTGGTAATGTATCTACTGCATATGTAAAGCAGGCCTTCTAAAATTGCCGGTTTTTCGGTTTTCGGACCGATTTCTGAAGTTCAAAACCGGTTTTCGTTTCAAAGTTTAATAAAAAATCGGTCCAGATATTTTCAAAGTTTGATAAAAAATCAGTCCAGATATTTTCTATCGGTCGTATAAAATCTCATAAATTGCTCTTACCATGTCATACTGACCTGTGAAATACGCCTTGCGGCAATATCATTTAACCCAATAATCCGATTGTTTTGTCACCTGCTGTGCGAAATGATGTCAATTTGGACTAAACCATTAACTATATTAGGGGGAGTTTATCGGAAGAGTCTATCGCTGTGTAGCGCGCCTTCGATGTGTGATCAGCGACCCATAGCATTCTGTCGGTTCATCAAAAGATTGTGTTTGCGTCCGTAATTTCTTTGATATACCGCTAGCCAAAGCTGGGACGGCCGGACCGAATATTGTTTGCGTCATTAAAATATTTGATAAAACGTGCAGTGTTACTTGTTTGTTTCATTTTTTTTAAATAACTTGAATTATATATACGAGCTGGTTTTGGTACTTGTAAGTAGTGGCTAGCTGCAGCACAACGCATATTAAAATAAAAAGTTGAATGAACCGTTACATTGGTTTCCACGGTGATTATTTCACGCAGCTTCCGGTACTGCCACACTTCCGGTTTGATAATTTTTAATATTTATAATGAAAATTATTCAGTAAAGCGGAAACATAATGTCAGTCATTAAAATGTACACATTGTGATAAAGTATGTTATAAATAATACACAAATGAACTTGAAATAGTTCCCTATTAATTAATAAACGGAGAAAATACATGGTGCAGCTGACATGGTGGGTGGGGTATGCATATATGTAAAGGATATAGTATTTTTTTTTTAATAAGTGCGATTCTCACGGTAGTAAAAAACCTGGACCGATTTGCATTTTGGAATTTTAGAAGGCCTGATGTAAAGGTAACATGGTGATGTATACAGAGGCTTAGTCTGATAATGTACCAACTGCATATGTAAAGGTAACACGGTGATGTATACAGAGGCTTAGCCTGATAATGTACCTACTGCATATGTAAAGGTAACATGGTGATGTATACAGAGGCTTAGCCTGATAATGTACCTACTGCATATGTAAAGGTAACATGGTGATGTATACAGAGGCCTAGCCAGATAATGTACCAACTGTATATGTAAAGGTAACATGATGTTGTATACATAGGCCTAGCCTGATAGTTTACCTACTGTATATGTCAAGGTAACATGGTGATGTATACAGACGCCTAGCCTGGTAATGTATCTACTGTATATGTAAAGGTAACTTGGTGATGTTTACAGAGGCTTAGCCTGATAATGTACCTACTGCATATGTAAAGGTAACACGGTGATGTATACAGAGAACTAGTCTGATAATGTATCTACTGTATATGTAAAGGTAACATGGTGATGTATACAGAGGCTTAGCCTGATAATGTACCAACTGCATATGTAAAGGTAACACGGTGATGTATACAGAGAACTAGTCTGATAATGTACCTACTGTATATGTAAAGGTAACACAGTGATGTATACAGAGGCCTAGCCTGATAATGTACCAACTGCATATGTAAAGGTTACATGGTGATGTATACAGAGGCCTAGTCTGATAATGTATCTACTGCATATGTAAAGGTAACATGGTGATGTATACAGAGGCTTAGCCTGATAATGTACCAACTGCATATGTAAAGGTAACACGGTGATGTATACAGAGAACTAGTTTGATAATGTACCTACTGTATATGTAAAGGTAACACAGTGATGTATACAGAGGCCTAGCCTGATAATGTACCAACTGCAGATGTAAAGGTAACACGGTGATGTATACAGAGAACTAGTCTGATAATGTATCTACTGTATATGTAAAGGTAACATGGTAATGTATACAGAGGCCTAGCCTGATAATGAACCTACTGCATATGTAAAGGTAACACGGTGATGTATACAGAGAACTAGTCTGATAATGTATCTACTGTATATGTAAAGGTTACATGGTGGTGTATACAGAGGCCTAGCCTGATAATGTACCAACTGCATATGTAAAGGTAACACGGTGATGTATACAGAGAACTAGTCTGATAATGTATCTACTGTATATGTAAAGGTAACGTGGTGATGTATACAGAGGCCTAACCTGATAATGTACCTACTGCATATGTAAAGGTTACATGGTGATGTATACAGAGACCTAGCCTGATAATGTACCTACTGTATATGTAAAGGTAACACGGTGATGTCTACAGAGGCCTAGCCAGATAATGTACCAACTGCAGATGTAAAGGTAACACGGTGATGTATACAGAGGCCTAGTCTGATAATGTACCAACTGCATATGTAAAGGTAACACGGTGATGTCTACAGAGGCCTAGCCAGATAATGTACCAACTGCAGATGTAAAGGTAACACGGTGATGTATGTGGAGGCCTAGCCTGATAATGTATCTACTGCATATGTAAAGGTTACATGGTGATGTATGCGGAGGCCTAGCCTGATAATGTACCTACTGCATATGTAAAGGTAACACGGTGATGTATACAGAGAACTAGTCTGATAATGTACCAACTGTATATGTAAAGGTTACATGGTGATGTATGCGGAGGCCTAGCCTGATAATGTACAAACTGCATATGTAAAGGTTACATGGTGATGTATGCGGAGGCCTAGCCTGATAATGTACCTACTGTATATGTAAAGGTTACATGGTGATGTATGCGGAGGCCTAGCCTGATAATGTACCTACTGTATATGTTAAGGTTACATGGTGATGTATGCGGAGGCCTAGCCAGATAATGTACAAACTGTATATGTAAAGGTAACATGATGTTGTATACATAGGCCTAGCCTGATAGTTTACCTACTGTATATGTCAAGGTAACATGGTGATGTATACAGACGCCTAGCCTGGTAATGTATCTACTGTATATGTAAAGGTAACTTGGTGATGTTTACAGAGGCTTAGCCTGATAATGTACCTACTGCATATGTAAAGGTAACATGGTGATGTATACAGAGGCTTAGCCTGATAATGTACCAACTGCATATGTAAAGGTAACACGGTGATGTATACAGAGAACTAGTCTGATAATGTACCTACTGTATATGTAAAGGTAACACAGTGATGTATACAGAGGCTTAGCCTGATAATGTACCAACTGCAGATGTAAAGGTAACACGGTGATGTATACAGAGAACTAGTCTGATAATGTATCTACTGTATATGTAAAGGTAACATGGTAATGTATACAGAGGCCTAGCCTGATAATGAACCTACTGCATATGTAAAGGTAACACGGTGATGTATACAGAGACCTAGCCTGATAATGTACCTACTGCATATGTAAAGGTAACATGGTGATGTATACAGAGACCTAGCCTGATAATGTACCTACTGCATATGTAAAGGTAACATGGTGATGTATACAGAGGCTTAGCCTGATAATGTACCAACTGCATATGTAAAGGTAACACGGTGATGTATACAGAGAACTAGTCTGATAATGTACCTACTGTATATGTAAAGGTAACACAGTGATGTATACAGAGGCCTAGCCTGATAATGTACCAACTGCAGATGTAAAGGTAACACGGTGATGTATACAGAGAACTAGTCTGATAATGTATCTACTGTATATGTAAAGGTAACATGGTAATGTATACAGAGGCCTAGCCTGATAATGAACCTACTGCATATGTAAAGGTAACACGGTGATGTATACAGAGAACTAGTCTGATAATGTATCTACTGTATATGTAAAGGTTACATGGTGGTGTATACAGAGGCCTAGCCTGATAATGTACCAACTGCATATGTAAAGGTAACACGGTGATGTATACAGAGAACTAGTCTGATAATGTATCTACTGTATATGTAAAGGTAACGTGGTGATGTATACAGAGGCCTAGTCTGATAATGTACCTACTGCATATGTAAAGGTTACATGGTGATGTATACAGAGACCTAGCCTGATAATGTACCTACTGTATATGTAAAGGTAACATGGTGATGTATACAGAGGCCTAGTCTGATAATGTAACAACTGCATATGTAAAGGTAACACGGTGATGTCTACAGAGGCCTAGCCAGATAATGTACCAACTGCAGATGTAAAGGTAACACGGTGATGTATACAGAGGCCTAGCCTGATAATGAACCTACTGCATATGTAAAGGTAACACGGTGATGTATACAGAGAACTAGTCTGATAATGTATCTACTGTATATGTAAAGGTAACGTGGTGATGTATACAGAGGCCTAGCCTGATAATGTACCTACTGCATATGTAAAGGTTACATGGTGATGTATACAGAGACCTAGCCTGATAATGTACCTACTGTATATGTAAAGGTAACATAGTGTTGTATACAGAGGCCTAGCCTGGTAATGTATCTACTGTATATGTGAAGATAACATGGTGATGTATACAGAGATCTAGTCTGATAATGTACCAACTGCATATGTAAAGGTAACACGGTGATGTCTACAGAGGCCTAGCCAGATAATGTACCAACTGCAGATGTAAAGGTAACACGGTGATGTATACAGAGAACTAGTCCGATAATGTATCTACTGTATATGTAAAGGTAACATGGTAATGTATACAGAGGCCTAGCCTGATAATGTATCTACTGCATATGTAAAGGTAACATGGTGATGTATACAGAGAACTAGTCTGATAATGTACCAACTGTATATGTAAAGATTACATGGTGATGTATGCGGAGGCCTAGCCTGATAATGTACAAACTGCATATGTAAAGGTTACATGGTGATGTATGCGGAGGCCTAGCCTGATAATGTACCTACTGTATATGTAAAGGTTACATGGTGATGTATGCGGAGGCCTAGCCTGATAATGTACCTACTGCATATGTAAAAGTAACACGGTGATGTATACAGAGAACTAGTCTGATAATGAACCAACTGTATATGTAAAGATTACATGGTGATGTATACAGAAACCTAGTCAGATAATGTACCTACTGTATATGTAAAGGTAACATGGTGATGTATACAGAGGCCTAGCCTGATAATGTATCTACTGTATATGTAAAGGTAACATGGTGATGTATACAGAGACCTAGCCTGATAATGTATCTACTGTATATGTTAAGGAAACATGGTGATGTATACAGACGCCTAGCCTGATAATGTACCTACTGTATATGTAAAGGTAACATGGTGATGTATACAGATGCCTAGCCTGATAATGTACCTACTGTTTATGTAAAGGTAACATGGTGATGTATACGGAGACCAAGCCGGATAATGTATATGTTAAGGTAACATGGTGATGTATACAGAGACCTAGCCTGATAATGTACCTACTGTATATGTAAAGGTAACATGGTGATGTATATGGAGACCAAGCCGGATAATGTACCAACTGTATATGTTATGGTAACATGGTGATGTATACAGAGACCTAGCCAGATAATGTATCTACTGTATATGTAAAGGTAACATGGTGATGTATACAGAGACCTAGCCTTATTATGTACCAACTGTTTATGTAAAGGTAACATGGTGATGTATACAGAGGCCTAGCCTGATCATATTCCTACTTTCAGATCCACAAGTTTCCGGTTCAGGTCCAGGAGATAGTACTGATATTTCTAGACCAATCTTACAAGGGACACCTGGGATGCAGAGATATGGGGCAGTCCAAAATTCTGTGGCAGGTTGTAGGAATTTTAGTATCCCTAATGTTTTTAGTAGAGAATGATTAGATTATTAGATGACTAATCGTTTTGTTACTTTTATTTATTTATTGATGTATCATGACACACGCTACATATTTTTTGTGAATTATACTCAATGGATATAGAAGATATAGAGTTTCATCAACTGTTGTTTCCCATTACTAAAAATAAATTCATGAGATATTCTCAACGTCATTCGTGTGTGGCACTTCCAATTCACGAATAACAAGGGAATTATTTTTCAGTATGGAAAAGAGCAATTTTTTTTTCAACGGTAATAGCCCATTTATTCAGGTTGTGTTTCATATTTACATAAAGATATACAATCAAACAATAATAACATTACAATATCACTTTCACTCCACACTCGTCTTCTATATTTATATTTTGTGATATTTTTTACTATTTTTTACTATTTGCAGCTGCAAAAGAGGTGTTTGGACTCTAAAACTGTGTGCATTGTTAATTTTTTATTGTTGATACTTCATTTTCTTTTAAATGTTTAAGATGTTATGTAATTAACTGGCAGGATTAAGTTTGGTCAGACAATATAATTATCACCATGCACAAAAAAAAAATAAAAAATAGGCTAAAATCCCCTTTCTAATGTTTTCTTATTGTAACGCTTCCAAAATTACTAGTCTGGACGGTTGCCTACTTTCTTTGAAGTACGCCGACGTTACACTTTTGATCTAATGCCGATATGCAAGTGATTACGTCACAAATTACCTCAGGTCGAGAATTAAATAAAGGGGCACTACAGATAACAAACGAGAAAAAAAACAAAACATAATAATAATTAAAGGTTAGTGTTTGTTTGTAACTAGTTGTCTTCTAAAATGTTTATTTTCAGTATACTAATTTCTTAAAAAAGAATTACTATTAAATTGATACGATCCGTAAAGAGAGTTATGCTACACATGCCTAAATTTATGCACAGAATGAACACGCTGTCCCTTTCATTAACGCCTTGTGCCAATGTCCGATGACGTCACTCTGACAGTGAAACAAACATTATTATGACACATGTTATTTACTCCCTACTATCGATAAAGGTTTAATCTAATTTGACCTCATTTCGCACACCCGATGGCAAACAATCCAGTTATGGATGCTCAGAGACAATTTCACTGTCCAATTTATGTTTTTGTTCGACTGTTAAGAAATATCTGCTTTTCGACATGATTTTTTTCAGACACTGGGGTAAGAATGAGGCGTATAGGGTGTGGGATGACATATCTGAGAATGTGGATTTTATTTTTACTGCTAACGCAATGTCCTAATTTAGATTTTTTGTCACAATAGACTTTGCATTTCTTGGTGTTTCTTTTTGTGCCGAATAAATTAGTGTTTTACACTATCTGACAAACAGCGCGGATATGCATATAATTATAGCAATACCGCCGTAGAGTTGAATCGTAGTTTTTGCGGTATACACGTCTGTATATTCATATCCGTATTGGAGTATTTGTAAACATATCCGATACGTCAAATATTGATATATAATTCGTAAAATTTACTTGAGGAGATAATTTTGTGACACGGCATCTCGGCATCAATTTAATAAAGTAGACGTGGTTACGGCCTGCTACGAGTGTATTCCGCCACCTGATTAGCTCGTACATTTCCGTGTTAATAATTTATTCACGACTAAGAGTATGTTTCTTGTCCCTTTTCGGGAAGTCCGAAGGTAGATAATTATACTTTGTTTCAAACAAACAAATTAAATCATATGTTGTTGTCGGGTGATGTAATTATATTATGGCGGTCTTAACAAAAAAGATCAATCAGTTTCAGATGAAAAAGTTAATTGAAGACAATTCCGATATATTAACATCACCAGTGTAACTGTGTAGTCGCGTAAAACATTCACTTGGTCATGATGTCTGGAGGTTGTGTATTACAATCGTTACAACACGCGTGTCAGTGGCAAACATAAAGGTCAAATCAAGGTAAATTTAAAAGACCTGCAGTTTCTGCTGCGATATAGATAAGACGCTCGCCGAAATCTAGACGCTGCGGGATGTTGACTCGGTGCGGTACATGGGGAAGGACAATTTTATGTTTTTGTATACGACGGGAGGAAATATCTGGGCAGAAAAGTATAAAATTTCGAGAAGAAAAACGGTGTTGAAGAAAAAATTCGGTTCAGAGACGGAAATACCGGCAAGGCATAAAATTTTAATAAGCTTTTACCCCGCAAGGCATCATTTTTTTTTATGAAAACACCCACCAGGCATAAAATTTTAATTATACTGCCATCCGACCCCCCCATACATTTAATTCTGGAAAAGCCCTGATTAATTCTAGTTTGAAACCATTGGAGAGTAGAACTATATTTACATTTGAAAGGTGACATGAATATATCTTTCCAGGTTTCTTCTGAAATATTGTAAATTTGTTCCCATTTTTGTATTGCGGTTGGTTTTTCATAGTTGTTATTTAACAAATTATAAAAGTCCTTACAACCTTTTTTTGACTAAAGGTAAAAATTAACATATACGGGTAGTAGTGGGTTTTGTAGTTTTGTGTTTCCCATGCTAATTTCAGTATATTTGGCATATTGTTTTACTGCTTGGATTACTCCACGGAACTCTATGAAATTTGTTTTTATGTTGTACATGTTTTTAAGTTCTAATTCTGTTAGAAATTCTCCCCTTTGAAATTATGTCATTTATAAAGTACACTCCCCTTAACATTACAGAATTTTTTGTTTATTGGTTCTCGACCTATTTGTATATTTTCATTATGAAATATTGGTGCTTGAAGAAATTCTTCCACCAAGTTTATTTTAGTTTGTGCGCTTTCAGTATATCAATCCAAAAGTTATTGCTTATTTTATTAATGTTTTTTTTGGTGAAAGCGTTTCCATAGTTTAATAAATTTGTAAACAAATAACATTACCTATTATTTTAGTTCAATTTTCGCCGTTACATAGCAGTCTTCTAATCCATGTTGCTTTTAGTGAGTTAATAAATGCTTTAATGTTTTTCATATTTAAACCTCCTTCTATATATTGTTTAACAATAACAGTTTGTTTAATTTTAGCAGTTGCTTCCCATAAAAAATCATAAAATATTGTGTTTATTTCCTTTATAAAGTGATCTGGATTTGGGAGAGAAATAAATAAGTGATTTAAAATAGGTAGTAATAATGTTTTTATGACTAATATTTTTCCTAGAGGAGTTAAATATCTTCTGTTCCATAATTTTATTATTTTTTTAATGTTATTTATCTTATCTTTGTAGTTAAGATATTTCTTTTGTTAAGATCTACATTAAATTTTATACCTAAAAGTTTGAATTCAACATTCCCCGAGTGTAGTTTCCGTTTAGTTTTTATTGTATCGGTACTGCATTTTTTTATTCCTATCGAAACGACCTGTGTTTTTTTCAAAATTAACATGTAGGTCAGAAATTGTTGCAAACCATGAAAGTTCTTTTAATGTTTCTTTAAGAGAAGAGTCTGATCCATCTAAATTGCAGACATATCATCAGCATATTGAGATATTTTTAACTCTATACCATTAACTTTAATTCCCTTTATATTTTTATTATTTCTTATTTTGATAGCTAGTATTTCTGAACATAAAATAAATATGTACGGTGAAAGAGGATCACCTTGTCTGCGGCCCCTACCTATATTAAAAATATTTCCTCCTTAGGTAACAGCTAACGTTGCATTTTTGTACAGAACCCGGACCCATTTTATAATTGACATACCAAAACCAAAATATTGCATTACTTTATGGATAAAAGTCAATGATAATGAATGAACGCTTTTTCAAAATCTACCAAAACATGTAAAAGTAATCCTGCTAAATTGTGCTCTTCTGCATAGTGCATGATATCATAGAGTTTTCTCCAACATATCTACCTGCTATAAATCCAGTTTGGTTTTTGTTTATTAATTTATTAAAGTTATTTTAATTCTATAAGCTATAGCCCCAGATGCTATTTTATATGTACAATTTAGTAATGAAATAGGCCTATAGATTTTTTACTTGATACCATGATTTCTTTTTAGGGATACATGTTATAATACCTTGTTTTTGAGTAATTTATAATTCATTGTTATTAAAACCATAATTGATAGAGCGAACTACAAAATGTCCTATATATTACCAGAAAACCTTAAAGAAATCCGCACTAAATCCATCGGTACCAGGACTGCGGTTATTCAACAAGTGGTTGCCTGTTCATAAGCTAAGAGCCCTTCCATAGAAGCAGATTCTTCATTATTAAGTTTAGGCACAGAACAACCTTCAAGTTCCATTTCTATATTTGTATCTAACAGCTCAGTGTCTCTATTTGAATATAAAGTTTCGTAAAAATGTTTGGCTTTATTTAAAATTTGATCTTATCATTTATAAAAGACCCATATTCTTTTTCAATTTTTGGAATAATTTTTTTTAAACAGTTATGAGATTCCAAATTATAAAAATATTTACTTGGTTTTTCATCATCTTCGATAAGCTGTGCTCTCGATCTAATAAGTATTCCCTGCAGTTTTGTTTTTCTTATATTTTCAAGAGAATCTTTCTTCATATGTAACTGTTCAATGTTATTTTGCGTTAAAATGGATTCTAATACATCAATTTCTTCAACTAATTGGTTTTCTAACTTTTCATTTTCTTTCTTTTTAAAACATGAGTAAGAAATTGATTTGCCTCTAATTTCCATTAATAGTGTTTCTAAAAAAAGTTGATCATTTATTTAAAATGGAAGTTGGTCATTGGGACTATTTTTTATATTTTCAATTTGATATACTGGTAGTGCATATTGTAATTTAACTTCATTAATTTTATCTTTTATTGTTTTTAAATAATCTATGTCTTTAAGCAAACTATTATTATGTTTCCATAGTGGTTTTCCTTTTTTAAAAAGTGTGAAAGTAATGTTTAAAATAACCATAGAGTGGTCTGACCTAAAGCTTGGAGTAATAATAGTACATTTGTTTACAGATGGTATTAAATTTTCAGTTATTAAAAAGAAATCCAGTCTGGCTTGTTTTAATGGGCTTTTTCTTCTCCAAGTATACAGTTTAATATTTGGGTTTAATTCCCTAAATGGGTCAATTAAGTTGTATTGGTGTTTAATTTCTAATAACTTGTTATGTGATTTAACATTATTCATGCAGTTGTAATTAATGTAATCAACTTTAGGGTCTTGCACTAAGTTGAAATCCCCGCAAAAAATGATTGAGGTAGTATCAAAGGTATTAACTTTTAATAAAAGAGTATAAAAAAACTAGGGCAGTCCTGATTTGGACCATATAAAGAGACTAAAGTGAAGCGATTACTAGCAACAGTTAAGTCTATAATTAGGTAATTACCTTCTGGGTGTTTATATAATTATGCACTTCATAGTCAACATTTTTATTAAATAATACTGCAACACCTATAGAAATGGAAGAGAATGAAGAAAATAAACAACGGTTACCCCATTGTGACTCAATAAACTTTTCAGATGCAATAGTGGAGTGTATATCCTGCAGACAATATATCACATTGTTTTGATTTTATGTAGTTAAAAACATCTAAACGCTTTTGATCCCAAACCCTGACAGTTAACAGATGATATTTTAACTTCCATATTTACTGTTAAAGTACATTAATGCACACAGTGGAGTTCAAATCTTAATAAATATATAGAATTGTTGAAACAATTCATATGAACGCTGTACTTTCATTTCAAATATACAGCACAAAAATTCTGATATCTAATACATTAAGAGGTTATATTATAAAAATACTTTTGCTTATAAGTCTCTGGGTAAGTAACTGCAATAAATGATTTTCGTTTTACAGTTCCAACAATAATTTTTAAAATAATATTAAAAAAAATAAAAATAATAATAATAATAAATTTTATATGTTTATCTATGTTAATTTCATTTTTTTCCTTCCATTTAATATTTAAACAATGAGCTAATTATTTAATTTAAAATTGAATAAACTATTTATTACATTAATATTCTTGTATTTTACATTATTACAATTGACACTTAAAATACATACTGAACCATTCTTCACAACTGATTTGAATTTATAATTACAAAAATTTATATCAGTAAATAATTTTCTTTATTCAAGATATCTATAGGAATGTAATTAATTCTAGCAGAAAATCACCATTCTGAATGGGTTAATGCCTCTCTAACTGTCAGTGACAAGATGTGCATTGCAGAAACCCAGGTTTTCATCTCCTCCCGGAGCACTCTTGAATGGGTTAATGCCTCTTTTACTGTCAGTGACAAGATGTGCATTGCAGAAACCCAGGTTTTCATATCCTCTTGGAGCACTCTTGAATGGGTTAATGCCTCTTTTACTGTCAGTGACAAGATGTGCATCGGAAAAACCAGGTTTTCATCTCCTCCCGGAGCACTCTTGAATGGGTTAATGCCTCTTTTACTGTCTGACAAGATGTGCATTGCAGAAACCCAGGTTTTCATTTCCTCCCGGAGCACTCTTGAATGGGTTAATGCCTCTCTTACTGTCAATGACAAGATGTGCATTGCAGAAACCCATGTTTTCATCTCCTCCCGGAGCACTCTTGAATGGGTTAATGCCTCTTTTACTGTCAGTGACAAGATGTGCATTGCAGAAACCCAGGTTTTCATCTCCTCCCGGAGCACTCTTGAATGGGTTAATGCCTCTTTTACTGTCAGTGACAAGATGTGCATTGCAGAAACCCATGTTTTCATCTCCTCCCGGAGCACTCTTGAATGGGTTAATGCCTCTTTTACTGTCAGTGACAAGATGTGCATTGCAGAAACCCAGGTTTTCATCTCCTCCCGGAGCACTCTTGAATGGGTTTATGCCTCTTTTACTGTCAGTGACAAGATGTGTATTGCAGAAACCCAGGTTTTCATCTCCTCCCGGAGCACTCTTGAATGGGTTAATGCCTCTTTTACTGTCAGTGACAAGATGTGCATTGCAGAAACCCAGGTTTTCATTTCCTCCCGGAGCAATCTTGAATGGGTTAATGCCTCTTTTACTGTCAGTGACAAGATGTGCATTGCAGAAACCCATGTTTTCATCTCCTCCCGGAGCACTCTTGAATGGGTTAATGCCTCTTTTACTGTCAGTGACAAGATGTGCATTGCAGAAACCCAGGTTTTCATTTCCTCCCGGAGCACTCTTGACACCAATAATCCTACTGCTCCACCTCATGGGTTTCTTCCCAGGGTGTGGCATATCTATGAGATTTTTCCCCAAACCATCTGTTAAATCTCTTAATGAAGTTGTCGATTTTACTACATCGGATGAGCAAGAGAGGAAGCCCCATTTAACTTTGATCCAAATTAATTAGAGGTATTATTTAAAAAAAAGAAAAGAAAATTGTGTTGTTTGATACGCCTGCCAAGGTTGACTGGCATAAGTCTTAAGGAGTGCTGTGTTTGTTGTATAGATAAATGGAATGGTATATTTCTTGTTCTGTCCAACTCTTGTATAGATAGTTAATGGAATGATATATTTATTGCAACAGAGAACATCCAGCCGACCCCTGCTGTGACGTTCAGTGGAGAGAATGATAATGGGTCTGTAGACTCGCTAAACTCTGATGACTTTGATTTAGTCAAGGATGCTGATCATGACAAAGATGTTTTCAGAACAAAGGTAATAGTGCCACAACTTAATTAAATATTAGTTATTATTAGTTCTTTACTGATTTTGCGCCCCCTCCCCCCATCCATCCGTGTATGCGCCAGTATGTCCGATATTCATCCTCAAAATCTGGATCCTGTGATAATTTAAAAAGTTGTTAAGGTCATGTAATGAAACTTGTGAGTCGTATCCAACACGTGAGGTATAGAGAATGGACACCAAAACCAAGTTCACTACACTAATCTGTGTTATAAAATGTGCAAAATTTGCCAGATGAATCATTCAGTTCTGAAATTGTTTCAAATTAATCAAAAGTTTAAAAACCAGACAGTTACTCTGTACTTGGAGATAATGGTGAAGTTTTACATAACAGGTAGATGGTTACCTCAAATGGCGTGCTTATATATGTCTTTTGGCGAGAGCTGGGGATTCTAAAATTGAATTAAACATAAGTGATAAACATTGATTATGGTCAGTATATTATGAAGTGATATGTTTGATATTTCAGACCGCACTGTATGTGTATGATTTAGCAAGGAAGAATGAAAAAAGGATGCAGAAACATTACAAATTATATTCTAAGTAAGAGTTGTTGTGTTTGTAATACTTTATATAATCCAGTGTGTATCTCGCTTATAAAAAGAAGCAAACATTCATGCATTATGTGCTTGTGTCGCAGCTCCAGATATATTTATTGAGAACCTTATTGGATTCGATCATCTGCCATGGCTATGTGTAATGTCTGAGTAAGTCACTTTACCAACATATGCTTGGTACTTAGTACTCCAGAACACTTTAAGCTTGATTTATGGATGCTTGTTTCACAATCACTCTAAAATAGATGAGTTTAAGAAAATAGTTTTGTAAGTTATTGTGAGTTATTTTTTTTATTTAAAATAGTCAAGCAAGCTAACCTTCCAACAGCGATTGTTTTTCTAAAACAGAATTTTGAAGTTTGAGCCCTAATTTTGAGGGTATTTATCTATTCTGTATAAAAAAATCATACAATAAATGGAGAAATGAAATAATACTATGAGACTTGGAAATAATGTTTAGTTACTATATATCATTATTTAATTTCAGGAATCTGTTCACCATTGCTATATTTTATGGCTTACCTGTGATACAGCTTGTGTTAACATATCAAAAGGTAATTCTTAATATATCTTATTAATATAATTTTCTAATTCTATAATATGTTAAATATAACAAGTCAAAATAATTTTGATTTATGGTTAAAGAACTATTTAACTCATATGTTTACAGTGTGTTTTGAACTAAGGTCAGGGTCCTCTGTGGCCGAGTGGTCCAATGCGCTTTCTCCACATCACTTACCTTTAACTGCTGAAGTCATGGGTTTGAGTCCCACTTGGTCCAAAAGATTTATGTGAGAAAGTTTACAAGATACTTTCAGAAAAGGATGGGGTTCTACTCAGATTCATTTTCAGGTCTTCCTCCACCAGTAAAAACTGTATATGCCATAATTTTATTTAACCTGAAATGTGTTAAAATGGTGTTAAACCCCATTTAGATAATAAAAAAGCTCATCTTTGCAGTAGTAACCTGTATGATAAATATATATTTAGCTTTGGGGGAAATGGTTGGCATAATATCTTAAATGAATCTTTTTATTTAAAATATTGAAATATTTTTTTAACAAACCTGTAAACTGGATTTTTAGATTTATCCTTCTCTTTGGGAGTTAATTCCTAGATGAAGAGAAATGTATTTTACATGTAATTAAACAACATCAATTCAATTGGGGAACCGATTCTAAACAAGCCTTATAACTGCATTCCATATGTATTCTTGTTTAAACCAAAATAGTAGTTTTACTTTAACAACCTGTAAACATGATAATTTATCTTTAAAACTCCTTTGAGGGTCCTTCACTGCCAAGTGGTCTAAAGCGCCATCTCAATATCACTTACCTCTCACTGCTAAGGTCGTAGGTTTGAGCCCTGCTCGCTTAAAAAAATTATGTGAGAAAGTTTGCCAGTTATTTGTGGAAGGACGGTGGTTCTACTAGCTTCATTCTGAGGTCTACCTCCACAAATAAAACTGAATTTACCTTTTATAACCTGAGATGTGCTGAAACTGGTGTTAAATCCCATTAAAAAAAGAATTTAAAACTCCTTTATGTGATCTTACTCAATAGATTTGACTTTTATGCATGTTAAAGAATAAGAATGATATGTTTTGTAGGTATTGAATCTTACTGGAGACCAGGACATCTGCTACTATAACTTTGCTTGTGCCCACCCACTTGGTACAGTCAGCTCATTTAACAACATCTACAGTAATATTGGGTATTTCCTTCTGGGGTTACTGTTTCTCATCCTTGTGGCCAGAAGGTAACACTTTGACAACACTGTGTTGTTTTGATTTATGTAAGCTCTACCACATTTATATTAGAGAGTCGTGTTTATCTAAACTCTACCACATTTATATTAGAGAGTCGTGTTTATCTAAGCTCTACCACATTTATATTAGAGAGCCGTGTTTATCTAAGCTCTACCACATTTATATTAGAGAGTTGTGTTTATCTAAGCTCTACCACATTTATATTAGAGAGCCATGTTTATCTAAGCTCTACCACATTTATATTAGAGAGCCGTGTTTATCTAAGCTCTACCACATTTATATTAGTGAGTCTTGTTTACTAAGCTCTACCACATTTATATTAGAGAGTCGTGTTTATCTAAGCTCTACCACATTTATATTAGAGAGTCGTGTTTATCTAAGCTCTACCACATTAATATTAGTGAGCTTGTTTATCTAAGCTCTACCACATTAATATTAGTGAGTCTTGTTTATCTAAGCTCTACCACATTGATATTAGTGAGTCTTGTTTATTAAGCTCTACCACATTAATATTAGTGAGTCTTGTTTATCTAAGCTTTACCACATTGATATTAGTGAGTCTTGTTTATCTAAGCTCTACCACATTAATATTAGTGAGTCTTGTTTATTTAATCTCTACCACATTTGTATTAGAGAGTTGTGTTTATCTAAGCTCTACCACATTTATATTAGTGAGTATGGTTTATCTAAGCTCTACCACATTAATATTAGTGAGTCTGGTTTATCTAAGCTCTACCACATTAATATTAGTGAGTCTTGTTTATCTAAGTTCTACCGCATTAATAATAGAGAGCTGTGTTTATCTAAGCTCTACCACATTAATATTAGAGAGCCGTGTTTATCTAAGCTCTACCACATTAATATTAGAGAGCCATGTTTATTAAGCTGTACCACATTAATATTAGAGAGCCATGTTTATATAAGCTGTACCACATTAATATCAGAGAGCCGTATTTATCTAAGCTGTACCACATTAATATTAGAGAGCCGTGTTTATCTTAGCTGTACCACATTAATATTAGAGAGCCTTGTTTAAATATGACTGTTCTTAAAGAAAAAAATGGAGATATTGATAGCATTTTTAATTCATCTCAAGACTTGTTGTGAACTTTTGTGATCACCCCTGTGTCTGTCTTCTGTCCGTCGTTAACTTTTTGTTGTGTATACTATAGCTGTATCTTCTTACATTTTCAACACATAACAGGTAATATTATATGTCATCAGGTTTATTGTTGACGGAAGATCCAAGCTGTATATACATGAATCTGAGTGGATCCACCCTACTGCCTCATGTCACTGGCATACTTTCTCACATCAAATGTGAGCCACGGAGGACCCATGTTAACACATAGCAGAAACGAGTGCATAAACATGAAATACAAAGAAAATGGAGATATAGATGGCATTCTAAATTCAAATTACCCCTAAAACAAAATTATCTTATTTGAGTTAAAAGTTGTAAAATATGCATGAAAAAGAACCAAATGTCAGCTGGATATACTTACATCAATAGATAACTCTGTAACGTTTTTGGACCACAGAAGCACCCCTGTACCAATTTATGTAAACTAGCTTACATGCCAAGTTTTGCTGTAAAGTTTATGAAGTGTCCTGAATAGTTTATGCTCTTTGACCAGGCTAATAATCTCGTAAACTTACTTGTTTAATAAATAAAACTTCTAAAATAATGTACAATCAAGTGAGTGATGTTTGGAAAATGTCTTGTTGTTCATCATTGAAAGGGCCATTATATACTTTTCAGAGATTATTTACATAAAAAAGTTGTGGAGAAAAGTGGGGGCAGAGAAAAGGTAAATAAAATGTAGCTTTTGTCTGATACTTTTTCAGTAGTAAACAACAATCATTTCAGTTAGTTTGAATTGTTTTGAATGTGTACATGAGGGGTTTCTCAGTCACATTAAACTAGACTTTCACCTAATGAAACCTCAAAATATGTGCTTTCAATACTTGTATTTACATTATCTTTTATTATACTTATAAAGAGAGCTATTGCCATGACCCCGGCGTCATCGTCGTCGGCGTTGTCGTCAGTAGACACCCAGATTAAACTTTTGCGTTTAAGTAAGTTTAAGATATCTATGCAACCACCATTCGTTTGATGTGAATGAAACTTTGTATGTGTGTTCACCATCATCAATGGAACACACACAGACAAGAACCATAACTCTGGATTGCATTTTGGCACAGTTATAACCCTTTTGGACTTAGGCACCCAGGGGTGAGCTTTGTTGTCTTCTGACAACTCTTGTTAACTTTTTCAGATAAAGGAATATAATGTTATTAATTTTACACATCTAGGCACCAATTTGATGTCATTGTCGGAACAGCAATGTCAACATGTTGAATAAGTGTGTACATTTTTATGGCAACATGTGGCAAACTTCACATGAAACTTCTGATGAATTACAAGCAAAAAATATCAAGATGCCAATAAAATCTCATACTTATTAGTTTCACCAGCTGCAACTGTTTTTCATTGAGAAATGAAATACAGTTGATCTATACAGCTCATTTATACTTCTTGCAGTTAGAAATTAAATATGTTGTTTTAACTTAAACAAAAAAATGATGTAATGTATTAGCACAAATAAAGAAGGTTCTAACAAAAAATTAAGTAAGCTTCATTGGGTTTGGTACTATAATTTAGAAAAATAGAATCAACTCAACTGGTTACAACAATTCACAGAAAATCTTCAAGAATGTTGTCTTACATTATTTAATGTGGTCCATTTAGACTTCAGAAATCTTAAAAATTTCATTGCATTGTTTCGAAAAATGAGTTATTTTATTTATTAAGCATGATATTTCTGTTTCAGTTGTTTGGCATACCTCAACATTTTGGTTTGTTTTATGCCATGGGGATGGCCCTGTGTATGGAAGGGGTCATGAGTGCCTGCTATCATGTGTGTCCAACAGTATCCAACTTCCAGTTTGGTAAGTGTCATTTATACTGTATCAGCTTGCTGGCCATGTCAATGATAAACTGTTGAAAGGGTTCTATAAGCTTTCTCTACTATTGACCGTCAAATAGCAGTGGCATATGAGCACACTGATTGGTCAGTTGCTCCAGAGAAAATAAAATGACATCACAGTTTGGTAAACACGTAAGAGAGCTATAAATTGTGGAACAGGCAGGAAATTCCATGCTTTTACTTTAGAATATAACATAACTGAATCAAAAGGTACTGGGATAGACTATGCCAGTTACTGGGATAGACTATGATAGAGTATGTCAGGTACAGGGATAGACTATGCCAGGTACTGGGATAGACTATGCCAGTTACTGGGATAGACTATGATAGAGTATGTCAGGTACAGGGATAGACTATGCCAGGTACTGGGATAGACTTTGTCAGGGACTGGGATAGACTATGATTGACTATGTAAAGTACTGGGATAAAACTACGTCAGGTATTGGGATAGACTATGTCGGGTACTGGGATAGACTATCTCAGGTACTGGGATAGACTATGTCAGGTACTGGGATAGACTATCTCAGGTACTGGGATAGACTTTGTCAGGTACTGGGATAGACAATGATAGACTATGTTAGGTACTGGGATAGACTTTGTCAGGTCCTGGGATAGACTATGTTAGAATTTGTCAGAACTGGAATAGACTATGTCAGGTACTGGGATAGACTATGTCAGGTATTAGGATAGACTATGTCAGGTACTGGGGATAGACTTTATCAGGTACTGGGATAGACTTTGTCAGGTACTGAGATATACTATGATAGACAATGTCATGTACTGGGATATACTATGATAGACTATGTCAAGTACTGGGAAAGACTATGTCAGGTACTGGGATATACTATGATAGGCTATGTCAGGTGCTGGGATAGACTATGTCAGGTACTGGGATATACTATGATAGGCTATGTCAGGTGCTGGGATAGACTATGTCAGGTACTGGGATAGACTATGATAGACTGTGTCAGGTACTGGGATAGACTATGTCAGGTACTGGGATAAACTATGATAGACTTTGTCAGTTACTGGGATAGACTATGTCAATGCTATCATTGGCAAACCGTGTTGACCAAATCAGACAGTCAGTAACTTGAAATTTTATTAAAGTTTGCATTGTTTTGGTACTTATCAGTAAAATCTAAGAGGGTTTAGTCCAAAAATAAAAGAGTGAAATAATATGGAATCATGCATGCAGTTATCTATCTGAAGCAAATATTCTTATACATGACAATTATTTCTTCGTGACCAATATCGATGATGTGCTAGAACAATAATATTCTTGTTTTAAATTGTGAATTTGTATAAAACTTGTTCCAACAAGCTAACACTGACTGTGATTAATATTTGCTTATTTCAGATACTTCATTTATGTACATCATGGCTTGTCTGTGTATCCTGAAGATCTACCAGAACAGACATCCTGACATCAGTGCCAAGGCCCATTCCTCCTACCTTGTCATGGCCCTCATCATCATAGTGGCCGTCATAGGAGTGGTAACTGTGCAATTATATATTGGTGTTGTCTGTGCTTGTTGCTTGATTAGATCCTTATGTTGGTGTGGTCTTAGTTTATACTCATTTATTTTGGCTCAATTGTGAAGAAAGCTCAGAGCTTATATGAAACACTCTCAAGATGGTTTCATGGGAAGAACAAGTACTAAGTGTTATGTTTGAATGACCATCAGGTCGAGCATGGGATCCAACCCGCAACTTCTGGCATGAGTGGCCACCACTTTATTCACTGCAATACTGCTCAGCTTGTAGTGTCCTTGGGTATTTGTTTTTGGTTCTTCCCAGGAGGAATGATGCGTTATTATTGGGGCGACTTTAATAACACTGCTATAGATTCACTTCTCTTCGTTATCTTTAATAAGGTGCAAGTAGTCCTCCGGAGATTAGTGGTTTAATAACGCTGCTATAGATTCACTTCTCTTGGTTATCTTTAGTCAGGTGCAAGGAGTCCTCCGGGGATTAGTGGTTTAATAACACAGCTATAGATTCACTTCTCTTGTTTATCTTTATTAAGGTGCAAGGAGTCCTCTGGAGATTAGTGGTTTAATACACTGCTATAGATTCACTTCTCTTGGTTATCTTAAGTAAGGTGCAAGGAGTCCTACTGAGATTAGTTGTTTAATAACACTGCTATAGATTCACTTCTCTTGTTTATCTTTAGTAAGGTGCAAGGAGTCCTCCAGGGATTAGTTGTTTAATAACACTGTTATAGATTCACTTCTCTTGTTTATCTTTATTAAGGTGCAAGGAGTCCTCCAGGGATTAGTGGTTTAATAACACTGCTATAGATTCACTTCTCTTGGTTATCTTTAGTAAGGTGCAAGTAGTCCTCTAGGGATTAGTGGTTTAATAACACTGCTATAGATTCACTTCTCTTGTTTATCTTTAGTAAGGTGCAAGGCATCCTCAGGGGATTAGTGGTTTAATAACACTGCTATAGATTCCCTTCTCTTGGTTATCTTTATTAAGGTGCAAGGAGTCCTCCAGGGATTAGTGGTTTAATAACACCGGTTTAGATTCACTTCTCTTGTTATCTTTAGTAAGGTGCAAGGAGTCCTCCAGGGATTAGTAGTTTAATAACACTGCTATAGATTCACTTCTCTTGTTTATCTTTAGTCAGATGCAAGGCATCCTCTGGGGATTAGTGGTTTAATAACACTGCTATAGATTCACTTCTCTTGTTTAGGTTTAGTAAGGTGCAAGGAGTCCTCCAGGGAATAGTTGTTTAATAACACTGCTATAGATTCACTTCTCTTGGTTATCTTTAGTAAGGTGCAAGGAGTCCTCCGGGAATTAGTGGTTTAATAACACTGCTATAGATTCACTTCTCTTGTTTATATTTAGTCAGGTGCAAGGAGTCCTCCAGGGATTAGATGTTTAATAACACTGCTATAGATTCACTTCTCTTGTTTATCTTTAGTAAAGTGCAAGGAGTGCTCCAGGGATTAGTGGTTTAATAACACTGCTATAGATTCACTTCTCTTGGTTATCTTTAGTCAGGTGCAAGGAGTCCTCCAGGGATTAGTGGTTTAGTAACACTGCTATAGATACACTTCTCTTGTTTATCTTTAGTAAGGTGCAATGCATCCTCTAGGGATTAATGGTTTAATAACACCGATTTAGATTCACTTCTTTTGTTGTCTTTAGTAAGGTGCAAGGAGTCCTCCAGGGATTAGTGGTTTAATAACACTGCTATAGATTCACTTCTCTTGGTTATCTTTAGTAAGGTGCAAGGAGTCCTCCAGGGATTAGTGGTTTAATAACACTGCTATAGATTCACTTCTCTTGTTTATCTTTAGTAAGGTGCAAGGCATCCTCTGGGGATTAGTGGTTTAATAACACTGCTATAGATTCACTTCTCTTGTTTATCTTTAGTAAGGTGCAAGGAGTCCTCCAGGGATTAGTTGTTTAATAACACTGCTATAGATTCACTTCTCTTGGTTATCTTTAGTAAGGTGCAAGGAGTCGTCCGGGGATTAATGGTTTAATAACACTGCTATAGATTCACTTCTCTTGTTTATCTTTAGCAAAGTGCAAGGAGTCCTCCAGAGATTAGTGGTTTAATAACACTGCTATAGATTCACTTCTCTTGTTTATCTTTAGTAAGGTGCAATGAGTCCTCCAGGGATTAGTGGTTTAATAACACTGCTATAGATTCACTTCTCTTGTTTATCTTTAGTAAGGTGCAAGGAGTCCTCCAGGGATTAGTATTTTAATAACACTGCTATAGATTCACTTCTCTTGTTTATCTTTAGTAAGGTGCAAGTAGTCCTCTAGGGATAATTTGTTTATAACACTGCTATAGATTCACTTCTCTTGATTATCTTTAGTAAGGTGCAATGAGTCCTCCAGGGAATAGTTGTTTAATAACACTGCTATAGATTCACTTCTCTTGGTTATTTTTAGTAAGATGCAAGGAGTCCTCCAGGGATTAGTGGTTTAATAACACTGCTATAGATTCTTTTCTCTGGTTTATCTTTAGTAAGATGCAAGGAGTCCTCCGGGGATTGGTGGTTTAATAACACTGCTATAGATTCACTTCTCTTGTTTATCTTTAGTAAGGTGCAAGGAGTCCTCCGGGGATTAGTGGTTTAGTAACACTGCTATAGATTCACTTCTCTTGATTATCTTTAGTAAGGTGCAAGGAGTCCTCTGGGGATTAGTGGTTTAATAACACTACTTTAGATTCACTTTTCTTGGTTATCTTTAGTAAGGTGCAAGGAGTCCTCCAGGGATTAGTGGTTTAATAACATTGCTATAGATTCACTTCTCTTGTTTATCTTTAGTGAGGTGCAAGGAGTCCTCTGGGGATTAGTGGTTTAATAACACTGCTATAGATTCACTTCCCTTGGTTATCTTTAGTAAGGTGCAATGAGTCCTCCAAGATTAGTGGTTTAATAACACTGCTATAGATTCACTTCTCTTGTTTATCTTTAGTAAGGTGCAAGGAGTCCTCCGGGGATTAGTGGTTTAATAACACTGCTATCAATTCACTTTTCTTGGTTATCTTAAGTAAGGTGCAAGGAGTCCTCTGGAGATTAGTGGTTTAATAACACTGCTATAGATTCACTTCTCTTGTTTATCTTTAGTAAGGTGCAAGGAGTCTTCTGGGGATTAGTGGTTTTTTAACACTGCTATAGATTCACTTCTCTTGTTTATCTTTAGTAACATGCAAGGAGTCCACTTGAGATTAGTGATTTAATAACACTGCTATAGATTCACTTCTCTTGTTTATCTTTAGTAAGATGCAAGGAGTCCTCCGGAGATTAGTGGTTTAATAACACTGCTATAGATTCACTTCTCTTGTTTATCTTTAGTAAGGTGCAAGGATCCTCAAGGGATTAGTTGTTTAATAACACTGCTATAGATTCACTGCTCTTGTTTATCTTTAGTAAGATGCAAGGCATCCTCTGGGGATTAGTGGTTTAATAACACTGCTATAGATTCACTTCTCTTGTTTAGGTTTAGTAAGGTGCAAGGAGTCCTCCAGGGAATAGTTGTTTAATAACACTGCTATAGATTCACTTCTCTTGGTTATCTTTAGTAAGGTGCAAGGAGTCCTCCGGGAATTAGTGGTTTAATAACACTGCTATAGATTCACTTCTCTTGTTTATATTTAGTCAGGTGCAAGGAGTCCTCCAGGGATTAGATGTTTAATAACACTGCTATAGATTCACTTCTCTTGTTTATCTTTAGTAAAGTGCAAGGAGTGCTCCAGGGATTAGTGGTTTAATAACACTGCTATAGATTCACTTCTCTTGGTTATCTTTAGTCAGGTGCAAGGAGTCCTCCAGGGATTAGTGGTTTAGTAACACTGCTATAGATACACTTCTCTTGTTTATCTTTAGTAAGGTGCAATGCATCCTCTGGGGATTAATGGTTTAATAACACCGATTTAGATTCACTTCTTTTGTTGTCTTTAGTAAGGTGCAAGGAGTCCTCCAGGGATTAGTGGTTTAATAACACTGCTATAGATTCACTTCTCTTGGTTATCTTTAGTAAGGTGCAAGGAGTCCTCCAGGGATTAGTGGTTTAATAACACTGCTATAGATTCACTTCTCTTGTTTATCTTTAGTAAGGTGCAAGGCATCCTCTGGGGATTAGTGGTTTAATAACACTGCTATAGATTCACTTCTCTTGTTTATCTTTAGTAAGGTGCAAGGAGTCCTCCAGGGATTAGTTGTTTAATAACACTGCTATAGATTCACTTCTCTTGGTTATCTTTAGTAAGGTGCAAGGAGTCGTCCGGGGATTAATGGTTTAATAACACTGCTATAGATTCCCTTCTCTTGTTTATTTTTAGTAAGGTGCAAGGAGTCCTCCAGGGATTAGATGTTTAATAACACTGCTATAGATTCACTTCTCTTGTTTATCTTTAGCAAAGTGCAAGGAGTCCTCCAGAGATTAGTGGTTTAATAACACTGCTATAGATTCACTTCTCTTGGTTATCTTTAGTAAGGTGCAATGAGTCCTCCAGGGATTAGTGGTTTAATAACACTGCTATAGATTCACTTCTCTTGTTTATCTTTAGTAAGGTGCAAGGAGTCCTCCAGGGATTAGTATTTTAATAACACTGCTATAGATTCACTTCTCTTGTTTATCTTTAGTAAGGTGCAAGTAGTCCTCTAGGGATAATTTGTTTATAACACTGCTATAGATTCACTTCTCTTGATTATCTTTAGTAAGGTGCAATGAGTCCTCCAGGGAATAGTTGTTTAATAACACTGCTATAGATTCACTTCTCTTGGTTATTTTTAGTAAGATGCAAGGAGTCCTCCAGGGATTAGTGGTTTAATAACACTGCTATAGATTCTCTTCTCTGGTTTATCTTTAGTAAGATGCAAGGAGTCCTCCGGGGATTGGTGGTTTAATAACACTGCTATAGATTCACTTCTCTTGTTTATCTTTAGTAAGGTGCAAGGAGTCCTCCGGGGATTAGTGGTTTAGTAACACTGCTATAGATTCACTTCTCTTGATTATCTTTAGTAAGGTGCAAGGAGTCCTCTGGGGATTAGTGGTTTAATAACACTACTTTAGGTTCACTTTTCTTGGTTATCTTTAGTAAGGTGCAAGGAGTCCTCCAGGGATTAGTGGTTTAATAACATTGCTATAGATTCACTTCTCTTGTTTATCTTTAGTGAGGTGCAAGGAGTCCTCTGGGGATTAGTGGTTTAATAACACTGCTATAGATTCACTTCCCTTGGTTATCTTTAGTAAGGTGCAATGAGTCCTCCAAGATTAGTGGTTTAATAACACTGCTATAGATTCACTTCTCTTGTTTATCTTTAGTAAGGTGCAAGGAGTCCTCCGGGGATTAGTGGTTTAATAACACTGCTATCAATTCACTTTTCTTGGTTATCTTAAGTAAGGTGCAAGGAGTCCTCTGGAGATTAGTGGTTTAATAACACTGCTATAGATTCACTTCTCTTGTTTATCTTTAGTAAGGTGCAAGGAGTCTTCTGGGGATTAGTGGTTTTTTAACACTGCTATAGATTCACTTCTCTTGTTTATCTTTAGTAACATGCAAGGAGTCCACTTGAGATTAGTGATTTAATAACACTGCTATAGATTCACTTCTCTTGTTTATCTTTAGTAAGATGCAAGGAGTCCTCCGGAGATTAGTGGTTTAATAACACTGCTATAGATTCACTTCTCTTGTTTATCTTTAGTAAGGTGCAAGGATCCTCAAGGGATTAGTTGTTTAATAACACTGCTATAGATTCACTGCTCTTGTTTATCTTTAGTAAGATGCAAGGAGTCCTCCAGGGATAAGTGGTTTAGTAACACTGCTATAGATTCACTTCTCTTGTTTATCTTTAGTAAGGTGCAAGGAGTCCTCCAGGGATTAGTGGTTTAGTAACACTGCTATAGATACACTTCTCTTGTTTATCTTTAGTAAGGTGCAAGGCATCCTCTGGGGATTAGTGGTTTAATAACACCGATTGATATTCACTTCTTTTGTTATCTTTAGTAAGGTGCAAGGAGTCCTCCAGGGATTAGTGGTTTAATAACACTGCTATAGATTCACTTCTCTTGTTTATCTTTAGTAAGGTGCAAGGCATCCTCTGGGGATTAGTGGTTTAATAACACTGCTATAGATTCACTTCTCTTGTTTATCTTTAGTAAGGTGCAAGGAGTCCTCCAGGGATTAGTTGTTTAATAACACTGCTATAGATTCACTTCTCTTGGTTATCTTTAGTAAGGTGCAAGGAGTCCTCCGGGGATTAATGGTTTAATAACACTGCTATAGATTCACTTCTCTTGTTTATCTTTAGTAAGGTACAAGGAGTCCTCCAGGGATTAGATGTTTAATAACACTGCTATAGATTCACTTCTCTTGTTTATCTTTAGCAAAGTGCAAGGAGTCCTCCAGGGATTAGTGGTTTAATAACACTGCTATAGATTCACTTCTCTTGGTTATCTTTAGTAAGGTGCAATGAGTCCTCCAGGGATTAGTGGTTTAATAACACTGCTATAGATTCACTTCTCTTGTTTATCTTTAGTAAGGTGCAAGGAGTCCTCCAGGGATTTGTTGTTTAATAACATTGCTATAGATTCACTTCTCTTGTTTATCTTTAGTAAGGTGCAAGTAGTCCTCTAGGGATTATTTGTTTATAACACTGCTATAGATTCACTGCTCTTGGTTATATTTAGAAAGGTGCAAGTAGTCCTCCGGAGATTAGTGTTTTAATACACTGCTATAGATTCACTGCTCTTGGTTATCTTTAGAAAGGTGCAAGGAGTCCTCCGGAGATTAGTGGTTTAATAACACTGCTATAGATTCACTTCTCTTGGTTTTTCTTTAGTAAGGTTCAAGTAGTCCTCCCGAGATTAGTGGTTTAATAACACTGCTATAGATTCACTTCTCTTGGTTATCTTTAGTCAGGTGCAAGGAGTCCTCCAGGGATAAGTGGTTTAATAACACTGCTATAGATTCACTTATCTTGGTTATATTTAGTCAGATGCAAGGCATCCTCTGGGGATTAATGGTTTAATAACACTGCTATAGATTCACTTCTCTTGTTTATCTTTAGTAAGGTGCAAGGAGTCCTTTAGGGATTAATTGTTTAATAACACTGCTATAGATTCACTTCTCTTGTTTATCTTTAGTAAGGTGCAAGGAGTCCTCCAGGGATTAGTGGTTTAATAACACTGCTATAGATTCACTTCTCTTGGTTATCTTTAGTAAGGTGCAATGACTCCTCCAGGTATTATTGGTTTAATAACACTGCTATAGATTCACTTCTATTGTTTATCTTTAGTAAGGTGCATGGAGTCCTCTGGGGATTAGTGGTTTAATACACTGCTATAGATTCACTTCTATTGCTTATCTTTAGTAAGGTGCAATGAGTTCTCCAGGTATTAGTGGTTTAATAACACTGCTATAGATTCACTTCTCTTGGTTATCTTTAGTAAGGTGCAAGGAGTCCTCTGGGGATTAGTGGTTTAATACACTGCTATAGATTCACTTCTCTTGTTTATCTTTAGTAAGATGCAAGGAGTCCTCTGGGGATTAGCGGTTTAATAACACTGCTAAAGATTCACTTGTCTTGTTTATATTTAGTAAGGTGCAATGAGTCCTCCTGGGTTTAGTTGTTTAATAACACTGCTATAGATTCAATTCTTTTGGTTATCTTTGGTAAGGTGCAAGGAGTCCTCCGGAGATTAGTGGTTTAATAACACTGCTATAGATTCACTTCTCTTGGTTATCTTTAGTAAGGTGAAAGGAGTCCTCCAGGGATTAATTGTTTAATAACACTGCTATAGATTCACTTCTCTTGTTTGTCTTTAGTAAGGTGCAAGGAGTCCTCTGGGGATTAGTGGTTTCGTAACACTGCTAAAGATTGACTTCTATTGGTTATCTTTAGTAAGGTGCAATGAGTCTTCTAGGGATTAGTGGTTTAATAACACTGCTATAGATTCACTTCTCTTGGTTATCTTTAGTAAGGTGCAAGGAGTCCTCTGGGGATTGGTAGTTTAGTAACACTGCTTTAGATTCACTTCTCTTGGTTATCTTTAGTAAGGTGCAAGGAGTCCTCCAGGGAATAGTGGTTTAATAACACTGCTATAGATTCACTTCTCTTGTTTATCTTTAGTAAGGTGCAAGGAGTCCACTGGGGATTAGCGGTTTCATAACACTGCTAAAGATTCACTTCTCTTGTTTATATTTAGTAAGGTGCAATGAGTCCTCCAGGGATTAGTGGTTTAATAACACTGCTATAGATTCAATTCTTTTGGTTATCTTTGGTCAGGTGCAAGGAGTCCTCCAGAGATTAGTGGTTTAATAACACTGCTATAGATTCCCTTCTCTTGGTTATTTTTAGTGAGGTGCAAGGAGTCCTCTGGGGATTAGTGGTTAAGTAACACTGCTATAGATTCACTTTTCTTGGTTATCTTTAGTAAGGTGCAATGAGTCTTCTAGGGATTTGTGGTTTAATAACACTTCTATAGATTCACTTCCCTTGGTTATCTTTTGAAAGGTGCAAGGAGTCCTCTGGGGATTAGTGGTTTAGTAACACTGCTATAGATTCACTTTTCTTGGTTATCTTTAGTGAGGTGCAAGGAGTCCTCCGGGGATTAGTGGTTTAATACACTGCTATAGATTCACTTCTCTTGGTTATCTTTAGAAAGGTGCAAGGAGTCCTCCAGGGATTAGTGGTTTAATAACACTGCTATAGATTCACTTCTCTTTGTTATCTTTAGAAAGGTGCAAGGAGTCCTCCGGAGATTAGTGTTTTAATAACACTGCTATAGATTCACTTCTCTTGGTTATCTTTAGTAAGGTGCAAGGAGTCCTCCGGGGATTAGTGGTTTAATACACTGCTATAGATTCACTTCTCTTGTTTATCTTTAGTCAGGTGCAATGAGTCCTCCGGGGATTAGTTGTTTAATAACACTGCTATAGATTCACTTCTCTTGGTTATCTTTAGAAAGGTGCAAGGAGTCCTCCAGGGATTAGTGGTTTAATAACACTGCTATAGATTCACTTCTCTTGGTTATCTTTAGAAAGGTGCAAGTAGTCCTCCGGAGATAAGTGTTTTAATAACTTTGCTATAGATTCACTTCTCTTGGTTATCTTTAGAAAGGTGCAAGGAATCCTCTGGAGATTAGTGGTTTAATAACACTGCTATAGATTCACTGCTCTTGGTTATCTTTAAAAAAGTGCAAGGAGTCCTCCGGAGATTAGTGGTTTAATAACACTGCTATAGATTCACTTCTCTTGGTTTTTCTTTAGTAAGGTTCAAGTAGTCCTCCGGAGATTAGTGGTTTAATAACACTGCTATAGATTCACTTCTCTTGGTTATCTTTAGTAAGGTGCAAGGAGTCCTCCAGGGATAAGTGGTTTAATAACACTGCTATAGATTCACTTATCTTGGTTATATTTAGTCAGATGCAAGGCATCCTCTGGGGATTAGTGGTTAAATAACATTGCTATAGATTCACTTGTCTTGTTTATCTTTAGTAAGGTGCAAGGAGTCCTCCAGGGATTAGTGGTTTAATAACACTGCTATAGATTCACTTCTCTTGGTTATCTTTATTAAGGTGCAAGGAGTCCTCCAGGGATAAGTGGTTTAATAACACTGCTATAGATTCACTTATCTTGGTTATATTTAGTCAGATGCAAGGCATCCTCTGGGGATTAGTGGTTAAATAACACTGTTATAGATTCACTTCTCTTGTTTATCTTTAGTAAGGTGCAAGGAGTCCTCCGGAGATTAGTGGTTTAATAACAGTGCTATAGATTCATTTATCTTGGTAATATTTAGTCAGATGCAAGGCATCTTCTGGGGATTAGTGGTTAAATAACATTGCTATAGATTCTCTTCTCTTGTTTATCTTTAGTAAGGTGCAAGGAGTCCTCCGGAGATTAGTGGTTTAATAACACTGCTATAGATTCATTTCTCTTGTATATCTGTAGTAAGGTGCAAGGAGTCCTGCAGGGATTAGTTGTTTAATAACACTGCTATAGATTCACTGCTCTTGGTTATATTTAGAAAGGTGCAAGTAGTCGTCCGGAGATTAGTGGTTAAATACACTGCTATAGATTCACTGCTCTTGGTTATCTTTAGAAAGGTGCAAGGAGTCCTCCTGAGATTAGTGGTTTAATAACACTGCTATAGATTCACTTCTCTTATTTTTTCTTTAGTAAGGTTCAAGTAGTCCTCCCGAGATTAGTGGTTTAATAACACTGCTATAGATTCACTTCTCTTGGTTATCTTTAGTAAGGTGCAAGGAGTCCTCCAGGGATAAGTGGTTTAATAACACTGCTATAGATTCACTTATCTTGGTTATATTTAGTCAGATGCAAGGCATCCTCTGGGGATTAATGGTTTAATAACACTGCTATAGATTCACTTCTATTGTTTATCTTTAGTAAGGTGCAAGGAGTCCTCTGGGGATTAGTGGTTTAATACACTGTTATAGATTCACTTCTATTGGTTATCTTTAGTAAGGTGCAATGAGTTCTCCAGGTATTAGTGGTTTAATAACACTGCTATAGATTCACTTCTCTTGGTTATCTTTAGTAAGGTGCAAGGAGTCCTCTGGGGATAAGTGGTTTAATACACTGCTATAGATTCACTTCTCTTGGTTATCTTTAGTAAGGTGCAAGGAGTCCTCAAGGGATTAGTGGTTTAATAACACTGCTATAGATTCACTTCTCTTGTTTATCTTTAGTAAGATGCAAGGAGTCATCTGGGGATTAGCGGTTTAATAACACTGCTAAAGATTCACTTGTCTTGTTTATATTTAGTAAGGTGCAATGAGTCCTCCAGGGTTTAGTTGTTTAATAACACTGCTTTAGATTCAATTCTTTTTGTTATGTTTGGTAAGGTGCAAGGAGTCCTCTCGAGATTAGTGGTTTAATACACTGCTATAGATTCACTGCTCTTGGTTATCTTTAGAAAGGTGCAAGGAGTCCTCCGGAGATTAGTGGTTTAATAACACTGCTATAGATTAACTTCTCTTGGTTTTTCTTTAGTAAGGTTCAAGTAGTCCTCCCGAGATTAGTGGTTTAATAACACTGCTATAGATTCACTTCTCTTGGTTATCTTTAGTAAGGTGCAAGGAGTCCTCCAGGGATTAGTGGTTTAATACACTGCTATAGATTCACTTCTCTTGGTTATCTTTAGAAAGGTGCAAGGAGTCCTCCAGGGATTAGTGGTTTAATAACACTGCTATAGATTCACTTCTCTTGGTTATCTTTAGAAAGGTGCAAGGAGTCCTCCGGAGATTAGTGTTTTAATAACTTTGCTATAGATTCACTTCTCTTGTTTATCTTTAGTAAGGTGCAAGGAGTCCTCTGGGGATTAGTGGTTTAATAACACTGCTAAAGATTCACTTCTCTTTTTTATATTTAGTTAGTTGCAATGAGTCCTCCAGGGATAAGTGGTTTAATAACACTGCTATAGATTCACTTTTCTAGGTTATCTTTAGTAAGTTGCAATGAGTCCTCTGGGGATTAGTGGTTTAATAACACAGCTATAGATTCAATTCTTTTGGTTATCTTTGGTAAGGTGCAAGGAGTCCTCCAGCGATTAGTGGTTTAATAACACTGCTATAGATTCCTTTCTCTTGGCTATCTTTAGTAAGGTGCAAGGAGTCCTCCAGGGATTAGTGGTTTAATAACACTGCTATAGATTCACTACTCTTGGTTATCTTTAGAAAGGTGCAAGGAGTCCTCCGGAGATTAGTGTTTTAATAACTTTGCTATAGATTCACTTCTCTTGTTTATCTTTAGTAAGGTGCAAGGAGTTCTCTGGGGATTAGTGGTTTAATAACACTGCTAAAGATTCACTTCTCTTTTTTATATTTAGTAAGGTGCAATGAGTCCTCCAGGGATAAGTGGTTTAGTAACACTGCTATAGATTCACTTTTCTTGGTTATCTTTAGTAAGGTGCAATGAGTCTTCTAGGGATTAGTGGTTTAATAACACTTCTATAGATTCACTTCTCTTGGTTATCTTATGTAAGGTGCAAGGATTCCTCCAGGGATAAGTGGTTTAATACACTGCTATAGATTCACTTCTCTTGGTTATTTTTAGTAAGGTGCAATGAGTCCTCCAGGGATTAGTGGTTTAATAACACTGCTAAAGATTCACTTCTCTTGTTTATATTTAGTAAGGTGCAATGAGTCTTCTAGGGATTAGTGGTTTAATAACACTGCTATAAATTCACTTCTCTTGGTTATCTTATGTAAGGTGCAAGGATTCCTCCAGGGATTAATTGTTTAATAACACTGCTATAGATTCACTTCTCTTGTTTATCTTTAATAAGGTGCAAGGAATCCTCAGGGGATTAGTGGTTTAATAACACTGCTATAGATTCACTTCTCTTATTTATCTTGAGTAAGGTGCAAGGAGTCCTCCAGGGATTAGTGGTTTAATAACACTGCTATAGATTCACTTCCCTTGGTTATCTTTAGTAAGGTGCAAGGAGTCCTGCAGGGATTAGTGGTTTGATAACACTGCTATAGATTCACTTCTCTTGGTTTTCTTTAGTAAGGTGCAAGGAGTCCTCCTGGGATTAGTGGTTTAATAACACTGCTATAGATTCACTTTTCTTGGTTATCTTTAGTAAGGTGCAATGAGTCCTCAAGGGATTAGTGGTTTAATAACACTGCTAAAGATTCACTTCCCTTGGTTATCTTTAGTAAGGTGCAATGAGTCCTCCAGGGATTAGTGGTTTAATAACACTGCTATAGATTCACTTCTCTTGTTTATCTTTAGTAAGGTGCAAAGAGTCTTCCGGGGATTAGTGGTTTAATAACACTGCTATAGATTCACTTCTCTTGTTTATCTTTAGTAAGGTGCAAAGAGTCCTCCGGGGATTAGTGGTTTAATAAAACCGCTATAGATTCACTTCTCTTGTTTATCTTTAGTCAGGTGCAAGGAGTCCTCCTGAGATAAGTGGTTTAATACACTGCTATAGATTCATTTCTCTTGGTTATCTTTAGTAAGGTGCAAGGAGTCCTCCAGGAAATAGTGGTTTAATAACACTGTTATAGATTCACTTCTCTTGGTTATCTTTAGTAAGGTGCAAGGAGTCCTCTGGGGATTAGTGGTTAAATTACACTGCTATAGATTCACTTCTCTTGGTTATCTTTAGTAAGGTGCAAGGAGTCCTCCGGAGATAAGTGGTTTAATAACACTGCTATAGATTCACTTCTCTTGGTTATCTTTAGTTATGTGCAAGGAGTCCTCCAGGGATTAGTGGTTCAATAACACTGCTATAGATTCACTTGTCTTGTTTATCTTTAGTTAGGTGCAAGGAGTCTTCCAGGGATTAGTGGTTTAATAACACTGCTACAGATTCACTTCTCTTGGTTATCTTTAGTAATGTGCAATGAATCCTCCTGATATTAGTGGTTTAATAACACTGCCATAGATTCACTTCTCTTGGTTATCTTTAGTCAGTTGTAATGAGTCCTCCAGGGATTAGTTGTTTAATAACACTGCTATAGATTCACTTCTCTTGGTTATATTTAGTAAGGTGCAGGTAGTCCTCTAGGGATTAGTTGTTTAATAACACTGCTATAGATTCACTTCTCTTGATTATCTTTAGTAAGGTGCAAGGAGTCCTCCAGGGATAAGTGTTTTAATAACACTGCTATAGATTCACTTCTCTTGTTTATCTTTAGTAAGTTGTAAGGAGTTCTCCGGGGATTAGTGGTTTAATAACATTGCTATAGATTCACTTCTCTTGTTTATCTTAAGTAAGGTGCAAGAGTCCTCCAGGGATTAGTGGTTTAATAACACTGCTATAGATTCCCCTTTCTTGGTTATCTTTAGTAAGGTGTAAGGAGTCCTCCAGGGATTAGTGGTTTAATAACACTGCTATGAATTCACTTCTCTTGGTTATCTTTTAGTAAGGTGCAAGGAGTCCTTCAGTGATTAGTGGTTTAATAACACTGTTATAGATTCACTTCTCTTGGTTATCTTTAGTAAGGTGCAAGGAGTCCTCCAGGGATAAGTGGTTTAATACACTGCTATAGATTCACTTCTCTTGGTTATTTTTAGTAAGGTGCAAGGAGTCCTCCAGGGATTAGTGGTTTAATTCACTGCTATAGATTCACTTCTCTTGGTTATCTTTAGTAAGGTGCAAGGAGTCTTCCAGGGATAAGTGGTTTAATAACACTGCTATAGATTCACTTATCTTGGTTATGTTTAGTCAGATGCAAGGCATCCTCTGGGGATTAGTGGTTAAATAACACTGCTATAGATTCACTTCTCTTGTTTATATTTAGTAAGGTGCAATGAGTCTTCTAGGGATTAGTGGTTTAATAACACTGCTATAGATTCACTTCTCTTGGTTATCTTTAGTAAGGTGCAAGGAGTCCTCTGGGGATTGGTGGTTTAGTAACACTGCTATAGATTCACTTCTCTTGGTTATCTTTAGTAAGATGCAAGGAGTCCTCCAGGGATTAGTGGTTTAATAACACTGCTATAGATTCACTACTCTTGGTTATCTTTAGTAAGGTGCAAGGAGTTCTCTGGGGATTAGTGGTTTAATAACACTGCTATAGATTCACTTCTCTTGGTTATCTTTAGTGAGGTGCAAGGTGTCCTCCAGGGATTAGTGGTTTAGTAACACTGCTATAGATTCACTTCTCTTGGTTATCTTTAGTAAGATGCAAGGAGTCCTCCAGGGATTAGTGGTTTAATAACACTGCTATAGATTCACTTCTCTTGTTTATCTTTAGTAAGGTGCAAGGCATCCTCTGGGGATTAGTGGTTTAATAACACTGCTAAAGATTCACTTCTCTTGTTTATATTTAGTAAGGTGCAATGAGTCTTCTAGGGATTAGTTGTTTAATAACACTGCTATAGATTCACTTCTCTTGGTTATCTTTAGTAAGGTGCAAAGAGTCCTCTGGGGATTGGTGGTTTAGTAACACTGCTATAGATTCACTTCTCTTGGTTATCTTTAGTAAGATGCAAGGAGTCCTCCAGGGATTAGTGGTTTAATAACACTGCTATAGATTCACTTCTCTTGTTTATCTTTAGTAAGGTGCAAGGAGTCCTCTGGGGATTAGTGGTTTAATAACACTGCTAAAGATTCACTTCTCTTGTTTATATTTAGTAAGGTGCAATGAGTCCTCCAGGGATTAGTGGTTTAATAACACTGCTATAGATTCAATTCTTTTGGTTATCTTTGGTAAGGTGCAAGGAGTCCTCCAGAGATTAGTGGTTTAATAACACTGCTATAGATTCCCTTCTCTTGGTTATCTTTAGTAAGGTGCAATGAGTCCTCCAGGGATTTGTGGTTTAATAACACTGCTATAGATTCACTTCTCTTGTTTATTTTTAGTAAGATGCAAGGAGTCCTCTGGGGATTAGTGGTTTAATAACACTGCTATAGATTCACTTCTCTTGGTTATCTTTAGTAAGGTGCAGTGAATCTTCTAGGGATTTGTGGTTTAATAACACTTCTATAGATTCACTTCCCTTGGTTATCTTTAGAAAGGTGCAAGGAGTCCTCTGGGGATTAGTGGTTTAGTAACACTGCTATAGATTCACTTTTCTTGGTTATCTTTAGTAAGGTGCAATGAGTCTTCTAGCGATTAGTGGTTTAATAACACTGCTATAGATTCACTTCTCTTGTTTTTCTTTAGTAAAGTGCAAGGAGTCCTCTGAGGATTAGTGGTTTAATAACACTGCTATAGATTCACTTCTCTTGGTTATCTTATGTAAGGTGGAAGGATTCCTCCAGGGATTAATTGTTTAATAACACTGCTATAGATTCACTTCTCTTGTTTGTCTTTAGTAAGGTGCAATGAGTCCTGCAGGGATTAGTGGTTTAAAAACACTGCTATAGATCTACTTCTCTTGGTTATCTTTAGTAAGGTGCAATGAGTCCTGCAGGGATTGGTAGTTTAGTAACACTGCTATAGATTCACTTCTCTTGTTTATCTTGAATAAGGTGCAAGGAGTCCTCCAGGGATTAGTGGTTTAATAACACTGCTATATATTCACTTCCCTTGGTTATCTTTAGTAAGGTGCAATGAGTCCTGCAGGGAATAGTGGTTTAATAACACTGCTATAGATTCATTTCTCTTGGTTATCTTTAGTAAGGTGCAAGGAGTCCTCCAGGGATTAGTGGTTTAATAACACTGCTATAGATTCACTTTTCTTGGTTATCTTTAGTAAGGTGCAAGGTGTCCTCAAGGGATTAGTGGTTTAAGAACACTGCTAAAGATTCACTTCCCTTGGTTATCTTTAGTAAGGTGCAAGGAGTCCTCCAGCGATTAGTGGTTTAATAACACTGCTATAGATTCACTTCTCTTGTTTATCTTTAGTAAGGTGCAAAGAGTCCTCCGGGGATTAGTGGTTTAATAACACTGCTATAGATTCACTTCTCTTGTTTATATTTTGTAAGGTGCAAAGAGTCCTCCGGGGATTAGTGGTTTAATAACACTGCTATAGATTCACTTCTCTTGTTTATATTTAGTAAGGTGCAAGGAGTCCTCCTGAGATTAGTGGTTTAATACACTGCTATAGATTCATTTCTCTTGGTTATCTTTAGTAAGGTGCAAGGAGTCCTCCAGGAAATAGTGGTTTAATAACTCTGTTATAGATTCACTTCTCTTGGTTATCTTTAGTAAGGTGCAAGGAGTCCTCTGGGGATTAGTGGTTAAATTACACTGCTATAGATTCACTTCTCTTGGTTATCTTTAGTAAGGTGCAAGGAGTCCTCCGGAGATAAGTGGTTTAATAACACTGCTATAGATTCACTTCTCTTGGTTATCTTTAGTTATGTGCAAGGAGTCCTCCAGGGATTAGTGGTTCAATAACACTGCTATAGATTCACTTCTCTTGTTTATCTTTAGTCAGGTGCAAGGAGTCCTCCAGGGATTAGTGGTTTAATAACACTGCTTTAGATTCACTTCTCTTGGTTATCTTTAGTCAGGTGCAATGAGTCCTCCGGGGATTAGTTGTTTAATAACACTGTTAAAGATTCACTTCTCTTGGTTATCTTTAGTAAGGTGCAAGGAGTCCTCCAGGGATAAGTGGTTTAATAACACTGCTATAGATTCACTTCTCTTGGTTACTTTTAGTAATGTGCAATGAGTCCTTCTGATATTAGTGGTTTAATAACACTGCTATAGATTCACTTCTCTTGGTTATCTTTAGTAAGTTGTAATGAGTCCTCCAGGGATTAGTTGTTTAATAACACTGCTATAGATTCACTTCTCTTGGTTATATTAAGTAAGGTGCAGGTAGTCCTCTAGGGATTAGTTGTTTAATAACACTGCTATAGATTCACTTCTCTTGATTATCTTTAGTAAGGTGCAAGGAGTCCTCCAGGGATAAGTGTTTTAATAACACTGCTATAGATTGACTTCTCTTGTTTATCTTTAGTAAGTTGTAAGGAGTCCTCCGGGGATTAGTGGTTTAATAACACTGCTATAGATTCACTTCTCTTATTTATCTTTAGTAAGGTGCAAGAGTCCTCCAGGGATTAGTGGTTTAATAACACTGCTATAGATTCCCCTTTCTTGGTTATCTTTAGTAAGGTGCAAGGAGTCCTCCAGGGATTAGTGGTTTAATAACACTGCTATAAATTCACTTCTCTTGGTTATCTTTTAGTAAGGTGCAAGGAGTCCTTCAGGGATTAGTGGTTTAATAACACTGTTATAGATTCACTTCTCTTGGTTATCTTTAGTAAGGTGCAAGGAGTCCTCCAGGGATAAGTGGTTTAATACACTGTTATAGATTCACTTCTCTTGGTTATTTTTAGTAAGGTGCAAGGAGTCCTCCAGGGATTAGTTGTTTAATACACTGCTATAGATTCACTTCTCTTGGTTATCTTTAGTAAGGTGCAAGGAGTCCTCCAGGGATTAGTTGTTTAATAACACTGCTATAGATTCACTTCTCTTGGTTATCTTTAGTAATGTGCAATGAGTCCTCCTGATATTAGTGGTTTAATAACACTGCTATAGATTCACTTCTCTTGGTTATCTTTAGAAAGGTGCAAGGAGTCCTCCAGGGATTAGTTGTTTAATAACACTGCTATAGATTCACTTCTCTTGGTTATATTAAGGTAGGTGCAGGTAGTCCTCTAGGGATTAGTTGTTTAATAACACTGCTATAGATTCACTTCTCTTGTTTATCTTTAGTAAGTTGTAAGGAGTCCTCCGGGGATTAGTGGTTTAATAACACTGCTATAGATTCACTTCTCTTGATTATCTTTAGTAAGGTGCAAGGAGTCCTCTGGGGATTAGTGGTTTAATAACACTGCTATAGATTCACTTCTCTTGTTTATCTTTAGTAAGGTGCAAGAGTCCTCCAGGGATTAGTGGTTTAATAACACTGCTATAGATTCCCCTTTCTTGGTTATCTTTAGTAAGGTGCAAGGAGTCCTCCAGGGATTAGTGGTGTAATAACACTGCTATAAATTCACTTCTTTTGGTTATCTTTTAGTAAGGTGCAAGGAGTCCTCCAGGGATTAGTGGTTGAATAACACTGCTATAGATTCACTTCTCTTGGTTATCTTTAGTAAGGTGCAAGGAGTCCTCTGGGGATTAGTGGTTTAATAACACTGCTAAAGATTCACTTCTCTTGTTTATATTTAGTAAGGTGCAATGAGTCTTCTAGGGATTAGTGGTTTGATAACACTGCTATAGATTCACTTCTCTTGGTTATCTTTAGTAAGGTGCAAGGAGTCCTCTGGGGATTGGTGGTTTAGTAACACTGCTATAGATTCACTTCTCTTGGTTATCTTTAGTAAGATGCAAGGAGTCCTCCAGGGATTAGTGGTTTAATAACACTGCTATAGATTCACTTCTCTTGTTTATCTTTAGTAAGGTGCAAGGAGTCCTCTGTGTATTAGTTGTTTAATAACACTGCTATAGATTCACTTCTCTTGTTTATCTTTAGTAAGGTGCAAGGAGTCCTCCAGGGATAAGTGGTTTAGTAACACTACTAAAGATTTACTTCTCTTGTTTATCTTTAGTAAGTTGCAAGGAGTCCTCTGGGAATTAGTGGTTTAATAACACTGCTATAGATTCACTTCTCTTGTTTATCTTTAGTAAGGTGTAAGGAGTCCTCAAGGGATTAGTGGTTTAATAACACTGCTATTGATTCACTTCACTTGTTTATCTTTAGTAAGGTGCAAGGAGTCCTCCAGGATGTGCATTCAAAACACTTGTCAGAGGATAAATTACCACCGATTTTAACTGATGTGGAAAATGGCGTTTAATTATTTTTACATTGATTTTGCCTTATACAGCACAGCTATTTCTTGCTTGTTTCACCCTTTTCTTCAGGTTAGTCTGTATTTAATTTTCAGGTGTATGGTACAAATGTATTCTGGGTTCTGTTTGCCATCGTTTACATGACAGCCTCTCTCATACTGAGTATACATATCTACTATATGGGGCGATGGAGTCTCGGTAAGTACATGACAGCCTCTCTCATACTGAGTATACATATCTACAGTATGGGGCGATGGAGTCTCGGTAAGTACATGACAGCCTCTCTCGTACTGAGTATACATATCTACGGTATGGGGCGATGGAGTCTCGGTAAGTACATGACAGCCTCTCTCATACTGAGTATACATATCTACTGTATGGGGCGATGGAGTCTCGGTAAGTACATGACAGCCTCTCTCATACTGAGTATACATATCTACGGTATGGGGTGATGGAGTCTCGGTAAGTACATGACAACCTCTCTCATACTGAGTATACATATCTACTGTATGGGGCGATGGAATTTTGGGTAAGTACATGACAGCCTCTCTCATACTGAGTATACATATCTACGGTATGGGGCGATGGAGTCTCGGTAAGTACATGACAACCTCTCTCATACTGAGTATACATATCTACTATATGGGGCGATGGAGTCTCGGTAAGTACATGACAGCCTCTCTCATACTGAGTATACATATCTACTGTATCGGGCGATGGAGTCTCTGTAAGTACATGACAGCCTCTCTCATACTGAGTATACATATCTACTGTATGGGGCGATGGAGTCTCAGTAAGTACATGACAGCCTCTCTCGTACTGCCTCTCTCGTACTGAGTATACATATCTACTGTATGGGGCGATGGAGTCTCGGTAAGTACATGACAGCCACTCTCATACTGAGTATACATATCTACTATATGGGGCGATGGAGTCTCGGTAAGTGCATGACATCCTCTCTCATACTGAGTATACATATCTACTATATGGGGCGATGGAGTCTCTGTAAGTACATGACAGCCTCTCTCATACAGAGTATACATATCTACTATATGGGTTGATGGAGTCTCGGTAAGTACATGACAGCCTCTCTCATACTGAGTATACATATCTACTATATGGGGCGATGGAGTCTCGGTAAGTGCATGACATCCTCTCTCATACTGAGTATACATATCTACTATATGGGGCGATGGAGTCTCTGTAAGTACATGACAGCCTCTCTCATACTGAGTATACATATTTACTATATGGGTTGATGGAGTCTCGGTAAGTACATGACAGCCTCTCTCATACTGAGTATACATATCTACTGTATGGGGCGATGGAGTCTCTGTAAGTACATGACAGCCTCTCTCATACTGAGTATACATATCTACTGTATGGGGCGATGGAGTTTCGGTAAGTACATGACAGCCTCTCTCATACTGATTATATACATATCTACGGTATGGGGCGATGGAGTCTCGGTAAGTACATGACAGCCTCTCTCATACTGAGTATACATATCTACTGTATGGGGCGATGGAGTCTCGGTAAGTACATGACAGCCTCTCTCATACTGAGTATACATATCTACTGTATGGGGCGATGGAGTCTCTGTAAGTACATGACATCCTCTCTCATACTGAGTATACATATCTACTGTATGGGGCGATGGAGTCTCTGTAAGTACATGACAGCCTCTCTCATACTGAGTATACATATCTACTGTATGGGGCGATGGAGTCTTGGTAATCACATAACAGCCTCTCTCATACTGAGTATACATATCTACGGTATGGGGCGATGGAGTCCTGGTAAGTACATGACAGCCTCTCTCGTACTGAGTATACATATCTACTGTATGGTGCGATGGAGTCTCGGTAAGTACATGACAGCCTCTCTCTTACTGATGTACATATCTACTGTATGGGGCGATGGAGTCTCGGTAAGTACATGACATCCTCTCTTGTACTGAGTATACATATCTACGGTATGGGGCGATGGAGTCTCGGTAAGTACATGACAACTTCTCTCATACTGAGTATACATATCTATGGTATGGGGCGATGGAGTCTCTGTAAGTACATGACAGCCTCTCTCGTACTGCCTCTCTTGTACTGAGTATACATATCTACAGTATGGGGCGATGGAATCTCGGTAAGTACATGACATCCTCTCTCATACTGAGTATACATATCTACTGTATGAGGCGATGGAGTCTCAGTAAGTACATGACATCCTCTCTTGTACTGAGTATACATATCTATGGTATGGGGCGATGGAGTCTCGGTAAGTACATGACATCCTCTCTCATACTGAGTATACATATCTACTGTATGGGGCGATGGAGTCTCGGTAAGTACATGACAGCCTCCCTCGTACTGAGTATACATATCTACTGTATGGGGCGATGGAGTCTCGGTAAGTACATGACATCCTTTCTTGTACTGAGTATACATATCTACGGTATGGGGCGATGGAGTCTCGGTAAGTACATGACATCCTCTCTCATACTGAGTATACATATCTACTGTATGGGGCGATAGAGTCTCGGTAAGTACATGACAGCCTCTCTCATACTGAGTATACATATCTACTGTATGGGGCGATGGAGTCTTGGTAATCACATGACAGCCTCTCTCATACTGAGTATACATATCTACGGTATGGGGCGATGGAGTCCTGGTAAGTACATGACAGCCTCTCTCGTACTGAGTATACATATCTACTGTATGGGGCGATGGAGTCTCAGTAAGTACATGACAGCCTCTCTCATACTGAGTATACATATCTACTGTATGGGGCGATGGAGTCTCTGTAAGTACATGACAGACTCTCTCATGCTGAGTATACATATCTACTGTATGGGGCTATGGAGTCTTGGTAATCACATGACAGCCTCTCTCATACTGAGTATACATATCTACGGTATGGGGCGATGGAGTCCTGATAAGTACATGACAGCCTCTCTCGTACTGAGTATACATATCTACTGTATGGGGCGATGGAGTCTCGGTAAGTACATGACAGCCTCTCTCTTACTGAGTATACATATCTACTGTATGGGGCGATGGAGTCTTGGTAATCACATGACAGCCTCTCTCATACTGAGTATACATATCTACGGTATGGGGCGATGGAGTCTCGGTAAGTACATGACATCCTCTCTTGTACTGAGTATACATATCTACGGTATGGGGCGATGGAGTCTCGGTAATTACATGACAACTTCTCTCATACTGAGTATACATATCTACGGTATGGGGCGATGGAGTCTCGGTAAGTGCATGACATCCTCTCTCATACTGAGTATACATATCTACTGTATGGGGCGATGGAGTCTCTGTAAGTACATGACAGCCTCTCTCGTACTGCCTCTCTTGTACTGAGTATACATATCTACTATATGGGGCGATGGAGTCTCGGTAAGTACATGACAGCCTCTCTCATACTGATTATATACATATCTACGGTATTGGGCGATGGAGTCTTGGTAAGTACATGACAGCCTCTCTCATACTGAGTATACATATCTACTGTATGGCCTCTCTCATACTGAGTATACATATCTACTGTATGGCCTCTCTTGTACTGAGTATACATATCTACTGTATGGCCTCTCTCATACTGAGTATACATATCTACTGTATGGCCTCTCTCATACTGAGTATACATATCTACTGTATGGGGCGATGAAGTCTTGGTAAGTACATGACAGCTTCTCTCATACTGAGTATACGTATCTACTGTATGGGGCAATGGAGTCTCGGTAAGTACATGACAGCCTCTCTCATACTGAGTATACCTATCTACTCTATGGGTTGATGGAGTCTCGGTAAGTACATGACAGCCTCTCTCATACTGAGTATACATATCTACTGTATGGGGCGATGGAGTCTCAATAAGTACATGACAGCCACTCTCATACTGAGTATACATATCTACTGTATGGGGCGATGGAGTCTCAGTAAGTTCATGACAGCCTCTCTCATACTGAGTATACATATCTACTGTATGGGGCGATGGAGTCTCAGTAAGTTCATGACAGCCTCTCTCATACTGAGTATACATATCTACTGTATGGGGCGATGGAGTCTCAGTAATCAGATGACAGCCTCTCTCATACTGAGTATACATAACTACTATATGGGGCGATGAGTCTCGGTAATCACATGACAGCCTCTCTCATACTGAGTATATATAACTACTGTATGGGGCGATGGAGTCTCAGTAATCACATGACAGCCTCTCTCATACTGAGTATACATATCTACTGTATGGGGCAATGGAGTCTCGGTACTCACATGACAGCTTCTCTCATACTGAGTATACATATCTACTGTATGGGGCAATGGAGTCTCAGTAAGTACATGACAGCCTCTCTCATACTGAGTATACATATCTACTGTATGGGGCGATGGAGTCTCAGTAATCACATGACAGCCACTCTCATACTGAGTATACATAACTACTATATGAGGCGATGGAGTCTCGGTAATCACATGACAGCCTGTCTCATACTGAGTATATATAACTACTGTATGGGGAGATGGAGTCTCAGTAAGTACATGACAGCCTCTCTCATACTGAGTATATATAACTACTGTATGGGGCGATGGAGTCTCAGTAAGTACATGACAGCCTCTCTCGTACTGCCTCTCTCGTACTGAGTATACATATCTACTGTATGGGGCGATGGAGTCTCTGTAAGTACATGACAGCCTCTCTCATACTGAGTATACATATCTACGGTATGGGGCGATGGAGTCTCGGTAAGTACATGACAGCCTCTCTCATACTGAGTATACATATCTACGGTATGGGGCGATGGAGTCTCGGTAAGTACATGACATCCTCTCTCATACTGAGTATACATATCTACTGTATGGGGCGATGGAGTCTCGGTAAGTACATGACAGCCTCTCTCATACTGAGTATACATATCTACTGTATGGGGCGATGGAGTCTCAGTAAGTACATGACATCCTCTCTCGTACTGAGTATACATATCTACTATATGGGTTGATGGAGTCTCGGTAAGTACATGACAGCCTCTCTCGTACTGAGTATACATGTCTACTATATGGGGCGATGGAGTCTCGATTAGTACATTACAGCCTCTCCTGTTGAGAGGGGCTTTCTAACTTGGTTTGTATTGATGAGAAATGAGAACATTCAAGATTTCACTTACGGTAATAAGATAACCACCAAGCGATATAATTTAAAATGTTGAGAGGATTGTTCTAACTTCATCATAACAGTGCCTCTGATAAGAATTGACTGAATAGGGTGAAAACTCTTCAAATTAAAATAACTTGAGTGAAATCTTATTAGCGAAGATTTAATTGGGTGTTTTTCACGCAGTAAGTTTACAACAATTGAGTAAAACATGGAGAATTGTCTGAATGAAAGTAATCCAAATGCCTTAACTTGATTAAACTATTCTATATTAAATGCACAGTATTGTAAAATTGTTGCTGCTTGCAACTCTTGATTTGCTTTATCAGTATTATATCAAATGTGACTAGTGACAAACCTAGTTTCGTCTTGTTCAAATGCAGCTGCCTGCAACTCAGAATTTCTAATCTAATTCATTATTGACAATGTGATATAATATTGTTTAAAACCTATTTATTGAAGAAATTTGTGTTTGGGGTAAAAAGTAACTCAAAATTGTACTTTTATTTGGGTTAGAATATGTTTTTCCTCTACAAGCTTAGATTTTCGTACTCACTTTGACATTTGGTCAAAGTGCGTGATCTTGATCATCTAGATGCTTTCATTACTACCTACGAATAATATGCAAACTCCAGTACAAGAAGATTGAATAAACTAGTACTCGTCTAGAGTATTGTAGAGGCCTTCTGTCAATTCATGAAATAAAGAAATTGGTGGATAGGTATTTTATAGAGTAAATTAAATTCTGTGTTGTTGTTTTCTAAACTATCAATCACAGCAATTTTCTTTTTATTCAGTTGTGATTGTTTGTGTATGATTGCAGATCGCTATGTGTTGAAAAGATTGTGGATGTTGTTGTTGACAGACTGGTGTAAATGTTCCAGGCCCATGTACTTGGTATGTGCCACATAGTTATATATACGAGGGGTAATCCAGAAGTTCGTGGATAAATTTAATAAAATCTATATTTATTCAAGTGCATAGCTATATTTTTCACAACTTAAGTATTTGTGTATTTGTCATCGATGTACGGTGTTTTAGTATATTTCTTATGTCAGTAATAATCTTATGTTATCCCTAGCAACATACATACATGATAAGTGCCGCAGCTCAAAATGTTGAACAATTCGACAGACAAATATGTGAATAATAACAATCATTTTCCCGTTACACTCGCGGTAAATCATATATTATTGAGGACACGGCATCAATGTCTGCAGGGCAATGTCATTCCAGCATTGCGCGCAGGTGTTAGGAGTTTAAATCAACTTCTATTAAAAATGTAGATGCATTCATATGCAAAAAGTGCATCTAATGAAAAGGTAAAACAACGAACAGTAATACAGTTTAAGTCAATATTAGCAAAACACTGATTCAGACGATAAATATGCATAGTAAAGCTCCGGGAAAGTTATTTGTAGTCTACAGATAACAAACGATACAGTGAGGAACGAGAAACAATAATGGATGATAACATATGTGGTCGCCCTGTGTCAAAATCGCGTCAATGTCACGTTAACGTGTTAAAAACTGCCTTAATAAGGATTGCCGTAATACAATTCATGAACTATGTTGCGAACTAAGAATAGGTTACAATACAGTGCACACGATAATTAAGAAAAAATAGCATTCATTTAAGTGCTCGCTGGGTTCCCCAGTTGCTAAACGAGTATAAATGGAGCAACGAGTAAGAGTAGGAAAATTGCTTGTATAATAAATTGACGTCGCAACGACGTAACGTAAATCTGGCCTGCGGCAGATAGGCGTACATGACATATTTGAAATACATGTTACTGTTTTATTTGAAAATATATTTTCTTCATACTTTGCATACAATGTGCCGTTAGATTAAATATAATACATGAAAAACTCCAAGTAAATCAGACATGTCATGTTCATATTATGAAATTTGTCCACAAACTTCTGGATAACCCCTCGTATGTAATGTTATATATAAATAATTATCAAATATTAATTTTTAAGTTTGATGTGATATTGATCAATATTGATCGATATATATTATAACCAAGACATCAGAGTTTTGTGGGCCTTTAAATCATCAAAAAAGAGCAAATTTTATTTTAAAATTTGATTTAATTTTTATTAAATTTGTTTATATTGTATAAAACCATTAGACCTCAGTGAGTTCTTCTTCAATTTGTCCATTGGAGGCATGCAGACCCTAATGGTGTCTATTAACTCGAACCCTACCATCTACATTTAACAGATTAAATACTTCAGTCTGGAAGCACAAGTACTCAATATAAAATAGACAGTATCTTGATATTGATCAAAACGCGACTGTAAATAGAAGGAATGGCACATAATGCACAGGACTAATTACATTATTTTGATTGTATCTACATACATGAATGTGGAATTTAGATAATAATTATAATAAAAATAATGATAATAATCATTATAAAGACTAGAGGTTACACAGTCCAACATGCTGGATCTTCCCTGTGTGCCTCCAAATTTTACATTAATACATTTCAAACATAATTAGTGACACATTCAATACGTGTATTCACAAAATAAGTTCAACCATGGCTCTTCAAAACTACTTCAATACTACTTACTGATAGCTAACTTTTTAAAAGCCAATTGCTTATATGCTGTTTTGACTGGCAGGTAGGTTTCCATTGGCTAATCATTGACTGTCATTTAATGAGGTAGAGCTTTGCGGCATGTGAACTAAACTAGCAAATAAAAAGGATCTAAGGTCCTCTGTTGCCAAGTGGTCCAAGCACCATCTCAAGATTATTCACCTCTCACAGCTAAGGTTGTAGGTTTGAGTGGTGCTTGGTCCAAAAACTTAACGTGAGACCGTTTACTTGTTACTTGTGGAAGGACGTTTGGTCTACTCAGATTAATTCTGAGGTCTCCCTCCACCAATAAAACTGGATATGCCATATATAACCTGAATATGTTTAAAAATGGTGTTAAACCCCATTCAATAATATGTCTAAAATAATTAAAATGATTTTTAAAATGAATGCATAGCATCTCATTATCACTAATAGATAATGCACAAATGATTTAGAATTAGAAATTGACCAAAGCGTGACAAAAAAGTATATTCAGATGGAGTGATAAAATTTGAATGAAATGCCTATTCTAAAAATAATAAATTGTACATACTGCTTGACACATTCACCCTGCCAGTTGGACAATATGTAACCAACATGACTGATCAAATCACAATCAAAAGTATCCATGTGGCTCATTTGATATGTCACAACTTATGTTGCTCTTATAAGCAGAAGTCTTTTCAAGTCTAAAGCGGGCATGGAAGCCAAAGTATGAAATCCCTTTTCATTCTATTATTATATATTGAAAAATGTATTTCACAAAAAACAACTTTGAAAATACTGATATATAACCTTATAAACATTCATAGCTCAAACACAGTGAAGTATGGAGACCTTATCTAAATATTATATAAATTGTTTTCAGAACCGAATGATACTGTTAGTTGTTGGAAATATTGTAAACTGGGGTCTGTAAGTATGATTTTTTGTACTGAAAACCATATATATTACCATACCTGTGCTCCTACCACTGGTAGGCAAGTATACTGCCTGTTTAACCACCTACCACTTAAGTTGTAAAATCTACTGCTTTAAAATAAAGCGAAACATGCATATACGAAGATCATACAATTACCTTTACAGCTGTGTTAAATCGGCTTTCCAATTTGTCTCATTTATCCCAATAAACAATCAAGTTAATGCTGCAATTATCAGATTAATCAGTGTGCTTTCCCACTGGCGAAGCAGAGCATCATTTGATCTAAAAATAGCGGGTCTCCCAAAATATTTGAAATTAGACAAAAGGAAGTAGTCTGGTATCTGGTATCCTGACCCATGAAGGGAGTAACTAACATATTACATAATTATCTTTGTCAATATGGGGCTAATTGGGAAAATCTAATTATGTTTCTGTAAAGAATTTGCAATAGATTGATTTATGTATAATATCATTGATGTTTCTGTAAAGAATTTGCAATAGATTGATTTATGTATAATATCATTGCCAGTTTATGGTCATTTTATAAATTTCAGTGGAATGTTTTTAAGGTATCACAAAAAATAATTTTAGCTGACACATTTTGATATAATAGTTTGATGGATAAAATTTGTGAATATAATTTTAGAAATTTTATGTTAAAACTTGATCTAATATGTGTGAAATGCATATATTAAGAAATGCTAAACATTTTATCACAATAGATTATGCCTAATAGAAGTTGTTGCAATACATCTCAATATTTGCTATTTTGGCTTCACTGAATTTTGCATTGATTTACCCAAACAATTTTTTTTTTAGCTGAAATATTTGTTTTACTTGACAGATTTTCAAAAATTAAAACATTTTTAATAAATACTAATAAAGTAGTGATTTCTTTTTTATATATTTGCCACTGAAATTTTACTTATAAAATCAAAATAAAACATTGGCTGAAACGTAAGACCAATGAATTATATAGAGGAGGAAAGGCAACTGTTTGTGATTGTGTGAATGCGCGCGTATTCACCCAAAATCTCGCAATATCTTGTTTTTAATTATCTTAACTTCCATTCATCTCAGGAATACAAATCAAAATTCTTACACTGCAGAATGAAGTTGAATGAATGAAACAGTACCATTCCCAGAAATTTGTGTTTAAAATTGTTGAAGTACTTGTGATTACCAAATGTGTATACTGCAGCTAAAAAACGACAAATTACGATAAATTTTCCTTCAAACCTCAATATCTTTAATTCAAGAGCATTTTGTGTGATCAAAACATGTTTAAACATCTAAGATTACATACAACGTACAGTTTATGTACAAGAAATCAGTTGCCTATGAACTATGAATGATTAATTTGAAAATCATGAATCCTTCGTGTGCTGTTTCATCAACATTTAGTCAGTAGATGCAAGTTTCCTATCCTTTTATACAAATCCTTGGTAAGAGAAAACTTTTGATGAATTTGGTCTGGTTCTACATCAAAACTAGTTTGGATTAAGAATAAGTGTGACCTATTTTTTTCTTATTTTTTGATTTAATAAATTTTACTTTTAACTTCTTCATTGTCTCACTATTTTACTTCAGTGCATTATACAGCGGTATTACATCACCTGAAGATTTTGCCAGTTTATTGTTGGGTGTATTTATTTGCAATTTGCTTTTATACATCATATTTTACATCATAATGAAGGTGAGTGCTGTAGATCTCCACTGCACTCCCAGAACATGCCTCATGGTGCCTCCCTAGATAACTATTTATTATGTCTCCATGCAAAACCATTTCTAGATTTATCATCCTGGTCCTATGGTGCCTCCCTAGATAACTATTTATTAAGTCTCCATGCAAAACCATTTCTAGATTTATCATCCTGGTCCTATGGTGCCTCCCTAGATAACTATTTATTATGTCTCCATGCAAAACCATTTCTAGATTTATCATCCTGGTCCTATGGTGCCTCCCTAGATAACTATTTATTATGTCTCCATGCAAAACCATTTCTAGATTTTATCATCCTGGTCCTATGAATCATCACTCCAAAACTTGAGCGAAATGTTTTAATGCAAACAATAATTCACCAACTGGAAACTTTAGACTTATGTTTCCATGCAAAAACAATTCACCAACTAGAAACTATAGCTGAATGTTTCCATGTAAACAGTTCATTAACTGGAAATTTTAACCTAATGTTTCTATGCAAACAACAATTCACTTACTGGAAACTTTAGCTAAATGTTTTCACGCAAACAGCATTCACCAACTGGAAACTTTAGACTAATGTTTCCATGCAAATGACAATTCACCAACTAGAAACTATAGCTGAATGTTTCCATGTAAACAGCATTCACAAACTGGAAACTTTAGACTAATATTTCCATGCAAACAACAATTCACCAACTAGAAACTATAGCTGAATGTTTCCATGTAAACAGCATTCACCAACTGGAAATTTTAGGTTTATATTTCCATGCAAACAGCATTCACCAACTAGAAACTATAGCTGAATGTTTCCATGCAAACAGAATTCTCCAACTAGAAACTATAGCTGAATGTTTCCATGCAAACAGCATTCACCAACTTAAAAATTATAGCTGAATGTTTCCATGTAATCAGTTCATTAACTGGACATTTTAGCCTAATATTTCTATGCAAACAGCAATTCACTAACTGGAAATTTTAGTCTAATGTTTCCATGCAAACAATTCTGTAACTGGAAACTTTAGCCAGAAGTTTCCATGCACAAACATTTTAATACCTAATCCTGAGCAAAATGTTTCTATGCAGCTGAAGTAAGTAACCTAACACCAATATAATGTACAAACCAAACCAGAAACAAATGTATGCACAGATGAATATTCATTTCTTCATCATATATATTTATTTTACCCATGCTTTCTATGTGCACAGTGCCATCTATGGAGTCGTCGGTAAGCAGTCAGACTTTGCTAGTTTCCTGCTCAGCATTTTCATTGGCAACTTGCTTCTGTACATTATGTTCTATATTTTTTCAAAGGTTAGTAAACCTTAAATGTTGCTTCAGTTATTATTTCATTCAATTCAATACTGATTTTCTTCAAGCTCATATAAACCTGTTTGATTATTGGCTATTCTGAAGGTAGGTACTACATGTACATGTCTCTTGCTTTCTTACCTCACAGTGCCGTTTATGGGGTTATCAGTGAGCAATCAAACTTTGCCACCTGTCTGCTTAGGATATTCATCGTGAATCTTCTCCTTTACATAATATTCTATATTTGTTCAAAGGTAAGTCCATTTTTAGCTCACCTGATCCATAGGCGGAGGTAAACTATTTTGATCACTTTTTGTTTACTGTTAGTCCATCTGTCTGTTTGGCCAACTGTCTGTCTGTTCATCTGTCTGTCAGTCAACATTTTTTTAGGTCACCTGAAACTTTTTCAAGGGAACTTTTGTGATCTTTTGTCCATCGTCGTCCATTGTGGGTCTGTAAACAATCGACATTTTTTACTTCTTTTCAAAAACCGTAAACTCAATTGTAATGAAATGTTGTATGCAGCTTTGGTACCTAAGGATGAATCAAATTTGTGAATTGCATGGTCCCCACCCTACTGGGGCCTTTGGGGCAGGGCCATAACAGTCAAATTTAAGGTAAACTTTGAAAATCTTCCTTTACTATAGAAGCACTGGGAAACCAGTGGTGAGCATGATAATGGACATATATGGGTCCTTTTTAAATATTGTGAATTGCATGTCCCTGGCTCTGGGGGTGGGGCCTACTTTACTAAATCTATATAAGAGAAAAATAACAAAAAAACACCATTTCTGATGACTGAATAGACTTTTTTTTTATGTTTTATTGACAAAAGTTGGAAAATAGATTCATATAGCTTTATGTCATCAAAGATAATCAGGTGACCGTTAAGGCCCATGGGCCTCTTGTTAAATGACATGTTTTCTGAAACCACTTGCCAAATTTTCACTAAAATTGGTTTGAAGCATTCTACATGAAACTATTTCAAGATTCGTTAAAGGGAGTATATTTAGAATTGACTATGAATATTTTTCTCCAATATATACTCATTTCTATCTGTCTGTCACATTATTATACTCCAAAAGTGCATGTAAACCGAAATCATTAATAATTGCATACTCTGTTCAAATACTGATAAGAAATGTCACAAAGTGATGTTGAATATCTGATTTATGTTTGAATGTTTAATAGTGTGTAATATCACAGCTAGTTATCAGTGATATACCATATTCCCCAGAATGAACGCTTATAATGGGGTATCCTGGCTGCATGTGTCTTAATTTTTGTTAGTTCGTATATTTAATATTGTATTTTTATGTCTTTAAGGATAATCAGCCTAAACTATCTTTCCTGAGACTCTGGAAGGTTAATCAGTACTTGAGCACACCCATTTCCAAAAGTAACTGATAACTTTGCCACTTGAATCGGCGCTGAGAGACAAATGACAGTGGGACATTCGTACATGTATATCAGTCATCATGAAGACTGTGGCATGGGGATTTGATATCTTGATTGATAGTCATGACATGATTGAGGTAACCAATCTCAGCAGTGAGTGTAAAGTATTGATATTAAATCATTCTGATACTGCCAGTATATTAACTGTTGTAGATCTCATATCTTTAATAGGGTTTAATGTCAACACATTGTATGTTATACGATAGGTTATCCAGAAGTTCATGGACAAATCTCATAATATGAAAAGACATTTAGGATTTATTTGGAGTTTTTAAATGTATTATATTTAATATAACTTCAAACCGTGTGCAAAATATGAAGAAAATATATATTCAAATTAAATAGTTACATGTATTTCAAACATGTCATCTATGCCTATCTGCCGCAGGTCAGATTTACGTTATGTTGTCACGATGTCAATTTATTTCACAGTAATTTCCCTACTCTTGCCCGTTGCTCCACTCATACTCTTTAGCAATCAAGGAACCTTGTGATCCCTCTAAGGACTTGCATGTTATTCATTCTTATTTATCATAATTCATGAATTGTATTGCGGCGATACATATTGAGGCACCTTTTACCACGTTGACACGATTTTGACATGGCGACCACACCTGTAATCATCCATTATTTTTTCTCGTTTCTCACTGTACTATTTGTGCCATTTATAGACTACAAAACCCACAACAAATAAATTTCTCGGAGCTTTACTAAGCATATATATTGCCTGGATCAGTCCTAATATCGACACAAAATTGTATTTCCGCTCGTTGTTTCACCTTTTCCTTAGACGGAAGTTTTGCTTATGAGCGAGTTTGCCTTTTTTATGTAAGTTTGTTTAAATTCCTAACACTTGTGCGCCCTAATACTATTACTGAAATGATCTATGTAGGCGATGACAAGTCCTCAGTCATATATTATTTACAGAGAGAGTTTAACAGGGAAATGATCTATGTAAGCGATGACAAGGCCTCAGTAATATATCATTTACAGAGAGTTTAACAGGTGAATGATCTATGTAGGCGATGACAAGTCCTCAGTAATATATTATTTACAGAGAGTTTAACAGGGAAATGATCCATGTAGGCGATGACAAGTCCTCAGTAATATATTATTTACAGAGAGTTTAACAGGGAAATGATCCATTTAGGTGATGACAAGTCCTCAGTAATATATTATTTACAGAGAGTTTAACAGGGAAATGATCTATGTAGGCGATGACAAGTCCTCAGTAATATATTATTTACAGAGAGTTTAACAGGGAAATGATCCATGTAGGCGATGACAAGTCCTCAGTAATATATTATTTACAGAGAGTTTAAAAGGGAAATGATCCATGTAGGCGATGACAAGTCCTCAGTAATATATTATTTACAGAGAGTTTAACATGGAAATGATCCATGTAGGCGATGACAAGGCCTCAGTAATATATTATTTACAGAGAGTTAAACAGGGAAATGATCCATGTAGGCGATGACAAGTCCTCAGTAATATATTATTTACAGAGAGTTTAACAGGGAAATGATCCATGTAGGCGATGACAAGTCCTCAGTAATATATTATTTACAGAGAGTTTAACAGGGAAATGATCTATGTAGGCGATGACAAGTCCTCAGTAATATATTATTTACAGAGAGTTAAACAGGGAAATGATCCATGTAGGCGATGACAAGTCCTCAGTAATATATTATTTACAGAGAGTTTAACAGGGAAATGATCCATGTAGGCGATGACAAGGCCTCAGTAATATATTATTTACAGAGAGTTTAACAGGGAAATGATCCATGTAGGCGATGACAAGGCCTCAGTAATATATTATTTACAGAGAGTTAAACAGGGAAATGATCCATGTAGGCGATGACAAGTCCTCAGTAATATATTATTTACAGAGAGTTTAACAGGGAAATGATCCATGTAGGCGATGACAAGTCCTCAGTAATATATTATTTACAGAGAGTTTAACAGGGAAATGATCTATGTAGGCGATGACAAGTCCTCAGTAATATATTATTTACAGAGAGTTTAACAGGGAAATGATCCATGTAGGCGATGACAAGTCCTCAGTAATATATTATTTACAGAGAGTTTAACAGGAAAATGATCCATGTAGACGATGACAAGTCCTCAGTAATATATTATTTACAGAGAGTTTAACAGGGATATGATCCATTTAGGCGATGACAAGTCCTCAGTAATATATTATTTACAGAGAGTTTTAAAAGGGAAATGATCCATGTAGGCGATGACAAGTCCTCAGTAATATATTATTTACAGAGAGTTTAACAGGGAAATGATCCATGTAGGTGATGACAAGTCCTCAATAATATATTATTTACAGAGAGTTTAACAGGAAAATGATCCATGTAGACGATGACAAGTCCTCAGTAATATATTATTTACAGAGAGTTTAACAGGGATATGATCCATTTAGGCGATGACAAGTCCTCAGTAATATATTATTTACAGAGAGTTTAACAGGAAAATGATCCATGTAGACGATGACAAGTCCTCAGTAATATATTATTTACAGAGAGTTTTAAAAGGGAAATGATCCATGTAGGCGATGACAAGTCCTCAGTAATATATTATTTACAGAGAGTTTAACAGGGAAATGATCCATGTAGGCGATGACAAGTCCTCAGTAATATATTATTTACAGAGAGTTTAACAGGGAAATGATCCATGTAGGTGATGACAAGTCCTCAATAATATATTATTTACAGAGAGTTTAACAGGGAAATGATCTATGTAGGCACTGACAAGTCCTCAGTAATATATTATTTACAGAGAGTTTTAACAGGGAAATGATCTATGTAGGCACTGACAAGTCCTCAGTAATATATTATTTACAGAGAGTTTAAAAGGGAAATGATCCATGTAGGCGATGACAAGTCCTCAGTAATATATTATTTACAGAGAGTTTAACAGGGAAATGATCTATGTAGGCGACAGGCCTTCTAAAATTGCAGGTTTTTCGGTTTTTAGACCGATTTCTGAAGTTCTAAACCAATTTTCATCTCAAAGTTTAATAAAAAAATCGGTCCAGATATTTTCAAAGTTTAATAAAAAATCGGTCAAGATATTTTCTATCGGTCGTATAAAATCTCATAAATTGCTCTTACCATACCATACTGTCCTGTGAAATACGCCTTGCGGCAATATCTTTTGACCCAATAATCTGATTGTTTTGTCACCTGCTGTGCGAAATGATGTCAATTTTGACTAAACCATTAATGATATTAGGGGGAGTTTATCGGAAGAGTCTATCACTATGTAGCACGCTTTCAATATGTGATCAGCAACCCATAGCGTTCTGTTGGTTCATCAAATGATTGTGTTTGCGTCCGTAATTTATTTGATATACCGCTTGCCAAAGCTGGGCCGGTCAGACCGAATATTGTTTGCGTCATTAAAATATTTGATAAAATGTACAGTGTTACTTGTTTGTTTCATTTGTTTTAAAAATAACTGTATATACGAGCTGGTTTTGGTAACTGTACATACACTGTAGTAGCTAGCTACAGCACAACTCATATCAAAAATAAAAAGTTAAATGAACCGTTACATTGGTTTCCACGGTGATTATTTCACGCAGCTTCCGGAACTTGCGTCACTTCTGGTTCGATCGAGCTTTTTTAATATAATGAAAATTATTCAGTAAAGAGGAAACATAATGTCAGTCATTAAAATATACACAATGTGATAAAGTATGTTATAAATAATACACAAATAAACTTGAAATAGTTCCCTATTAATGAATAAACGGAGAAAATAAATGGTGCAGCTGACATGGTGGGTGGGGTATGCATATATCATATAGTGATTTTTTTTAAAATAAGTGCGATTCTTACGGTAGTAAAAAACCTGGACCGATTTGCATTTGGAATTTTAGAAGGCCTGGTAGGCGATGACAAGTCCTCAGTAATATATTATTTACAGAGAGATTAACAGAGAAATGATTGTTATTTTTCACATATTTATCAGTTAAATTGTTCAACATTTTGAGCTGCGGCACTAAACATGTATGCATGTTGCTATGGAGACCATTACATTATTATTAAGATTAGAAATGCACTAAAATAATGTACATCAATGACAAATACACCAATACTTAAGTTGTGCAAAATATAGCGATGTACTTGCATGAATATGGATTTTATTAAATTTGTCCACAAACTTCTGGGCATCCAGTTTTATTGGTGGAGAAAGACCTCAGAATCTTGAATATCAGAAGTACACCTGTCCTTCTGCAAGTAACTGGCAATCTTTCTCACATAATGTATTTTGGACTGAGCTTTCCACAGTCTCGGAGGTATGCACTGTTACAACATTTATTGACTGATATTATTGGATTGACTCAGTCCTTTAAAGTATGTTTTACTTACTTTAATCTTGTATATTTGATGATTTTTTTCCAATCTGTATACTAATTTATTTTAGCTCAATTGGGAAGAAAGCTGAAAGACATATGAATCGCTCTCAAGTCCACTTTTTGGATAGAATCAATATTGAGTGTTGTTTCTTGGGAAGAACCAGCCAGTATTGAGTATTCTTTCTTGGAAAGAACCAGCCAGTATTGAGTGTTGTTTCTTGGGATAAACCAGCCAGTATTGAGTGTTGTTTCTTGGGATAAACCAGCCAGTATTGAGTGTTGTTTCTTGGGAAGAACCAGCCAGTATTGAGTATTCTTTCTTGGAAAGAACCAGCCAGTATTGAGTGTTGTTTCTTGGGATAAACCAGCCAGTATTGAGTGTTGTTTCTTGGGATAAACCAGCCAGTATTGAGTGTTGTTTCTTGGAAAGAACCAGCCAGTATTGAGTGTTGTTTCTTGGAAGAACCAGCCAGTATTGAGTGTTGTTTCTTGGAAAGAACCAGCCAGTATTGAGTGTTGTTTCTTGGAAAGAACCAGCCAGTATTGAGTGTTGTTTCTTGGAAAGAACCAGCCAGTATTGAGTGTTGTTTCTTGGGAAGAACCAGCCAGTATTGAGTATTCTTTCTTGGAAAGAACCAGCCAGTATTGAGTATTCTTTCTTGGAAAGAACCAGCCAGTATTGAGTATTCTTTCTTGGAAAGAACCAGCCAGTATTGAGTGTTGTTTCTTGGGAAGAACCAGCCAGTATTGAGTATTCTTTCTTGGAAAGAACCAGCCAGTATTGAGTGTTGTTTCTTGGGAAGAACCAGCCAGTATTGAGTGTTGTTTCTTGGAAGAACCAGCCAGTATTGAGTGTTGTTTCTTGGAAAGAACCAGCCAGTATTGAGTGTTGTTTCTTGGAAAGAACCAGCCAGTATTGAGTGTTGTTTCTTGGGAAGAACCAGCCAGTATTGAGTATTCTTTCTTGGAAAGAACCAGCCAGTATTGAGTGTTGTTTCTTGGGAAGAACCAGCCAGTATTGAGTATTCTTTCTTGGAAAGAACCAGCCAGTATTGAGTGTTGTTTCTTGGAAAGAACCAGCCAGTATTGAGTATTCTTTCTTGGAAAGAACCAGCCAGTATTGAGTGTTGTTTCTTGGGAAGAACCAGCCAGTATTGAGTATTCTTTCTTGGAAAGAACCAGCCAGTATTGAGTATTCTTTCTTGGAAAGAACCAGCCAGTATTGAGTGTTGTTTCTTGGGAAGAACCAGCCAGTATTGAGTATTCTTTCTTGGAAAGAACCAGCCAGTATTGAGTGTTGTTTCTTGGAAAGAACCAGCCAGTATTGAGTATTCTTTCTTGGAAAGAACCAGCCAGTATTGAGTGTTGTTTCTTGGGAAGAACCAGCCAGTATTGAGTATTCTTTCTTGGAAAGAACCAGCCAGTATTGAGTATTCTTTCTTGGAAAGAACCAGCCAGTATTGAGTGTTCTTTCTTGGAAAGAACCAGCCAGTATTGAGTGTTGTTTCTTGGGAAGAACCAGCCAGTATTGAGTATTCTTTCTTGGAAAGAACCAGCCAGTATTGAGTGTTGTTTCTTGGAAAGAACCAGCCAGTATTGAGTGTTGTTTCTTGGAAGAACCAGCCAGTATTGAGTGTTGTTTCTTGGAAAGAACCAGCCAGTATTGAGTGTTGTTTCTTGGAAAGAACCAGCCAGTATTGAGTGTTGTTTCTTGGAAAGAACCAGCCAGTATTGAGTGTTGTTTCTTGGGAAGAACCAGCCAGTATTGAGTATTCTTTCTTGGAAAGAACCAGCCAGTATTGAGTGTTGTTTCTTGGGAAGAACCAGCCAGTATTGAGTATTCTTTCTTGGAAAGAACCAGCCAGTATTGAGTGTTGTTTCTTGGAAAGAACCAGCCAGTATTGAGTGTTGTTTCTTGGGATAAACCAGCCAGTATTGAGTGTTGTTTCTTGGAAAGAACCAGCCAGTATTGAGTGTTGTTTCTTGGAAAGAACCAGCCAGTATTGAGTATTCTTTCTTGGAAAGAACCAGCCAGTATTGAGTGTTGTTTCTTGGGATAAACCAGCCAGTATTGAGTGTTGTTTCTTGGGATAAACCAGCCAGTATTGAGTGTTGTTTCTTGAGAAGGCATCGGGTCGAGCTGGGGGATCAAACCCACATTGTCTGGCATGAGCAGCCAACATTATCCACTACACTTCCTCCACACTTTAATTTTTGCCTTTTTTATATATTGAATGAGCCTAGAATCATTCATTAATTCATTTAAAAGTACATGTATATTTGATTTTATGTATCTTCAGGGAACGGTTAAATTTTTAATAAAAAATTGTAATCTATGTATTGTGATTTAAGCATATGTATCTCCCATTGATATACAGTGTACCAGGGGTAATCCAGAAGTTTGTGGACAAATTTAATAAAATCCATATTAATGCAAGTACATGGCTATATTTTTCACAACTTAAGTATTGGTGTATTTTCCATCAATGTGCAGTGTTTTAGTATATTTCTTATGTAAGTAAAAATGTTATAGTATCCATAGCAACATACATACAGGATTAGTGCTGCAGCTCAAAGTGTTGAACAATTCGACAGATAAATATGTGAAAAATAACAATAATTTTCCTGTAAAACTCACGGTAATACAAATATTATTGAGAACACGTCATCAATGTCTGCACAACAGTGTCAGTCCAGCAGCGCGAAGGTGTTAGGAGTTTAAATAAGCTTATATTGAAAAGGTAGACTCATTCATATGCAAATACATGTAGTGCATCTGATGAAAAGGTGAAACAATGAGCAGCAATACAGTTTGTGTCAATATTAGCAAAACACTGATTCAGACGATAGATATGCATAGTATAGCTCCGAGAAAGTTATTTATGGTGCATTTTGTAGTCTACACATGACACAAATGGTACAGTGAGAAAGAGTAACAATAATGGATGATAACATGTATGGCGTCCTGTGTCAAGATCAAGCAAAGTAACGTCAATGTGGCTAAACGTGCCTCAATAAGGATTGCTATAATACAATTATAAAATGCAAATGCAAACTAAGTATAGGTTACAATACAGTGCACATGATAATAAAGAATAAATAGCATGCATTTAAGTGCTTGCAGGGTTCCCCAATTACTAAAAGAGTATGAGTGGAGCGACGAGTAAGATTAAGAAAATTGGTGTCACAATGACGTAACGTAAATCTGGCCTGCGGCAGATAGGCGTACATGGCATGTTTGAAATACATGTTACTGTTTTATTTGAATATATACATGTATATATATTTCATACTTTGCATACAAGTTGCAGTTAGATTAAATATAATACATGTAAACCTCAAAATAAATCCGACATGTCATGTTCATATTATGAGATTTGTCCACGAACTTCTGGATAACCCCTCGTATTTAAGTTAATTTCTATGCTCAACTACTGATAAAACCCATGTTATTACATGTTCCCAAGAAAACTCACTATACAATGTTGTCTTTAAAAAGGCTTTATTCTGAAATATCAGATAATGGAGTTATTACTTACCATTGTGATAAATCATTCACAGATTTTAGCCAAGGAGAAGATACCCGTGTTGACTATAGTGTTTATTGTGATGTCCATGGTTACCTGGGGTGTCTCACTCTATTTTTTTACACAACATCTCACTTCATGGCAGGTAAGAACAAAGTTAAGCTTAAAGGAGAATTTTTTTTTAAAGTATTTGATATATTTTAATGAAATAGCTTTTTAGCTTAACTTACGAAGAAAAGGGGAGATATTGTACTCACTGCGACATTAGTTTTTTATTTTTTTAAGTTTTTCTGCCTGCTCATATCTCAATAATCACTACCCATACATCAGTGAGTAGAATTATGCCCCATTCAAAATATGTTAATAAATTCTGTTAAAATTTTATAGCAAGCTCATACCTCGGTAATTAGTAGTTATACATCATTGAAACATACATCATTGAAACATACATTATTGGAACATACATCATTGAAACATACATTATTGGAACATATATCATTGAAACGTACATCATTGAAATGGATCATTGAAACTAGCATCATTGAAACTAGAATCATTGAAACTAGCACCATTGAAATGTGCAGCACTGAAAATTGCACCACTGAAATGTGCACCATTGAAACATGCACCATCGAAACATGCACAATCAAAACATGCACCACTGAAACATACACCACTGAAACATGCACCATTGAAACATGCACCATTGAAATGTGCACCACTGAAACATGCACCACTGAAACTGTACACCACTGAAATGTGCACAACTGAAACATACACCATTGAAATGTGCACCATTGAAATGTGCACCACTGAAACATACACCACTGAAACATTCACCACTGAAACATACACCACTGAAACATGCACCATTGAAACATGCACCATTGAAATGTGCACCACTGAAACATGCACCACTGAAACATGCACCATTGAAACGTACACCACTGAAATATACACCATTGAAACTTATGCTATTGAATTATCACAACCATTGAGACGACTCCATGATACAGATGGGGTATGGTTTTGATTGTATGTTATTGCAAATTATTATGAAATAAAGCCCCTTTAATTTTTTTAGTTTTATAGCAAGCTTACATCTCAGTAGGTACTAGCTTACATCAATTGAATACCAAAACTTGTCATTTAATTAAAAATTAATTGGTGTTTCAGTATTATAGTAAAAAAATCAAAGGGACAATTAACTTGTATTTAACTATCTTTAGTGTTTAACCTCATTTGACAACCAGTGGAATCGCTTCAATTTTCAAAATTGTGTTGCTCTTTATTTTTTAAAACAGCCTACAATATAATTTAATTATTAGTTTGTTCTTAATTATTAAGAAGTTCATCATCATTGTGCACACTTGAATGACATTGCATAGACTCTGCCCTTGATTCAATTCTGAATGAGTCGTGTACAAACTACAAAGCCGTGCGAGCTATGCGTAGAAACGGCCTTGGCAAACATCAATTTTCAAACATCAATCATCTCAACTTTCATCGTAGCTCCGCCCAGAGTCAGTCAAATGACGTCGAATTGTCAGTCAAATGACGTTTAACACTAAGCCAGTTAGTGTTCATTAAGTAAAAATTTAACAATTAAGAAACTCCAGTCGCTCCCTGCAGTAGCTTCCTTTGTGTTTCTAAATTGTTAAATTTTTACTTAATGAACACCAACTATTACTTATATCATTTTTGTATCTAGAAATTTAGGTTAGATGTTTATAACATGCTTCATTTTATTGTCAAGTCAAGTAACTACAATATGTGGGACAAGTTTTTGAACCAGCATGATTCAGCCACAAATGTTCTCGCCATAGGGCATATAGCACATTTTAAGCTGAAAATTCAATGCCTAAACCTTAAATATTTTATGTAGTATTGCCTGGTGTCCTCTGAAAGGCTTGTGGAAGCCATGTCCTTTGGATAAACTTTGGGGCCATCACATGGGCCACTGCCAGGGGTTGTATGCACTACATAAGTAAAACTTGAAAAAAAGTGTGAAAAATGATTTTGTCTTGATATTATAGAAAGGTTATGTCTACTATGAATGGGAGGTGTTTTTTCCTCCTTGTAAAATTTGCGTGAGGGGTTTTGTCCGCCTTGTAAAATTCGTGGGAGGTGTTTTGTCCACCTATACAAAAATGAAGGTGAGGTGTTTTGTCCGGGAGGTGTTTTGTCCATCACCCCAATATTTACATTGATGATTTTGTAAATAGTGCAAGAATTTTTTATTACTCATATCATCTTTAATTCATAGATGTGTGTGTAGCGAGATGTGTTGTAATTTACCCTGCGCGTGTATTTCAATCAAATATCTGAGTTGCTAAAAATATGCCTCACCTTGCAGCAAAATTCTATCGAGTTGAAACAATGTGACGCATAGGCCTACAGTAAACATTTTAAAAAAGTGTAAACATTGTAAAAGGACAGTATGCGTGCGCCCAAAGAAAACTAAAACACAAGTTTCAAGTGAAGTAATATCTTTTATTTAGTGGTATTTTTTTTTATTCTATTCTATAATTGTTTCTCTTTATGATTAAATATATGGTGATACATTTTTAATGACTGAAACAAACAAATCTCTTAAAAGATGCTGCACATTGGTTTACTGTCCATTTTCAGTCACGTGACGTGGCACTATTGTTATTTACACCAGGCCTGCATTCTGAAACCCTTTCTGGATTAGATGATTGCACTTCTCCTTTCCTCACCTGGTGTTTGCATAACAATTAGTTCTATATCATACTTGTATATTAGGGTACTAATTGGCATGTGTCAACTCTTATTGACACAGCGGGGTGAGATAAACCCTGACGCCCGACGTGTGAATTACAGCAACGGTTAACAACTGGAATGCACTATGCAATGTGAAAAACGTTTTTAATTTTTTTTAGAATTGATTTTCAATGAATTTAAGTCCCAACGAGTATATCTTTGAAGTTGAAACCACGAAATTTAATACCCACGAAAAATAAATGATTTCACAGTACTTATTCATTCATATAACATCACTCACTAACAGATTTTTCACCAGCAGAATAGGGAGCTGGGAGTAGGGAATGTTGCAGGAATTGTAACATAAATATTATATAAACAATGTTTCTGTTATTTAAGCTTTCACCCGCCGAGTCAAGAGCAGGGAACAAGGAGTGTATACTATTTGAATTTTATGATCATCATGATGTTTGGCACTTCCTATCTGCCATCAGCCTGTTTTTCTCATTCTTAGTAAGTATCATAATTTAAAATCTTATTACTTGGAATGATATGGAGGTGAGTGAGTATATATTTTATTTCAATTTTAGAATATTTGTCCATCCTGGTTCCATGTGTTTACCCCGTAAATGGTATCCTACCTGTTTTCTGTATGTTCACCCTGCAAAGTCTGTATTTAGCTCTTGTGCTTCCTGAAAAAATTTGGGGAGCCTATACAATGAAGTTGTAACTGCTTCATCTGTGCTTGCTTCCATCTACTGTCTTGCCTTGTGAATAAATAGATAAGCATGGGAGATAATTCATTAAAACTTTGTGCATTTATAAAGCACATTGAGGTAGTGTTCAGTGCACTGAGACATAGCTCCGGGTTTGATTTTGATGGAATTACTTTTCTTTTTTGTAATTTAGTGAACTTACAAAGGTTTCCTTCAATATCAATTATTTCCCTTGTACAAGAAAATAGTCTTTCCGGTTGGGGAGCATCCTATGTTGTACCAATTTATTTGTTGTCTTATTACTTCAAACTGTTTGTGATGACATTGTAATGGTTTGATTGAGTTCCCATGGCAACAATAATATTTGTGTGTATGAATATACAGTGGACAAAAATCAAGATCTTAAACTTGTATTTAGAATCTAATATGATAACCAGAAATGAATTGAAAGGCAGTAAAACATTGAATGGGAAGATAACATTTAAACAATTGACAAAATGTTTATTTATTGCAGGTGATTCTTACACTAGATGACGAAATAATCTTCAATAGAAGGGACAAGATTCCAGTATTTTAAGTCAAGAAAAAGTGTTTGCTTTCTAAAACTGGAACAGAACATGAACATTTTACATGAACAAATTGATAAAGCTACATGTATGACTCCCATTTTTCAAGGAGTGTAATTTAACTCACAAGAATTTCTATATTAAAACCTGCCAAATTTGAATTTAAATAATGACTATTTTGGTGGGCATTGTAATGCTGCAACCGTTCATACAATGGTTGAGAGGCATTAGTTGTTGCCCCTGGCCATCCATCTGTTTGTCAATATAAGGAATAAACAGTTTCTGATCAATAACTTCAGAAGAGATATTTGTATTTAATTTATATTTTGTTTGAAACTGCATAATTATAAAATGCAGGTCGAGGTCGATATTTGTGAATGTCGGTCAAACTTGCAAAAGTTAATCATGACTTTTTATGATAATTCACTAAGTTAATTAAACAGTAATCATACTGTAACTGTATAGGCATTAAAACTGTACAGTTGGCTCAAGTGAACTAAATTGTGTGTATTTGCAAAAACAAATTAAATGTATATGCATGACTGAGTCAATGACTGGGTTTGTTGGGCATGCACCATCACCAAGTTTTTGTGATAACATAACTTCCTAAAAAAATATTTGTGCTGTGTTTGCCAACCTTTATTGCTTTCTCATCTGGTATATCTTACCAATAGATGTACTGAGACGAGACTTTTGTTCTGTGGAATTGTTGTTTGTAAACATTATACTGAAGTACTGTATATAGGTTATATACATAAATACGTGCCAATTAATACTTAAACATGACAGTTCTAGATTATAACATTGCTTTACCTGTATATTTTAGACTATTACAATCTTTAAAAATAACTAAGTAGAACATTTTTGTTTTGACTGTATATTGGTGAGATGGTAGTTTTATCTTGGTCACTTTATGATAACGTCAGATAGACTTACTTGACCATACATATTATGTGTTGACAATCAACTTTTTCACAAGTGAATCTTGTATAACATGAGCACGTACTGTGCCTGTATGCATGGATCGAGGGCTATAGTTGAACATGCCATATTGATTACACGACCCTGTCATTCCATTTCCCAAGTTGACCGCTTCTGTTTTGTCAGGTTTTGATAGTTGTAGAGGTTGTTAATGTACTTAAGTAAAAATATATGATTACGGATCTCTTAATGGAAGAGCAGAACACTTAACAACTTAAAGAAGCAAAGATGAGACTGAGTTTTATTTAGTCTGGTCATGATGGGTAGTAAACCATGCATTACCCCTCATACCCCTGATACTGGTGATGATAATTGTATTTATTGCCGCCACCAATTTCCTCCAGAAGGGTATTAGTAATTTTAGATTTTAGGAGGGTTGTGCAGAAGACCTTTTTGTACAAATCTGGTTCTTTTATATGCCTGGTGTAAAGCACCAATATATGGGACCTTGATTTTAGTTAAAGTCCAATCCTAAAGACTGATAAGTATTTTTAGTCAGAGGAGCAGGGGATCGAACCTGCGATCCCTGGGTTTGCAGCCCAAGGTCTTAACCACTGCTTGGATGGCTGTATTCTACTCCACTGGACCACACATCCACTCCTGGTATTGGCTTGGGTGACTGTATTCTACTCCACTGGACAACACATCTGCACCTGGTATTGGCTTGGGTGGCTGTATTCTACTTCGCTGGACCACACATCTGCTCCTTGTATTGGCTTGGGTGGCTATATTCTACTCCACTGGACCACACATCCGCTCCTGGTATTGGCTTGGGTGGCTGTATTCTACTCCACTGGATCACACATCCGCTCTTGGTATTGGCTTGGGTGGCTGTATTCTACTCCACTGGACCACACATCTGCTCCTGGTATTGGCTTGGGTGGCTGTATTCTACTCCACTGGATCACACATCCGCTCTTGGTATTGGCTTGGGTGGCTGTATTCTACTCCACTGGACCACACACCCGCTCCTGGTATCTGCTTGTGTGGCTGTATTCTACTCCACTGGACCACACATCCGCTCCTGGTATCTGCTTGTGTGGCTGTATTCTACTCCACTGGACCACACATCTGCTGGTATCGGCTTGGGTGGCTGTATTCTACTCCACTGGACCACACATCTGCTCCTGGTATTGGCTTGGGTGGCTGTATTCTACTCCACTGGACCACACATCTGCTCCTGGTATCGGCTTGGGTGGCTGTATTCTACTCCACTGGACCACACATCTGCTCCTGGTATTGGCTTGGGTGGCTGTATTCTACTCCACTGGACCACACATCCACTCCTGGTATTGGCTTTTGTGGCTGTATTCTACTCCACTGGACCACACATCCGCTCCTGGTATCAGCTTATGTGGCTGTATTCTACTCCACTGGACCACACATGTGCTCCTGGTATCGGCTTGGGTGGCTGTATTCTACTCCACTGGACCACACATCTGCTCCTGGTATATGGTTGGGTGGCTGTTTTCTACTCCACTGGATCACACATCCGCTCTTGGTATTGGCTTGGATGGCTGTATTCTACTCCACTGGACCACACATCTGCTCCTGGTATTGGCTTGGGTGGCTGTATTCTACTCCACTGGACCACACATCTGCTCCTGGTATTGGCTTGGGAGGCTGTATTCTACTCCACTGGACCACACATCTGCTCCTGGTATTGGCTTGGGTGGCTGTATTCTACTCCACTGGACCACACATCTGCTCCTGGTATTGGCTTGGGTGGCTGTATTCTACTCCACTGGACCACACATCTGCTCCTGGTATTGGCTTGGGTGGCTGTATTCTACTCCACTGGACCACACATCTGCTCCTGGTATTGGCTTGGGTGGCTGTATTCTACTCCACTGGACCACACATCTGCTTCTGGTATTGGCTTGGGTGGCTGTATTCTGCTCCACTGGACCACACATCTGCTCCTGGTATCTACTTGGGTGGCTGTATTCTGCTCCACTGGACCACACATCTGCTCCTGGTATCTGCTTTGGTGGCTGTATTCTACTCCACTGGATCACACATTTGCTCCTGGTATTGGCTTGGATGGCTGTATTCTACTCCACTGGACCACACATCTGCTCCTGGTATTGGCTTGGGTGGCTGTATTCTGCTCCACTGGACCACACATCTGCTCCTGGTATTGGCTTGGGTGGCTGTATTCTGCTCCACTGGACCACACATCTGCTCCTGGTATTGGCTTGGATGGCTGTATTCTACTCCACTGGATCACACATCTGCTCCTGGTATTGGCTTGGGTGGCTGTATTCTACTCCACTGGATCACACATCTGCTCCTGGTATTGGCTTGGGTGGCTGTATTCTACTCCACTGGATCACACATCTGCTCCTGGTATTGGCTTGGGTGGCTGTATTCTACTCCACTGGATCACACATCTGCTCCTGGTATTGGCTTGGGTGGCTGTATTCTACTCCACTGGATCACACATCTGCTCCTGGTATTGGCTTGGGTGGCTGTATTCTACTCCACTGGATCACACATCTGCTCCTGGTATTGGCTTGGGTGGCTGTATTCTACTCCACTGGATCACACATCTGCTCCTGGTATTGGCTTGGGTGGCTGTATTCTACTCCACTGGACCACACATCTGCTCCTGGTATTGGCTTGGGTGGCTGTATTATACATGTACTCTTAATCAATACTGAATGAGCTCAGTAATTCCAAGGAATGAGAAATAATAGCGACACTTGAGTCCGAGTATGGGGTGTCTGAGAAATAATAGCGACACTCGAGTCCGAGTATGGGGTGACTGATTAATAATAGTGACACTTGAGTCCGAGTATGGGGTGTCTGAGAAATAATAGCGACACTTGAGTCCGAGTATGGTGTGTCTGAGTAATAATAGCGACACTTGAGTCTGAGTTTGGGGTGTCTGAGAAATAATAGCGACACTTGAGTCCGAGTATGGGGTGACTGAGTAATAATAGCGACACTTGAGTCCAAGTTTGGGGTGTCTGAGAAATAATAGCGACACTTGAGTCCGAGTTTGGGGTGACTGAGAAATAATAGCGACACTTGAGTCCGAGTATGGGGTGACTGAGTAATAATAGCGACACTTGAGTCCGAGTATGGGGTGACTGAGAAATAATAGCGACACTTGAGTCCGAGTATGGGGTGACTGAGAAATAATAGTGACACTTGAGTCCTAATATGGGGTGTCTGAGTAATAATAGCGACACTTGAGTCCGAGTTTGGGGTGTCTGAGAAATAATAGCGACACTTGAGTCCGAGTATGGGGTGACTGAGAAATAATAGCGACACTTGAGTCCGAGTTTGGGGTGTCTGAGAAATAATAGCGACACTTGAGTCCAAGTTTGGGGTGTCTGAGAAATAATAGCGACACTTGAGTCCGAGTATTGGGTGACTGAGAATTAATAGCGACACTTGAGTCTGAGTATGGGGTGTCTGAGAAATAATAGCGACACTCGAGTTCGAGAATGGGGTGTCTGAGAAATAATAGCGACACTCGATTCCGAGTATGGGGTGTCTGAGAAATAATAGCGACACTCGAGTCCGAGTATGGGGTGACTGAGAAATAATAGCGACACTTGAGTCCGAGTTTGGGGTGACTGAGAAATAATAGCGACACTTGAGTCCGAGTATGGGGTGACTGAGTAATAATAGTGACACTTGAGTCCGAGTATGGGGTGACTCAGAAATAATAGCAACACTTGAGTCCGAGTTTGGGGTGACTGAGAAATAATAGCGACAGTTGAGTCTGAGTATGGGGTGACTGAGAAATAATAGTGACACTTGAATCCGAGTATTGGCTGACTGAGAAATAATAGCGACACTTGAGTCCGAGTATTGGCTGACTGAGAAATAATAGCGACACTTGAGTCCTAGTATGGAGTGACTGAGAAATAATAGCGACACTTGAGTCTGAGAATGGGGTGACTGAGAAATAATAGTGACACTTGAGTCCGAGTATGGGGTGACTGAGAAATAATAGCGACACTTGAGTCCGAGTATGGGGTGACTGAGAAATAATAGTGACACTTGAGTCCTAATATGGGGTGTCTGAGTAATAATAGCGACACTTGAGTCCGAGTTTGGGGTGTCTGAGAAATAATAGCGACACTTGAGTCCGAGTATGGGGTGACTGAGAAATAATAGCGACACTTGAGTCCGAGTTTGGGGTGTCTGAGAAATAATAGCGACACTTGAGTCCAAGTTTGGGGTGTCTGAGAAATAATAGCGACACTTGAGTCCGAGTATTGGGTGACTGAGAATTAATAGCGACACTTGAGTCTGAGTATGGGGTGTCTGAGAAATAATAGCGACACTCGAGTCCGAGTATGGGTTGTCTGAGAAATAATAGCGACACTCGAGTCCGAGTATGGGGTGTCTGAGAAATAATAGCGACACTTGAGTCCGAGTTTGGGGTGACTGAGAAATAATAGCGACAGTTGAGTCTGAGTATGGGGTGACTGAGAAATAATAGTGACACTTGAATCCGAGTATTGGCTGACTGAGAAATAATAGCGACACTTGAGTCCGAGTATTGGCTGACTGAGAAATAATAGCGACACTTGAGTCCGAGTATTGGCTGACTGAGAAATAATAGCGACACTTGAGTCCTAGTATGGAGTGACTGAGAAATAATAGCGACACTTGAGTCTGAGAATGGGGTGACTGAGAAATAATAGTGACACTTGAGTCCGAGTATGGGGTGTCTGAGAAATAATAGCGACACTTGAGAATTAGTATGGGGTGACTGAGAAATAATAGTGACACTTGAGTCTGAGTATTGGGTGACTGAGAAATAATAGCAACACTTGAGTCCGAGAATGGGGTGACTGAGAAATAATAGCGACACTTGAGTCCGAGTATGGGGTGACTGAGAAATAATAGCGACACTTGAGTCCTAGTATGGGGTGTCTGAGAAATAATAGCGACACTTGAGTCCGAGTATGGAGTGATTGAGAAATAATAGCGACACTTGAGTCCGAGTATGGGGTGACTGAGAAATAATAGCAACACTTGAGTCCGAGAATGGGGTGATTGAGAAATAATAGCGACACTTGAGTCCGAGTATTGGGTGACTGAGAAATAATAGCGACACTTGAGTCCTAATATGGGGTGTCTGAGTAATAATAGTGACACTTGAGTCCAAGTTTGGGGTTTCTGAGAAATAATAGCGACACTTGAGTCCGAGTTTGGGGTGTCTGAGAAATAATAGCCACACTTGAGTCTGAGTATGGGGTGACTGAGAAATAATAGTGACACTTGAATCCGAGTATTGGCTGACTGAGAAATAATAGCGACACTTGAGTCCGAGTATTGGCTGACTGAGAAATAATAGCGACACTTGAGTCCGCGTATTGGCTGACTGAGAAATAATAGCGACACTTGAGTCCTAGTATGGAGTGACTGAGAAATAATAGCGACACTTGAGTCTGAGAATGGGGTGACTGAGAAATAATAGTGACACTTGAGTCCGAGTATGGGGTGTCTGAGAAATAATAGCGACACTTGAGAATTAGTATGGGGTGACTGAGAAATAATAGTGACACTTGAGTCTGAGTATTGGGTGACTGAGAAATAATAGCAACACTTGAGTCCGAGAATGGGGTGACTGAGAAATAATAGCGACACTTGAGTCCGAGTATGGGGTGACTGAGAAATAATAGCGACACTTGAGTCCTAGTATGGGGTGTCTGAGAAATAATAGCGACACTTGAGTCCGAGTATGGAGTGATGGAGAAATAATAGCGACACTTGAGTCCGAGTATGGGGTAACTGAGAAATAATAGCGACACTTGAGTCCGAGAATGGGGTGATTGAGAAATAATAGCGACACTTGAGTCCGAGTATTGGGTGACTGAGAAATAATAGCGACACTTGAGTCCTTATATGGGGTGTCTGAGTAATAATAGTGACACTTGAGTCCAAGTTTAGGGTTTCTGAGAAATAATAGCGACACTTGAGTCCGAGTTTGGGGTGACTGAGAAATAATAGTGACACTTGAGTCCAAGTTTGGGGTTTCTGAGAAATAATAGCGACACTTGAGTCCGAGTTTGGGGTGTCTGAGAAATAATAGCGACACTTGAGTCTGAGTATGGGGTGTCTGAGAAATAATAGCGACACTTGAGTCCGAGTTTGGGGTGTCTGAGAAATAATAGCCACACTTGAGTCTGAGTGTTGGGTGATTGAGAAATAATAGCGACACTTGAGTCCGATTATTGGCTGACTGAGAAATAATAGCGACACTTGAGTCCGAGTATTGGGTGACTGAGAAATAATAGCGACACTTGAGTCCTAGTATGGGGTGTCTGAGAAATAATAGCGACACTTGAGTCCGAGTTTGGGGTGTCTGAGAAATAATAGCGACACTTGAGTCTGAGTATGGGGTGTCTGAGAAATAATAGCGACACTTAAGTCCGAGTTTGGGGTGTCTGAGAAATAATAGCGACACTTGAGTCTGAGTATGGGGTGATTGAGAAATAATAGCAACACTTGAGTCTGATTATTGGCTGACTGAGAAATAATAGCGACACTTGAGTCCTAGTATGGGGTGTCTGAGAAATAATAGCCACACTTGAGTCCGAGTATTGGGTGACTGAGAAATAATAGCGACAGTTGAGTCTGAGTATGGGGTGACTGAGAAATAATAGCGACAATTGAGTCCAAGTATGGGGTGACTGAGAAATTATAGCGACACTTCAGTCTGAGTATGGAGTGACTGAGAAATAATAGCCACACTTGAGTCTTAGTATGGGGTGACTGAGAAGTAATAGCCACACTTGAGTCCGAGTATGGGGTGACTGAGAAATAATAGCGACACTTGAGTCCGAGTATGGGGTGACTGAGAAATAATAGCGACACTTGAGTCAGAGTATGGGGTGACTGAGAAATAATAGCGACACTTGAGTCCGAGAATGGGGTGACTGAGAACTAAGTGTATGGGGTGATTGTTTACAGTGACGCCACCATTCAGCACAGAAGACGGCATTTATTTGGGAAACATTTCATAAAGATATTATAATATGTAAGCAGGTGAATAGATAGACACATGCCTTTTAGTTAAGAAAGTATTGTGGCTTAAAAAGCCTTCAAATGCCTTTGTGTTTCTTGTCGGCAAGGAAGATTTTAGTGCATTTAGGTTGCTCTGTACAGCATTGTAGAAATCAGGGGTCCTAAATTATGGCTTGGGTAATTATTTAAATGATGACAGTGGTGTTGAAGCTAACATTGACCTCCACTTTGGAGGGGTTACATGTGCTCTAGTGGAAGTTTCCCACCAAACCATACATATACTACTGATACCATGTGACATCAGTCCATATGGAGAAATTTGAGACCCACCAACACATATTTGTGAGTTTTTTTAACTTCATACAACAATGTTGACAAAGCCTTCTTTGCAGGCATGATGTAAGATCATCTCAATGTAACAGGAAATGAACCACATAACATATACATGTAGTTATTACATCATAATTATGCCTAATTAGCTGAAGCAATAGCACATATGTGTTTCAATCCAGTCTTCATGGTGATTGATGTACAACATTTTGTCTCATTGTCATTCATCTTTCACCACTGATTCAAGTTGGGAAGTTATCCGTTACTGAGATGGGTGTGCTTGAGTACTTGTTAATTTTCCAGAAGAATCACATAAAAAAATGGTTAGCTCATCTGATGACATGAAATGATGCTAAATATTCAAACATATATATCTGGGCTTATTTCAGAATGCAAATCGATCCTGATATTTTACTGCTATATGAAGTGCAGTATTTTAAATATATTGTACGTTATATAAATACTGTCATGTTGACTACAGTTGATTCACATTTATTCAAAGTCAGCTGGGCGTGTTTATTTATGACAGGGAATTGATGGTAATATGCCAGTATAATCCCTTTAAATACTGCTTTGAAGACTTAAGTGTTTACATATACAGGTACCATGACATCATTTTAGAAAGACTGTTACCCACTGAAACAGTTAACACTACATATTGATAAAACAATTCAAAAAAAAGTTTATCAGCAAGCCTATTGCAACTTAACATAATGTTTATTGAAGTGTAATAATATAACAATGGTGCATTAATTTTTTCTTTAATTTTTGAAGGATATAGACATGTCTGTTCATTGTGATTTCAAACATTTTTGTGCAATATTAATTTTGTACAGATGAATAATAACTCAAGACCTTGGGCCTGTTTCACTAATGTTTGTAAGTTTATTCACTTCTTAATGTGAAATTTGAAGTTACAAAAAAATCTGCAATTTGAAACTCCTATGTAAAGTTGAAATGCTGCCTTTGCTGTTGTTAATTCAGTGAAGAAATTGTTTGGAGCAACAGTGTAACCATGTCGTAATTCTTATAATATGCTTATGATATTTTAGTATTTGCTTTGTTGGAAGTTTCTTTCAAAAGCAATTTATTCATACCTTTAAGACTATCAATAATCACTTTTAAATAATAAAACCTGAGTCTTATCGTTCGACTCCAGAGTATCGGCCCTTGGTCAGTCATAACGTCGAGAGAATATGAAAAGTGCTCTACTGTTTAAATCGTCTGAGTTATAGGATGAAATCAGTACTTTGTGGTCATTGACAACCTAGTTGAGACTCACCTGCTGTTTGTTGATTCTTACTTGGTTTGACTCCTGTTGAGGAATTGTAACATCCCGGCAGTCATTTGGCTATTGTTTTATGTTGAGTATTTACTATAGGTATTCTGAAAAGTTCTGACAGGTAAATTTTGTTATAGAGGGGCACATGTGTACAGTATTTTCATTAGCATGAATTCACCTAGAATCTTGTAACTGGTCAATGATACAAGTTTATAATCCTCAACCTAATTATCAGAATGGTGGGTCCATTCCTGAATATTGAGGTATATTAGGACATTATTATCATACTGAATCATGCCCTCAGTTGGGACAAACCTTATTTATTGAAATGCATACCAAATTTCATAGTTTTACTCAGTAGATGTACTATGAATGTATGAAAAAATTGATTGAATGAATAAAATAATTAATAAATGAATGTATGAATAAATTGAATGACAAGGCCTTCATATTGAAATCAACCTACCATTGGGGACATTGACGTCTGGCCAGAATAACAGTTGGTTATTCCAAAAGGACCCATCGCCAATCAGCAATGGTAAAAGATGCATGATATTTTTGCAGATAATTTGTAATTGGTCCTAATGTTTTATAAATGTATTGTGATATTTTGTAATGTGTAAAACTATATTAACCATAAAAATGATTAATAAATTATATGACTTACTTGTCTGTAGCAAAATGTTGATAAAAACAAGTGAAGCAAGGAGAAACATCTTAAACTTCATAGGAGATCATGCCCTATTGGTACCTAGCTAGTCATGGGAGAAACATCTAAAACTTCATAGGAGATCATGCCCTATTGGTACCTAGCTAGTCATGGGAGAAACATCTAAAACTTCATAGGAGATCATGTCCTATTGGTACCTAGCTATTCATGGGAGAAACATCTTAAACTTCACAGGAGATCATGCCCTATTGGTACCTAGCTAGTCATGGGAGATACATCTAAAACTACATAGGAGACCATCCCCTATTGGTACCTAGCTAGTCATGGGAGATACATCTAAAACAACATAGGAGACCATCCCCTATTGGTACCTAGCTAGTCATGGGAGAAACATCTAAAACTACATAAGAGACCATCCCCTATTGGTACCTAGTAAGTCATGGGAGATACATCTAAAACTACATAGGAGACCATCTCCTATTGGTACCTAGCTAGTCATGGGAGATACATCTAAAACTACATAGGAGACCATCCCTTATTGGTACCTAGTTAGTCATGGGAGATACATCTAAAACTACATAGGAGATGATCTCCTATTGGTACCTAGTTTGTCATGGGAGATATATCTAAAACTACATAGGAGACCATCCCCTGTTAGTACCTAGTTAGTCCTGGGAGATACATCTAAAACTACATAGGAGACCATCCCCTATTGGTACCTAGTAAGTCATGGGAGATACATCTAAAACAACATAGGAGACCATCCCCTATTGGTACATAGTTTGTCATGGGAGATACATGTAAAACTACATAGGAGACCATCCCCTATTGGTACCTAGTTTGTCATGGGAGGTACATCTAAAATTACATAGGAGACCATCCCCTATTGGTACCTAGTAAGTCATGGGAGATACATCTAAAACTACAAAGGAGACCATCCCCTATTGGTACCGAGTTAGTCATGGGAGATACATCAAAAATTACATAGGAGACCATCCCCTATTGGTACCTAGTTAGTCATGGGAGATACATCTAAAACGACATAGGAGACCATCCCCTATTTGTACCTAGTAAGTCATTGGAGATACATCTAAAACAACATAGGAGACCATCCCCTATTGGTACCTAGTTTGTCATGGGAGATACATCTAAAACTACATAGGAGACCATCCCCTATTGGTACCTAGTAAGTCATGGGAGATACATCTAAAACTACATAGGAGACCATCCCCTATTGGTACCTAGTAAGTCATGGGAGAAACATCTAAAACAACATAGGAGACCATCCCCTATTGGTACCTAGTTTGTCATGGGAGATACATCTAAAACTACATAGGAGACCATCCCCTATTGGTACCTAGTAAGTCATGGGAGATACATCTAAAACTACATAGGAGACCATCCCCTATTGGTACCTAGTAAGTCATGGGAGAAACATCTAAAACTACATAGGAGACCATCCCCTATTAGTACCTAGCTAGTCGTGAGAATCACAAAAGACATGACTTGAAAACTGAATTTGAATCCGCAACAAACGAAGTTTATTAAAAAATCAATAAAAAATGAGCTTGAATCTGACATTTTACTTCTCAAAATGTAGTCTTATTAAGTAAAGGGAGGTAATGTGTGATGCATATTTGGAAACATTCTTCGCTGGCTTTTATTTCCCTGTAAAAGTTATCTGTAGCATTAGTTGTGCAATTTGAAAGAAATTATTTACTTGTAACAATAGACAATTGTATCTCATAAAATACTGTATAACTTAAAGGGCTAATAACTTTAGCCAGAGAATGCAAAATATGAAACTAAGATTTTAAATTGTTGCCTAAAATATTGCTGCTGAATTTGTTTGTTTTTTCAGTATATTTGTATTACAGGTATATACACTGTCATATACATTATGCCTCTTGCTATTGCATTAATGCTTTAACTGATGTTTAAAATCATTGTTTTTATATTATTATTGTACATGTTTTGTAAGACTGGATAGGTTTATATTTCTGTGTTAAATATAATAATATTGAAATAAAAGTATGCTTTTTTTAAAATACAAATATTGTGGTATTTGACTTTGAAAATGTGCTTCTCACTTAGCTGAACTTGAACGTTTCTGAGCACACTATGTCTCATCAATTATACGTTTATTGTTTGTTACCTTATAACTTGTCTAACACCTGCATTTGACATTGGGTCTCAACTAAACCTACACATAACACCTGCATTTGACATTGGGTCTCAACTAAACCTACACATAACACCTGCATTTGACATTGGGTCTCAACTAAACCTACACATAACACCTGCATTTGACATTGGATCTCAACTAAACCTACATATAATACCTGTCTTTGACATTGTATCTTAACTAAACCTACACATAACACCTGTATTTGACATTGGATCTCAACTAAACCTACATATAACACCTGTATTTGACATTGGAACTCAACTAAACCTACACATAACACCTGTCTTTGACATTGTGTCTCAACTAAACCTACACATTACACCTGTCTTTGACATTGTATCTCAACTAAACCTACATATAACACCTGTATTTGACATTGGATCTCAACTAAACCTACATATAACACCTGTATTTGACATTGGATCTCAACTAAACCTACACATAACACCTGTATTTGACATTGGATCTCAGCTACACAGCACAGTTATTATATAACAAAGATGTTGACAAGTATTTAAACTGGGCAAATACAGTAAGAATTTCCCAAGTTTTGTTCCTTCAATTGTCAAAAGGTGTACAGTTTGATGATGCCATCTTAACGGAGCCTTTGTCTTTCATCAGATCTGATCTCTTTACTACCATTTTCTGTGAAATGGTAAATGGACATAAAATGTTGAACAAAGTTTTAATTGTAGAGGTGTTTAGACCTCTAGAGTGGTTGACTAGGACTGCATGCTTGATTAACAGTTCTCCATACTGTTTATCTTTAATATGCTTCCTCAAAGGGGGGAAGCATATAGTCGCCGCTTCGTCCGTGCATCCGTCTGCGCGTCCCCAAGTTCTTGTCCGGGCTATTTCTCTACAACCTCTTGTTGGAATTTTATGAAACTTGATAGAATACATCATTACCAAGTGCAGATGCGCCTATTGTCTTTGTGTTCCGGTTCAATGATTTTTCACAAAGTTATGGCCCTTTGATTCTGTCTGTGACCAAATTCTTGTCCTCGCTATTTCTCTACAACCCCACATTGGAATTTTATGAAACTTGCTAGGATGCATCACTACCAAGTGGAGATGTGCATATTGTCTTTGTGTTCCAGTTCGATGATTTTTCACGCAGTTATGACCCTTTCATTGAGTCTGCGACCAAATTATTGTCCGCGCTATTTCTCTACAACTTTAAGTTGAAATTTATGGACCTTTCATTCTGTCTTTGACCAAATTCTTCTCCGTTCTATTTCTCTACAACCTCTGGTTGAAATTTTATGAAACTTGCTAGGATGCATCATCACCAAGTGGAGATGTGCATATTGTCTTCATGATGCTATTTTGCTACAACCTTTGGTTTTGATTTTGTAAAACTAGCTAGCATATGCGCATATTGTCATTTTGTTCCCGTTCAATGATTTGCGAATGAGTTCTGTCAAGTGCAGAGCCACATATTGTTCCTGCTATGCAGTTTGGTATTGACTTCTCTTTAGAACTCTCCCCTGTTCAATATCATTACCATATGGTACAGAGTCAAACACTCACTTGGGGGAGCATCCATTGGTTCCACTGATATTTTCTTGTTGTAAGTATCTTTCATGAGTTTGAGGTGCGGATGGAAAACTTTTAGCAAGACTAGACTCTGGCTTTTGAGAACAGATGCATTAGCAACAGACTATACATCAGTACAACCAAGAGTTACCTGTGCAAGTTTGCTTCACCATCACCTCTGTTTTGGATTCCTTTTAAAGAGAACCTTACTAGATGAGATTTACAATTTTATACTATTTTGTTTTGGCATAATTGCGAAATAAACTCAAAACATTTGTGAACCACTTCCATCTTTGGTAGAACCAGTAACGGGCACTGTTTATGAGAGGTACTCAGGGCTGAGATTTGGATCAAACCCATAACCGCTAGCCTGAAAACTAACCCCTGCATCTTTCTCAAACTAAATATGCAGTAGCTCTATAATAATGAAATCATGAAAATGTAACACAATTTACTTTGTATATTTTTATATGAGTTGTGACCCTTGAATGAACAAAATCTGCTCAATTTCAATTCAATAATAACCATTGTAGATTACGTCTTTTTATTATTTTTGAGGTAACCTTGCAATCAAGCTAAAATAAAAACTTTAGCAGACAGTATATACATTATTTTTTATATTTTTGTTTGTGTGACTTTTTTTGTTTGAAACTTAATTCTTTAATCTGCACCTGGCTACAGTCTCTATAATGATTGATATACAACATTGCATCTCATTGTCATTCATCTCTCATCGCTCCTGATTCAAATGAAAAAGTTATTAGTTACTTTTGGAGATGGGTCTTAACCAGGATTCCAGGAAAGAGCGATAAGGTTAACTGATTGTTAGCCATGCCAGCATAAAAATGGGTCATGACCCCTGGATTGATAGTCTGACACATTACTGACTGAGCTAACTGGGCCTGGCTGGATTGTTAGTACATGTACAACAGGGATAATTTTGTCCTGATAATTTAGTATTTTATCACTGCAAACAAAGTTTACACAGTTTTCAGGTGATTGACTCAAACTTTTGCTTACATGATCAACATCAAGTGTAGATATAATTCCATACAGAGTTATGGGCCTTTATAAGACGGTTGATTCTCATGTTCCAGTACTGGCCAGACTTGGTCAGATACTTGTTGGACTACCTTGGTATACTCTTCAAGTGACTGCAGAGCAGGACAGATGTCTCCTGGACATGTTCCAGACTTCTAAGTGGGTAACAGTTGCCTCCACTACACAAGGTTACAATGAAATTGTGTAGTGGAAGGGATACTTTTTTAATTGGTTGTCTACACCTTACATGTGGTGATTTTTTAGTATTATATTGGATATGTTTTTAAAACTTGGCTGTAGACTGGATTGTTTAGATGTTGACTAACAGAGCACAAATCCGCAGTGGTGTACTCGGCAACATTTGACAACGCAGTAACTGGACAAAAGCCCCTCGGTCAAAAAATGTACACATGGACAAAAGTCCCTTGGTGAATTTGACATGGTGGACAAAAGTCCCTTGGTAGATTTTTAAAGGTGGGCAAAAGCTCCTTGGTGAATTTCATTAGGTGGACAGAAGCCCATTTGTGGATTTGAAATTGTTGATAAAAGCCCCTTGGTGATTTTAACACGGTGGATAAAAGCCTCTTAATTATTTTAATAGATATTGTATATTATGAATGTTACATTCAGAATACAAACTAATTTATTATGCTTTTAATCATAAAAAACACATTCAAGAAAATTACAATTCAGTCGAAAATTCCATGATTTACATTCATTGAAATATATTGTTGACAATTTAAATTCAAAACTTTCATTAATTACAACTAATTTCTTATAAACTTCAAACAATAGCATTAAGTTGATCTCTAATCTATAAAATTAAGGGCAGTTTACATTAATTGAAATAAATTGGGGGGAAAAACTTAAAACTTTCATTAATTGCAATTGATTACTGATACACATCAAACAACATTTAATTGATCTTTTTTTTCACTTCAAATTAAGGGAAAGTAATATCAATTGAAATACACTGTGGACAAACTTTAAATCAATACAGTAAAATTTATAATATACAATATTTATTAAAATAGTCGAGGGGCTTTTGTCCACCTTCACAAATTTACCAAGGGGCTTTTTGTCCACCTTTTCAGATCCACCAAGGGCTTTTGTTCACCTTTACAAATCCACCAAGGGGTTTTTGTTCACTTTTTCAAATCCACCAAGGGGCTTTTGTCCACCTTTTCAGATCCACCAAGGGCTTTTGTCTACCTTTACAAATCCACCAAGGGGCTTTTGTTCACTTTTTCAAATCCACCAAGGGGCTTTTGTCCACCTTTTCAGATCCACCAAGGGCTTTTGTCTACCTTAACAAATCCACCAAGGGGCTTTTGTTCACTTTTTCAAATCCACCAAGGGCTTTTGTCTACCTTTACAAATCCACCAAGGGGCTTTTGTCCACTTTGTCAAATCCACCAAGGGGCTTTTGTTCACTTTTTCAAATCCACCAAAGGGCTTTTGTCCACTTTGTCAAATCCACCAAGGGGCTTTTGTCCATCTTATGAAATGCACCGAGGGGCTTTTGTTCGTGTGTACATGTGTTGACCAAGGGGCTTTTGTCCTACATTCTGACAACACACCTTGGAAAAGTGACAGGAACTCTATTGACTGGGAACCATACTTATCCCCAGCCTACAAGAAACATTGCCTAATCAACGACTTCAACAAATCTACTTTTAACAATTGACAAATCAAGTAATCATCTGTTCCAGTCAGTGGTGCAGAAACGGGAGAATTCAGCGACTCTACTGATGCTGTCCACTGGCTACATAATCATCATTTCTTGCTTGCCAAAATGCCTAGAGCAAAGCTGCGAGGTTTAAAAAACACCTAATGACGACTACCTTGCTATTATGTTCCTAAAACATCTGAATACAAAAACAATACATTATGACACTTATAAACTTGAAAATTGTTTTAAGGGAAAAGGATTTACTGTTTTAAGTTAACTCTTTCTTTATCTCCTTATTTAGGTAAAAAATAAATGTTTATAAATATGTCTATAATTATAACAACCCAACTCAACTTTGGTATTAAAAATTTCCTGAAATTATTACACATCTCTGTAATGGTCACTAATTAGCAATTGTTGGATTTAATTAATATTCATTAATCTGTTTGATAATTTAAAATGAGGCAAAATAGGTCAAGGTGACACTTGATGACAATCTATCTAATTGTGTAGTGAGAAGTCATTTAGTCAATAGTTGTTCTTTCTATTTTACTAGTTGCTTTGGTCTTAGGTCTTGCAAGGTTAGAAAACATGCCATGATATAAGTTGGTTTTCAAATTTCCAGTGGAAAGATGGTGGATCTACTCAGATTCATTCTGTGGTCTTCATCCACGAATAAAACTTGATATGCCTTATAATTATAATGTGTTGTGTGTTGAAATTGTCATTTAACCAAAATATTGTTAAGATTAGGTTTTTTTTTATGCTTATGATAGAAATGTGACTATTATTTAGACATACAATTTATATATTGAGGGCTTTAATGAAACCTAGTCTGAATCAATACAGAGCAAGAAGGCAGGTAAACTAGTCTGAATCAATACAGAGCAAGAAGGCAGGTAATAGTCTGAATCAATACAGAGCAAAAAGGCAGGTAAACTAGGCGGAATTGATATAGAGCAAAAAGACAGGTAAATTAGTCTGAATCAATACAGAGCCAGAAGGCAGGTTAACATGTCTGAATCAATACAGAGCAAGAATGTAGGTAATCTAGTCTGAATCAATACAAAGCAAGAAGGCAGGTAAACTAGGCTGAATCAATACAGAGCAAGAAGGTGATAAAGTAGGCTGAATCAATATAGAGCAAGAAGGCAGGTAAACTAGTCTGAATCAATACAGAGCAAGAAGGCAGGTAAACTAGGCTAAATCAATACAGAGCAAGAAGGTGATAAAGTAGGCTGAATCAATATAGAGCAAGAAGGCAGGTAAACTAGTCTGAATCAATACAGAGCAAGAAGGCAGGTAAACTAGGCTGAATCAATACAGAGCAAGAAAGCGATAAAGTAGGCTGAATCGATATAGAGCAAGAAGGCAGGTAAAGAAATTCTGTGCTAAACCCTTGACATTCATTCATGAGCTTGGTTGTTCTTTAGCTTGACTATTCTGAGAATAAAGAGAGCTATTCTACTCACCCAGGCGTCGGCGTCGGCATCGGCGTCACACCTTGGTTAAAGTTTTGCATGCAAGTTCCTTTCTCAGTAACCGTTGCATGTATTGCCTTGAAACTTTACACAAGCCTTCCTAGTCATCAACCCTACTACATTATCTAAGTTAGATAACTCTTGCATGAATATTATACAAATTATTGCCATTGTTTGACTTAGAAATTCTGGTTAAAGTTTTGCATGCAAGTCCCTATCTCAGTAACCAATGCATGTATTGCCTTGAAACTTTACACAAGTCTTCCTAGTCATTAATCCTACTACAATAAGTAAGTTAGATAACTGTTGCATGAATATAATGCAAATTATTGCCCTTGTTTGACTTAGAAAATCTGGTTAAAGTTTTGCATGCAAGTACCATCAAGTCCATATCTCAGTAACCAATGCATGTATTGACTTGAAACTTTACACAAACCTTCCCAGTCATCAAACATACTACAGTAACTAAGTTAAATAACTCTTGCATGAATATAATACAAATTATTGCATCAGAAATTCTGGTTAAAGTTTTGCATCAAGTTCATATCTCACCAACCACTCGATGTATTTGATTGAAACTTTACACAAATCTTCCCAGTCACCAACTCTACTACAATAAATAACTCTTGGACGAATATAATGTAAAGTTTTGCATGCAAGTACTGTCAAGTCCATATTACACCAACCGCTCAATGGATTTGATTGAAACTTTACAAATGGCTTTGTAGTCATGAAGTAGACTAAATTAATCTAGTCGGATAACTCTTGCCAGTTTTTTTTGCAAATTAGGGCCTTTGTTTTCCTTAGAAAACTCAGCAGTCACTGCATGTATTTGATTGAAACTTCATACAAGATATTGCAGTTATAAGACCTACTCAATTTTGTAAGTTTTGTAAGTAAGATAACTTTTATTTGCTTGGAGTTGTCATCAGTCTCAATCAAATTTGTACTTCTGTGACAAATATTTGAATAGTCGAGCGCACTGTCCCTCCAACAGCTCTTGTTTAGATGGGGTTTAATGTCATTTTCAACACATTTCAGGTTGTACAATTGTGGCATATCCAGTTTTATTGGTGGAGGAAGACCCCAGAATGAATCTGAGAAGAACCACCTTCCGCAAGTTACTGGCAAACTTTCTCACATAAAGTTTTTGGAGGGAATGGGACTCGAACCTATGACCTTAGCAGTGAGAGGTTAGTAATCCTGAGATGGCACTTTAGACCCGACTCGGCCACGGAGGACCCTAATTTTTTTTTAACATTCGGAAATTGTTACAGAAGTAAAGGTACATGCTTTGTCTTTGATGGCTTAATCATTTTTTGGACAAAATTAACTAACCTAGTGGGGACATCTGTGTGCTATGTACATATTTCTAGTATTTGTTTTTATTCTGACTAAAGTCTTTTTTTTAATTAAAGAAACCCCCACTATTAGATCTATTGCTATTGGACATATGCATTTAGCAAAATTGTAGTTCAAAACAGTTATCTTCATAGTATTATGACAGTCATTAGCATTGGAGGTGATTGTTCAGTTGTCACAATAGACAATAGAATGTGAAAATTGCTTCAAAACAATCATGATATAGTGCACATTCTTTCTTTATTACTGTAACAGGTGACAAAGAATACAATAGAACATTGTTTGGGTCAAGAGTATGATAATTATGATGATAGTGTGGGTTACATGTAATAAACATGCATTGTACACATAGGTTTTGATATCGGTGCGGCTAAATATTTTACAAATTTTAGTGTTTAATCTCATCTGACAACCAATGGAATTGCTTCAATTTTCAAAATTTTGTCGCTCTTGTTTGTTAAAACAACCTACAAAATAATTTAATTATTAAGAAGTTCACGGCACATGCGTGAAATTGAATGACATTGCACAGACTTCGCCCTTTTTCAATTCTGAATGAGTCGTGTACAATCCGAGCTATTATGCAGCTCAGAAACGACCTTGGTAATGGATTGGCTTTCAATATCATCTCTGCTTTCATCATAGCTCCGCCCAGAGTTACATATTCTGTCAAATGATGTTTAACACTAAGCCAGTTAGTTTCAAATAAGTAAAAATTTAACAATTAAGAAACTGCGGTCCCTCCCTTTTGGTTACTTAATTGTTGAATTTTATTTAATGAACACTAACTAAGACAATCCTAAAATCCAGAAAAAAACTGGAAATTATTTGTGTGGCCAAGGAATTATACAGAGAAGGAAATGCAACTAATTGAGAGTGTGAATGCTCACATATTCACGCAAAATCTTGCAATATCTCATTTTCTATTATCTTAACTTCCATTCACATTGGGAATATAAATCTAAATTATGACATTGCAGAATCAAATTCTCATCAAAACAATAACATTCCTAGCAATTTGTGTTTCAAATTGTTGAAGTACTTCTGATTACAAATGTGTATACTGCAGCTAAAATAACAACAAAATTACAAGCAATATTACTTCAAACCTCAATATTTTTAATTCAAGATCATATTGTGTGATCAAAACATTTTAAAACATTGAAGATTACATACAACTTATATTTTATGTACAAGAAAACAGTTGCTTTGCTGTGAATTCTGAATGATTAATTACCAAATAATTTGTGTGCTATTTTGTCAACATTTAGTCAGAAAATGCAAGTTTCCTATCTTCTATAAGTCCTTGATGCAGCATAAAAAGAGAAAATTGACATAATTAAAGATTATAAAATAAACAAAAAAGATGGGAAATTATTGGTGCTGCATACAAAATAAACGTAAAAAAAAAGTTTGGAAATTAGCTAAAAATTGCAGAAAAGTTTTGAAATATTGAAGCACCATGTCACAACCGCAGTTATGCTCATGGTACATACAGATAACCTCAAAGTTTAAAGAATGAAATAATTTATTTATGTATTTTTGTGTTGCCTGTAAAGTTTGATGGACGTTTTTGAAGGTTTGCTTTGCTTATCATCACATGTCAGCGACGTTTGGCTGTCACGCATTCATTTCCGTTTGCTTCTTTAGTTTCCTTTAAGATATTGTAATGAGTGTTCTAACCTGAAAAGGAAGTTTGAGATTGCTTTTAAAGTGGCATAATCAGTAAGTTCTAAGTCCCTTTTAATTCAATGAAAAAACTGGTATAATTGTAATCTTTTGGAATGCGGTAAATTATTAAGTATATCTGATCTTGGTTATATTCGTAAACATTTGAAAATTTCTGGGCATCATTATTAAGCCGAATTGAGTCGTGATATTTGTTGAATAAATAAAATTGTTTACTACTCCATAGCTTGTTTTGTAGATGCTTGTACAGGGTCAAACATCACTGTCAACAATAGCTTGTTTTGTACATGCTTGTACAGGGTCAAATATCACTGTCAACAATCTTGTACAGGGTCAAACATCACTGTCAACAATAGCTTGTTTTGTACATGCTTGTACAGGGTTAAACATCACTGTCAACAATCTTGTACAGGGTCAAACATCACTGTCAACAATAGCTTGTTTTGTACATGCTTGTACAGGGTCAAACATCACTGTCAACAATCTTGTACAGGGTCAAACATCACTGTCAACAATAGCTTGTTTTGTACATGCTTGTACAGGGTCAAACATCACTGTCAACAATCTTGTACAGGGTCAAACCTGACTGTCAACAATAGCTTGTTTTGTACATGCTTGTACAGGGTCAAACATCACTGTCAACAATCTTGTACAGGGTCAAACATCACTGTCAACAATAGCTTGTTTTTCTACATGCTTGTACAGGGTCAAACATCACTGTCAACAATCTTGTACAGGGTCAAACATGACTGTCAACAATAGCTTGTTTTGTACATGCTTGTACAGGGTCAAACATCACTGTCACCAATAGCTTGTTTTGTACATGCTTGTACAGGGTCAAACATCACTGTCACTAATAGCTTGTTTTGTACATGCTTGTACAGGGTCAAACATCACTGTCAACAATCTTGTACAGGGTCAAACATCACTGTCAACAATAGCTTGTTTTGTACATGCTTGTACAGGGTCAAAACATCACTGTCAACAATCTTGTACAGGGTCAAACATCACTGTCAACAATAGCTTGTTTTGTACATGCTTGTACAGGGTCAAACATCACTGTCACCAATAGCTCGTTTTTTACATGCTTGTACAGGGTCAAACATCACTGTCACCAATAGCTTGTTTTGTACATGCTTGTACAGGGTCAAACATCACTGTCACCAATAGCTTGTTTTGTACATGCTTGTACAGGGTCAAACATCACTGTCAACAATAGCTTGTTTTGTACATGCTTGTACAGGGTCAAACATCACTGTCAACAATAGTTTGTTTTGTTTAGTATAAACTTGTTCACTTTACTTTGATTGTGAAACAAGTTATTACAACTTTGGCAATCACACTCTAAGTTTCCCTGGGTAGAATCAGTATCAAGCATATGCTGAAAAAATGTCTTGCTCAAAAACACGACACAAAGCCGCTGTAGAGGATTAGACCCATAATTCTCCGGTCCTGGGTTCGATGCTCTTACAAGGGAAATTATTGCACTTTAAATGCCAAGTGTAAAATCTTGGTTTCAAGCCTAGCCTCTCTTAGTTATTTCTTTGGTACAACTCTACTGATATATTATAATGAAAAACATTTATTGAAATGGTAAACTAGCGGTAGCATTCCACAAACAGGCTAACAACAAAATAACATATATACCAACATGTCTGATTTTGTATCAGTCATTTATTTATCCAATTAAAAAACAACAAATATTGTGTAAGCATACTGTCCATGAGGTTCTACCTGGCACTCATTAATCTTCGCCATTATGTTTGGGCATTTAAACGGCTTCACCGTGCAGTTATTCGTGAGTGCGATATATTGTCTATTTAACAATGTATTGGTATCTGTTTTTTGTGATATCACACCGATAATTAAGTTACAGATATATACAGAAGATACGTGAGTGCCAGATAAATCCTAATGCACAATACCAACTTTTAACAAATTTGCATTCTCAGTAAAATCATTTTTTTCTTTACATAATTATATTTTTTTTGGCAGCCCCAAATTTAGTACACTTTATTGCAGGGTGTTGGTGCAAACAATTCTTCAAATGAATCATTGAAATTTTGACAATAAATGTGCCTATAGAAAGTAAAGTATTGTGTTTTCATGCTGAGTCACATGCACCGTAAAACACACATAGTTCACAGACTCCCGAGATCTCCCTGCCGCTGCTATGGTGTAACATTCCTAATATGCCATTATATAACAGTGGTGGCCATTTGTAACAATGTTGTTTTGTAACATAATATTGATTGATATTGGTTTCTTAAATACCAGTAGTTATTATGTTGTTTTTTTTACAATGAATTAAGCAAATTATAAATAATGTGAATGAAGGAAATATCAAATTCCATAGATCTGTCACACACTTATATAACATATGCTCATCTTGTAATTTATACAAAGATTTATTGGGAAAATAAAAGTGATAATAACATTTTCCTTTTGTCAGGTTTTCAGGAACTACTTTCTTTTTTCTTTTTTTCAAAATTAGTAGTTTGTACTTGAAAAAGTGATTTATGTTGATGAATAAATGTACTATGATAGACTAATCAACATTTGTTTTAATATGGGATATAATTCCTACAGGCAGTTCACATATCTTGGGGTTTAACGCCATTTTCAACACATTTCAGGTTATATATGGCATATCCAGTTTTATTGGTGAATAAAACCTCAGAATGAATCTGAGAAGAACCACCTTCCACAAGTAACTGGCAAACTTTCTCACATAAAGATTTTGGAGTGAGGGGGACACAAACCTATGACCTTAGCAGTCAAAGGTAAGTGATCTTCAGATAACGCCTTGGACCACTCTGCCATGGAGTACCCCTAATTCACATATCTGGTAAAATACATTATAATAACAAACATAATACAAACATATGTAACCACAGTGGTGGTCTGAGGGTTTATTGTCTACCTTGTATGTGGAATGTTGTGGGTTTGTACCCCTAATTCACATATGTGGTAAAATACATTATAAACACAAACATAATACAAACATATGTAACCACAGTGGTGGTCTGAGGGTTTATTGTCTACCTTGTATGTGGAATGTTGAGGGTATATTGTCTACCTTGTATGTGGAATGTTGAGGGTATATTGTCTACCTCGTATGTGGAATGTTGAGGGTATATTGTCTACCTCGTATGTGGAATGTTGAGGGTTTGTACCCCTAATTCACATATCTGGTGAAATACATTATAATAACAATCATAATACAAACATATGTAACCACAGTGGTGGTCTGAGGGTTTATTGTCTACCTTGTATGTGGAATGTTGAGGGTATATTGTCTACCTTGTATGTGGAATGTTGAGGGTATATTGTCTACCTCGTATGTGGAATGTTGAGGGTATATTGTCTACCTTGTATGTGGAATGTTGAGGGTATATTGTCTACCTCGTATGTGGAATATTGAGGGTTTGTACCCCTAATTCACATATCTGGTAAAATACATTATAATAACAAACATAATACAAACATATGTAACCACAGTGGTGGTCTGAGGGTTTATTGTCTACCTTGTATGTGGAATATTGAGGGTTTGTACCCCTAATTCACATATCTGGTAAAATACATTATAACAACAAACATAATACAAACATATGTAACCACAGTGGTGGTCTGAGGGTTTATTGTCTACCTTGTATGTGGAATGTTGAGGGTTTTATTCCTGGGTCATACCAACAACTTGAAAAACTGTACTAAAAGCTTCCTTGTTTGGTGCTGATAGTTCTTGGTCTGGTTGGCCCAGTGTCAATATATTGTGACTGGATGGGATATCATACAATGTGTCTGCAGCATGACTCTTCAGTAAGGCAGAACTTAGATTATTGTTTTACCATCATGATATAACTGAACAATTGTTGGAAGTGACGTTAAACACCACACAACAACAACAAACATGTTGATTCACCTCTAGTGTAACAGAAGTTGTATAACTTGGGTGTGCTTGAGTACTGGTTAACCAGGACAGAGTGGTTAGGTTAACTGTTTGTCTGTTTGCTAGTCCTCTATGGCATAAAAATTATATTAAATATTCAAACAAACAAAATGAACCAAAAATAAACTCTTATAAACTAGCTGACCTTTCCTTTGCATTCTTTTTGAAGAAGCCAATTAGTTGAACTAGTTGATCATTTGTCCAGATATGTGCCCAAGCATGCTATTGTGTTGTTTGACATATTACATAACTTAGTGTATTTAGTTATGCCTTATTTGACCCTTGGCACCCTTTTCTATATGACATATTATACTGATTTACATATACAAATTATAATGGATTGCTAATCCGACTTAAAGTATTGAAATGTAGGTACAACTGGTGGTATGAATACACATTCAGTATTAGATGTGACCTTTCCAATAGATGTTTTGTCGACATGAGAATTGTAAAAGTAATTTAAATATTTTTTGCTGAGTAATATAAAATGGAGTTGATTACAAATTAAAAAGTACACCAAATATTTGCTTCTCATTCTGAAAATTTATGCAGTTGCTACAAATTTACAAATCACCTTCGAAGTTGCAAAAAAATATTTATATGTTTGTTTTAATATATGTTTCCTTTTACTTTAAGTTGTCATTTATAATATTTAACCAATAGTTTGTATTCAAGTTGCTATTAGAAATATTTTACCAATCGCATGCATTTAAGTTGTCATTAATAATATTAATAATATTTAACCAATGTCATGCATTTTAGGATGTTCGCGGCGTCCCTATTGGATTTTTTGACATCTTGCGTAAGTTATCAAAAATCTGAACACTTTTTTAATGATGTATCAACTTTTGATTTAGCTTTGTCGTTTTTGAATATAGTCCTGTAGAATCTTATTAACAGTGCTCCCTAATGGTAAGTGTTTTACTGACGATTTTCACCATTTTTTCCTTATAAAATGGTCAATGTTAATTTAAAAATTGTTTCTGATAACATTTTTGAATTACTTATTTTATTTCCTGTGATAAGATTATAACTTTGATACAGATAAAATGTAATTTAGGTTACCTTAACATCTAATTGTTACACCGGGGTGACATATTATGTGGGTTTATATCCGGCATAACACATGTAAATGTAATGAATAAACACAAATTGTATTTTATCTGCATGATATATAATTTTATCACAGGTAATTTAATAATGTTATCTAAAACAATTTTGAATCAATATTTTTTATTTTACAAGGGGAAAACTGTGAAAATAGTCTGAAAAATAAGAACCACCAGGGGGCGCTGTTAACAAGAAATTTAAAAAAAACCCCTGAAACTTCATAGATCAATTGTACAGTTTTTTGATAAATTATGCCAGATGTCAAAATATCCGATAGTAACGCCGTGAACTCCCTTAAGTTGTCATATGTAATATTTAACCAATAGCATGCATTTAAGTTGTCATTAATGTTATCTACCAATGTCATGCATTTAAGTTGTCTTTAATGATATCTACCAATGTCATGCATTTAAGTTGTCATTAATGATATCTACCAATGTCATGCATATAAGTTGTCATTAATGATATCTACAAATGTCATGCATTTAAGTTGTCATTAATGATATCTAACAATGTCATGCATTTAAGTTGTCATTAATGATATCTACCAATGTCATGCATTTAAGTTGTCATTAATGATATCTACCAATGTCATGCATTTAAGTTGTCATTAATAATATCTACCAATGTCAAGCATTTAAGTTGTCGTTAATAATATCTAACAATGTCATGCATTTAAGTTGTCGTTAATAATATCTACCTATGTCAAGCATTTAAGTTATCGTTAATAATATCTACCAATGTCAAGCATTTAAGTTGTCATAAATAATATCTAACAATGTCATGCATTTAAGTTATCGTTAATAATATCTAACAATGTCATGCATTTAAGTTATCATAAGTAATATTTTACCAATTTCATGTATTCAAGTTGCTGTTAATAATATTTTACCAATGTCATGTATTCAAGTTGCTGTTAATAATATTTTACCAATGTCATGTTTTCAAGTTGTCATAAGTAATATTTTACCAATGTCATGTATTCATGTTGCTGTTAGTAGTATTTAACCAATAGCATGCATTTAAGTTGTCATTTATAATATTTAACCAATGTCATGCCTTTAAGTTGTGGTAAGAAATACTTAACAAGTCTTGTGTAATCAAGTTTTTGTTAGTAATGTGGCATCAATATCATTCAATTAAGTTGTCATCATTAATAAGTAATATTTTACCAATGTCATGTATTAAAAGTTGTCATAAGTTATATTAGCATATCATGTATTCAAGTTGTTGTTCGTCTATTTGTTTGAATATTCATCATCATATTTATGCATTCAAGGGCTGACCGATGATCAGTAAACCAGTACTCGAGCACACCCATCTCTGGATAACTTTCCCACTTGAATCAATGGTGATAACATTAAGATGAAAAGTTGTATATATCAATCATCTCAGAGGCTGTGACCAGGTGGGGACTTGAACACCATACCCTTGATTGATATGATAGTCAGATATGCTACCCACTGAGCTCAGGTCTCAGTTGAGATGTTGAGTGAAAACAGTTTTAAAAGTTTAATAGCTCAATCAGGCATGATTCCAGTCAACATCTGCTCTTTATAAAACCTCACCTTAGAATATAATAAATATATTTTAATTAAACTCAATATTAATCAAACTTGTAATATATTTAAATGTCGTCAACAGAATAATAAAAAAATATTTATCTACTTGTAGTAAACATTAAAAAAAATCACATCTTGTAAATGTCAATATGGTAAAGGGAACTTGTCTTACCAAGGATTTAAATAAAAAAAAACAACAAATATAAGTTTCACAAAAAGGACACTCTCAGATATTTTTTCATGCAAGCGAAATTCAATATAACTATAATTTTCACCGTCATATGTAAAGGTATAATAGGTTTGAATTCAATGATCGCGATCAGTTAATACCTCTATTGGTGATGGTATTGTACAAACCCTGTTCCCATTCAATTTCTATACATTTTATTGACATACTATTGGTGGTGTTTATAAAACGAGTTACGATAGATCAAGATCGCAGTTATTTTTGTCGTTGTTAGGTACAAGTGACAAATTGTGATTGACAGTTACCACTGGACATTACAGTGTTTGGTTGCCTTGGTTATGGAGTCATAATTGTGGATTTAATACAGGTAGGGAAATTTATTAATATATTGGTTAAAAATTGACTTATGTAACCTAATGCTCATTACTTGTATTTGTTTAGGAATGTGGAAACAATTGAATACATTCAGCTAGAAATGTGTACAATATTACATTACGTTTTAAAATAATTATTGTTTTTACAAGGATTGTACATTTAACAATTGTAAACAAGATAAAGACTACTTGTAAGTAAGTTTATAGTGGAATAAGAATGTATATTATGTTGATTTATTTTCTGCCATTTTTTTGCACCAGAAGCATGGAGTTGAATAGATAATAAGTGATAATAAGACATATCACAGTCATTGTACCCAGCAAATTTAATATTTTGGTATGTTATGATGAGTGAGCAGGAGAAATAATCAATGAGCTGGGCCCAGTTGGCTGTGTCAGTAGTATGTCTATCAATCCAGGAGTCATGAGCTGGGCCCAGTTGGCTGTGTCAGTAGCACGGCTATCAATCCAGGAGTCACGAGTTTGATCCTCACCCCAACCACTGTTTCTGTGATGATTGATATATGACGTTGTGTCTCATTGTCATTTGTATCTCACCACTGATTCAAGTGGGAAAGTTATCTGTTACTTGTGAAGATGGGTGTGTTTGTGTAATGGTGTACCTTCCAGGATCCAAGGAAAGAGTGGTTATGTTAACTGATTGTCTGGTGGCCCTCGATGGCATGAAATGATGGTAAATATTCAAACAAAATAAACAAATTCTAATCACTGTGAGTGTATTATATAGAAGCTTGTGTCATTTGTTATGCTGTGAGTTTTGTGTCATCTTGTCTCACTATTCTAGATTCTGTTCTTCTTGAAGACAATGGTGAGAGACTTGCTTATATTGTTACAATGGTGGTTCTTTACTTATGTATACAAATCATTGAAACATTTAGATACCATTTAGACATTGATGTACCATTTAGACATTGATGTACCATTTAGACATTGATGTACCATTTAGACATTGATGTACTATTTAGATGTTTATGTACCTTTAAGACATTGATGTACCATTTAGACATTGGTGTTGTACCATTTAGACATTGATGTACCCTTAAAACATTGATGTACCATTTAGACATTGATGTACCCTTAAGACATTGATGTACCATTTAGACATTGATGTACCATTTAGACATTGATGTACCCTTAAGACAATGATGTAAAATTTAGACATTGATGTACCATTTAGACATTGATGTATCCTTAAGGCAATGATGTACCATTTAGACATTTATATACCTTTAAGACACTGATGTATCATTTAGACATTGATGTACCATTTAGACATTGATGTACCATTTAAACATTGGTGTGCCATTTAGACATTGATGTACCATTTAGACATTGATGTACCCTTAAGACATTGATGTACCATTTAGACATTGGTGTACCCTTAAGACATTGATGTACCCTTAAGACATTGATGTACCATTTAGACATTGATGTACCCTTAAGACATTGATGTACCATTTAGACATTGATATATCCTTAAGACATTGGTGTACCATTTAGACATTGGTGTACCATTTATACATTGATGTACCATTTAGACATTGATGTACCCTTAAGACATTGATGTACCCTTAAAACATTGATGTACCATTTAGACATTGATGTACCCTTAAGACATTGGTGTACCATTTAGACATTGGTGTACCATTTAGACATTGGTGTACCATTAAGACATTGGTGTACCCATAAGACATTGATGTACCATTTAGACATTGATGTACCCTTAAGACATTGATGTACCCTTAAGACATTGATGTACCATTTAGACATTGATGTACCCTTAAGACATTGATGTACCATTTAGACATTTATGTACCATTTAGACATTGATGTACCCTTAAGACATTGATGTACCATTTAGACATTGGTGCACCATTTAGACGTTGGTGTTGTACCATTAAGACATTAATGTACCATGTAAACATTGATGTACCATGTAGACATTGATGTACCCTTAAGACATTGATGTACCATTTAGACATTGATGTACCATTTAGACATTTATGTACCCTTAAGACATTGATTTTCCATTTAGACATTGATGTACCATTTAGACATTGATGTACCCTTAAGACATTGATGTACCATTTAGACATTGATGTACCCTTAAGACATTGATGTACCATTTAGACATTGATGTACCCTTAGACATTGATGCAACTTTAAGACATTGATGTACCATTTAGACATTGTTGTACCTTTAAGACATTGATGTACCCTTAAGACATTGATGTACCATTTAGACATTGATGTACCCTTAAGACATTGATGTACCATTTAGACATTGTTGTACCCTTAAGACATTGATGTACCATTTAGACATTGATGTACCCTTAAGACATTGATGTACCATTTAGACATTGATTTACCCTTAAGGCATTGATGTACCATTTAGACATTGTTGTACCCTTAAGACATTGATGTACCCTTAAGACATTGATGTACCATTTAGACATTGATGTACCCTTAAGACATTGATGTACCATTTAGACATTGTTGTACCCTTAAGACATTGATGTACCATTTAGACATTGTTGTACCCTTAAGACATTGATGTACCCTTAAGACATTGATGTACCATTTAGACATTGATGTACCCTTAAGACATTGATGTACCATTTAGACATTGTTGTACCCTTAAGACATTGATGTACCATTTAGACATTGTTGTACCCTTAAGACATTGATGTACCCTTAAGACATTGATGTACCATTTAGACATTGATGTACCCTTAAGACATTGATGTACCATTTAGACATTGATGTACCCTTAAGACATTGATGTACCATTTAGACATTGATGTACCCTTAAGACATTGATGTACCATTTAGACATTGTTGTACCCTTAAGACATTGATGTACCATTTAGACATTGTTGTACCCTTAAGACATTGATGTACCCTTAAGACATTGATGTACCATTTAGACATTGATGTACCCTTAAGACATTGATGTACCATTTAGACATTGTTGTACCCTTAAGACATTGATTTACCCTTAAGACATTGATGTACCATTTAGACATTGTTGTACCCTTAAGACATTGATGTACCATTTAGACATTGATGTACCGGTAAGACATTGATGTACCCTTAAGACATTGATTTACCCTTAAGACATTGATGTACCATTTAGACATTGATGTACCCTTAAGACATTGATGTACCATTTAGACATTGTTGTACCCTTAAGACATTGATGTACCCTTAAGACATTGATGTACCATGTAAACATTGATGTACCCTTAAGACATTGATGTACCGGTAAGACATTGATGTACCCTTAAGACATTGATTTACCCTTAAGACATTGATGTACCATTTAGACATTGATGTACCCTTAAGACATTGATGCAACTTTAAGACATTGAGACATTGATGTACCTCAGCTTTGTGTCCTTATGTCAAAAACTTCATATTAACACACAATGACATCATTAGTCACCTTCTGCTGTAGATACACGTCTGCTGTAGTCTGCAGTGGTCCAGTGGTCTGTGGACCTGTATGAAGATCATGTACTTCCCACAGCTGAGGTTGCAGGGTCCAAACCCAGCTCAGCCAAAAATAACTTTATTTGAGAAAGATTGCCAGATACATACTGGAGTAGAGTGGTTCTACTTTGATGCATTCTCTGTCTACCTCCACCATTAAACTGGATGCAATGTATAACCCATGATGCATTAAACCTTTTAAAAATAATATATAATTTTCATCATTCATTATGTTCTTTCTTTTAAGTTAATATAATAATATTCTGTCAACATAATACTGTGACAGTCTGCCAGCATATTATTTGCTTAAAACTTTAAGTAAATGATGCTATTTAATTTATCTGATTGCTGTTTGCTTAAAATATTGCACACTGACATTTTTTTTACTTTTCTACTTCTCAAATGGCAAATCAATTATAGCACAATGACAGCGATCGACGATATTGACTTGAAATATATCGCACAAAGCTGTGACACCATGATCAATGTATAATTGTGTACAATAATAATTCCATGTCTTTTGGGAGTGATGAAGGCTACAGACCTGTTAGCAACAATAAGTAAATTTTTAATGAAAGAAAATGTTGATATTTATAGCTGATTTTATTCCTCTACTTAAGATGTCACTTTTATATTTGGCGTGGAACTTCTTTATTCCTGACCAATGTGTTTGAACTTAACTTTGATGACATTGGTTTATAGAGCCCATATTGCTTGCAGACTTTCATCTTGGTCCAGCTAATGTTATTATAATCATTTAGAACTGATAAAAACACACTACAGATGTAATAGACAATTAAATTTTCATGGCATAGATGTATGCATTAAAGAGGAAGGGAACCTATGACACTGGCAAAATCCTCTCTGTTGGATAGGGTACATATAACCTGTAGCTTACAAAATCCTCACTGTCAGATAGGGTACCTATAATCTTTGGCTCACAAAATCCTCACTGTTAGATTATATATAGGGCATCTATAATCTCTTGACACAAAATCCTCACTGTCAGATAGGGTAATTATACTCTCTGGCTCACAAAATCCTCACTGTCAGATAGGGTACTTATAATCTCTGGCTCACAAAATCCTCTCTGTCAAATAGGTTACTTATACTATCTTGCTCACAAATCATCACTGTCAGATAGGGTACATATAATCTCTAGTTCATAAAATCCTCACTCTCAGATAGGGTCCAAATAATCTCTGGCTCTCAAAATCCTCTCTGTCAGATAGGGTACCTATGATCTCGGGCTCACAAAACCCTTACTGTCAGATAGGGTACATATAATCTCTGGCTCACAAAATCCTCACTGTCAGATAGTGTACATATAATCTCAGGCTAACAACATTCTCTCTGTCAGATAGGGTACCTATAATCTCTGGCTCACAAAATCCTCACTGTCAGATAGGGTACCTATAATCTCAGGCTAACAAAATCTTCTCTGTCAGATAGGGTACCTATAATCTCAGGCTAACAAAATCTTCTCTGTCAGATAGGGTACTTATAATATCTGGCTCACAAAATCTTCTCTGTCAGATAGGGTACTTATAATATCTGGCTCACAAAATCTTCTCTGTCAGATAGGGTACTTATAATCTCTGGCTCACAAAATCCTCACTTTTCTAGTCTACTGCTCACAATTTTGAACTATATAGAAATGTCTAATAGTATAGTTTATTAGTTTATATTAATTTATTTTAGTTCATTTGCAAAGAAATCTGAAGGCATAATATGAATAGCTCTTGCGTCTGCTTCCTGGTTAGAACCAGTACTAAGTGCTGTTCTTTGAGAGGTGTCAGATTGGGCTGGGGATCATCTGATAGAAACTGAGGCTACTCCAGCAATGCTTACTAAGCAACCAATTTTTGGGTATAGCTGGATATCTAGGGTATCTAAAGATGAATTTATAATACAATATCTGACCCAATACAGATGAATGCAAGTTTGTGAAGTACCCATGTTTAAACCATCACACACTGTAATTATTTTTCTATAAACTAATTGCTTCAAGTGAATAGGTTCTTGTTTAACAGGAGTTGGTGATTGTTAAGAGCCATTAATAATTTCAATTTACTGACATCGTTAGTTGCATTGACATTAATTCATTCAATTTACAATTCTTCTTCTCCTGGACCAGTCACTCTCTAATAGTTCTCAATAATCCAATGGAATCCACTGCGATATTATTCAATATCAGGAATAATAACGTGATTTGTGAATTAATGAATTTATAGTGCATGGCGTGCATGGTATATGGCTGAGGAAATGATCATATAAAATCCAGTTTTGATCATTGCAACAATGGTGTCATCTACAGATTTACATGGAATTAATTCTGTGATCTCATCTAATCAACGGGACAATTATTGCAGTGTGTAGTGTGTAGAGGAATTTTTAACTGATACAGTCAATCATTTTCAATGTATTGCCACAAAGCAGTCATAAACATATAAACATGAGGTGAATATAAAAAAACAACACCATTGTATGCATTTTTTGGAAGGGGCATAACTCTTGATATTTGTTATAAGGTATCCATATTCACATATTTTGTGGTCATCTATGATATAAAATGTAAAACTTATTTTAATATCACTGGTCTTAGTCAATAGAATGAAAATAGCAAAAAAATGCAATAAAGATACAATGCCCCTCATACAGGTACTTTACCACAGGGGTCGTGAGTTCGAATCTCCGCCCGGCCACAATCTCCTTGATGGTTGATATATGACATTGTGTCTAATTATCATTCACCTCTCACTGCTGATTCAAGTGGGAAAGTTATCAGTTACTAGCAGAGATGAGGTGGGCTTGAGTACTGGTTAACCTTTCAGGATCCCAGTAAACAGTTGTTAGTTTAACTGTTTAAATGATGCTAAATATTCAATCAATCAATCAATATTTTACCAATATCAGTTATTGCATTCTTCTGTAGATATCTTCTCAATGATATATTATAATGTTCCTTTTTCATGAGACAAACTCATTTATTTGTATGATTGTGACCAGTTAACAGAACTTCCTGAATTAAGGCAAAAACGTTTTTCAAATTTTCCTTATAATTGAATTACATTATATTACTTTATTTTCAAATTTTCCTCATACAAAAATATATTATTATACATGCATAACTTTATTTTCAAATTTTCCTCATACAAAAATATATTATTATACATGCATAACTTTATTTTCAAATTTTCCTCATACAAAAATATATTATTATACATGCATAACTTAATATATTACTTTATCTGTTTATGTGCATGTAAAGAGTGTTGGCCACTCACACTAGAGGTTGCGGGTTTGGCCCAAGCTTGACCCGTTAGCCTCTAAAAACAAAACAACACAGAACTTGTTCTACCCAGGCAGCAGACTCAAGAGTGGTTCATATAAGTTCTGATTTACTTCTTATTTAAGCTAAACTAAATTAGTAGGTCCTCCGTGGCCGAGTGGTCTAAGGTGCCTTCTCAAGATCACTTACCTCTGACCGCTAAAGTCGTAGATTCGACTCCTGCTCGCTATTAAAACTTTATGTGAGAAAGTTTCCAGTTCCACTTGTGGAAGGACTGTGGTTCTACTCAGTCTCACTCAGTCTGAGGTTTTCCTCCACCAGTAAAATTGGATATGCCATATATAACCTGAAATGTGTTGAAAATAGTGTAAAAAAACATTAAAAAACCCACAAAAAAACAACAACAAATTATTAGTTGGGATTTCAGAAGTGGTGGCTGAAGTGGCATGGGTTTATAAGTTTTGAATTTTATATACACAATCATCAAGGCCACTGGACTTTCAGTTAGTCTTGCTATATAAAGAATACCACGTTAGTACCTTAAAGTCTAAAATTTATCACGTGAGGTAGAAAAAAAAGAGTACTAGCCAAGTGACAAGTTAGTGTTGTTGTTGTTTTAGCCAAACATGATACATTTTAGTGTATAATTTTGGAATTAAACTAAACTTACCGATACAGTAGGGAAGTCGCAGATTGATTCTGATTTTATTGACAACTTCTTAGGGATTTACACAGAGATGACGTAGCTCATTACCTATGCAGAATCAGTCTTTAGAGAGGTAGCCAAATTGTCTGTGACTGAACAATTTGGCTGTTTATGAAGTATCAAACAACCGGGGATGGGAGAGTGGGTGTGTAAACCCCTTAGAAGTTTGCTGTCAATAAAATCAGAATCAAACTGCAACTTCCCTCCTGTGTCGGTAAGTCTATTTTAATTCCATAATTTTATCTCCAGCATAATTTCTTAGGGGTTCCACAGAGATTTTAGAGTTGATACTTCCTAAAACTATATATGAATGAATATACAACAAAACAAAAGCATTTTTTGCCTATATATCCATATTATTGTTATATCTGTAGTAAAGAAAAATATATATACACAATTATATACATAACATTGACATCTTTACTCTAGAATAGCCATTTGAACAGACACTGTATTATCAATTTGTTTGTTGTAAAACTTTGCAAATGTCTTTGCATTTGACCAACCTGCTGTTTTAGCAATAGTTTCTAAGGTGACACCTTTATAATTAGCAGTACTAGCAGCAACTGCTCTAGTACTGTGTGGACTGTAATGCGAGTCCACTCCTGCCTTAATCATCATCATTTTTACCCATCTGGATACTGTTGATATTGATACTGCATTATGAGGCTTTTGGCTGCCAATCAATAACCTCTCAACATTTCCCCTTAAATGACTAGTACGTTCTAAATATTGTTTAAAGACGTGTACAATGCACAACTGTTCATCTTTTTCATATTTTTGCAGCACTATTGTGTCCAGATGTTGGCCTGGTTTTGTTTGTTTTAATAAGTGATTGGTTCTTATCACCAGTTCTGTATCAGATATTGAAATGTCATTTAAGCAAATTAAATGTAATGTTTGACATCTTTGTGCCGACAACAGAAGAAACAATATAGATAACTTCCCGGACAAATACAAAAGAGATGAGTCGGCCATCTCCTTTAGATATTTGAGGACTATATTGACATCCCAAACTCTAGTGTACTTTGGCAAAGGTGGTCTATTGACAAATACTCCTTTCAGGAACTTTGCAACTAGGCTGGAATTTGTGAAATCAGTTCCACCACAGATATCTATGAATTTGTTAATAGCTGCACATGCAGTTCCTATGGCACTGTATTTAAGGTTGCACTTATAAAGATAAGTTAAAAATTTATAAAAGAAGCTTCATCTGGTGTAAGGGGATCAAATTGTTCCCTTTCTGCAAAAACGAGCCATCTCCTAATGTAGGAGCCATACTGTTTTTGTGTTGATTTTCTCTATGAGGCCAGAATGATGTCTGCAGACTCTTTCGATATTCCGCGCTTTTTGAAGGCAGTCCGGATATGCGAAAAACACCCATCCTCATTTTCCGAAGGGGATGTTGTACACATGGTTTGTGATGTAATTGCAGTATTGTCTGTGGAGATGGCAGTTGGAAGCAATCCTGACATATTAGTTGCAACAGTTGCGGCCACCAACACTGGTTTGTCCATAATGGTATGATCATGACTGCTTCCGTCTTGTCTCGAACAATCTTCTGTAGCACTCTGGTGATTAGACAAAAAGGGGGGAATATATATGAAAAATCTGTCCAACATAATGTAAAGGCATCTACAGCAATAGCTTGAGGATCTGAGTTTCTAGCCACATAAGTGTCAATTTTGGCATTCAGCCGAGAAGCAAATAAATCTATATCAAGCTTCCAAAACATGTGTTCAATTTCAATAAATATATTCTTGTCTAAAGCCCATTCAAGGTTATCATTGAAATTTCTAGACAGTATATCTGCGTCCCAGTTAAATTGACCTGGTATATGTGCAGCACTTATATGTATTTTACGAGCAATACACCATAACCAAATATCACGTGTAATGGCATTTAAGTCTCTTTTCATTCCACCTAACTTGTTTAGGTATGCACATGTAGTTGTGTAGTTAATATCCTGACACGGATGTTGTTTCAGTTTTTGCAAAATGACAACAATGCCAACTGGCTTGCTTTAAACTCCAGAATATTAATGTGAAAGAGTTGTTCCTCTGCAGATCAAACTCCATTTGTATCTAACTTTTCTGAAGCTATCGTAGCTCCCCACCGTTGTAAAGAACTATCAGTACCTATAATTAGATCTGGGTCTTTTTGAAACTATTATCAAGATTGTCAATCCACCACTGTAAAGGTATCTTCAGATCTTCGTTTATTTTCATGAATGAGTCATAATTCCCCCGCCTCCAGTTTAAGTTTTTCTCTTTTATATGTTCCAGTGGTTTATAAAATATAGCTGCATATTGTACTCCCGGATCACATACTACTAACATGCCTACCAATTTAGCAAATTTTCTTATTGTCACAAATTTTGAATTCAGAATTTCTCTACATAATTATTTAATGCTTATAATTTTATCTGTTGTTAACCGAACAGTCATGGATTCTGAACACAGAATGAATCCCATGAACGTAATTTGTTTTGACGAGTGGAATACTGATTTAGTTGAATGTATAGTGAACCCTAAACTGTCCATTAAATTTACTGTTGTTTTTATATTGTCTTTACATTCTTTAAAAGTCTGACCCTGGAGACAGGAGTCATCTATGTAAGCTGTACTGATGAACCCCTGTTCTCTTAATGTTGCAAAGACTGGCTTGAGCACTTTTGTAAAGACCCTAGGAGCTGTAGTTTGTCCCATTGCTAGAGCAGTAAATTAATATTTCTCATTATTAAACCAAAATCTATATTAATTCCTGTCCTGATTTCTTATTGGGATAGAATAATATGCGTCTGATAAATCTACGGAGCCAAAATTTCAATCACAAGTCATTAAATTGATAGCTGTCTGCAAAGTTTCCATTTCAAAATGAATATGCTCCATATTGTCATTGAATTGTTTCAAATTAAGTATAATTCTGACCTTTCCGCCTTTTTTGGGTCTAATGAAAATGTTTGCAATAAATTCATCATTGTCTACACTATGAGTAACTTGTTCAATGATGCCACACTGTATAAAGCTATCTATTTCTCCCTGAATTTAAATCTGTTTCAACTCCTGAAATTTAATTTGACTGGGTGGAAGTTCTACAGCAAGTTCTACTGAGTAGCCACAAACAGTATGTAAAATCCATTTATCTCCAGTCAACTTATTCCAGTTATTAAAATTATGTTTTGTTTCTCCCGCTGCAAAATTGTCTAAAGTATTGACTAGTTTATAGTTCCTATATAGCGTACTTACATTTACAACATTTTGTATCTTTTCTGGTAGCTATATGTCTGGGCGGCGCTCTTTTTCCCTTTGAGTTGGCCCTTTCCTTGCTGTTTTCCATTCTTGTACAAACTTGTACCATGAGCAGGCTGCTTCCCCTGTTAGTTGGGGCTGGGTTTGTAGTGAGGGGTGACCTGGTTGTTGGGGCTGGGTTTGTAGTGAGGGGTGACCTGGTAGTTGGGGCTGGGTTTGTAGTGAGGGGTGACCTGGTTGTTGTGGTTTGGCCCCCCCTCTTTTCCCTAAAAAATCCTGCTTCTGTTGTGGCTGTTGTGGTGTCAGTTGTATTGATTTGGTGGAGTCCACCTGTTTGAGCTCCTCAAGCAGGTTGTCCCCAAATAGTTTGGTAGCTGATATGGGCTGATCTTTGTTTAGTATTGATAAAAAATAATTCCTACAAAAACGTTTAAATATCAGGAAATACATAAATCAATAAATGCTACTGAGACTGTGTATATTCTTCGCAAAGGTTGAACCTTGTTCTGATTCTGCATAGGTAATGAGCTACGTCATCTCTGTGGAACCCCTAAGAAGTTATGCTGGAGATAAAATGTACTATAACATGGTATTTAATTTATCCTGTCATTATTTGCATGTTTTATTTATTTTTATTTAAAAAAGCAACAGCTAATTTTAGTCCAGCAAACAAGTGCATGTGTGTACATCTCAGGTAAATGTGCCTTAAATTTGTTTCAAATTTGATTGATGAAATAAAAACGAAACAAAAATAGTTTTTATGAAAACCATTGCTTTATTATGTTGTAAAGTATACAATGATATGATGAAAATGCATCAGTACCATTAGAGGATGTGCATCATCAGCGCATTAAATAATTAATTGTCTGCCGTACTTTAACTGACAGTTAGATTTTTCAGCCATTGAATACCAGCTGTAGTTCTTTGATGTAGTCAATAATCATCAGTCCATACTTCCCGGGAGTTCTAACTTTTCTTCTAGAGATTATTTTTATCAAATGTGTGCATAATTTTGCACTTTCTAATAAATGTTTGAAAATAATTTAATGATACTATCTTCAAAGAACAAGATGTTGACTAGTTTCAATCAATACTGTTTGAGCAATATGGTGTATACTTGTCCATGTTTTATTCACCTCCGTGGTGGTAATTATTGCACGCTCTTTGATTTTATTGTGGCTCTTACACCAGAAATCAATCTTCCTCAAATTCATGATATAATTACCGTGAAGAAATTCAGATGTCAGATGACATTTGTGGATGAAGGTATCGTCTTTGTTTGAACAATGTTAAAAAGATCAATGGTTTAACCATAGAACATGTCATGTTGGTGTATGTCATTTAATCATAGAACATGTCGTGTTGGTGTAGTGTCGTTTCAGGATGAATGATTTAAAGGTAGTGTATCAGGAAAAAATTAATCTAAACATTAAAAAAATAAAATGAAGTTTGAAATAGATATAAGGCATCTTATTATGTCCTCTATTTTTGAAGAATAGTGAACAGGTATTAAATATGAGTATGTAACTATTGCAGTATGATGCATCTAATCAAAATTAACTTGGCACATAAGCCAAGTTAGTTAATCTTTTTTCGATATGTTTTGATAGAATCTGATATCCTTTTAGCAGTAAAGACCTTGTGAGTATTATCGAAGCAAGAATTACTGGGAAATTATGTTTTAGCTAAACCTAATGATACATGTAATGCAGGGGAGTAGATACAAATTTGATATTGGTGCAGCTAGGTAAGTATTTTGCAAAACTTTGTGCCATCATCATCCGAATTTAAGATAAATGTAAAACAAGTAAAAATGGGAAAGTATTGATATATGGCATACAAAATAAATGTAAAAAAAGTTTGGAATTGATTGGTGCGGCAATGCTGCACCATGCTGCACTCATATCTATGCCCATGTAATGAATGGGGGGGGGGGGGGGGGGGGGGGGGCGACCAGACACTTTATCTCTATATGCTTAGTACTGGTAGGAAGATTTCAAGTTTTGATATGTCCAAGCTGTAAGCTGTCTAAGCTTTATGCAGGTCAGTAGTGCTGGTGATAGAGTGTTGGCTGCTCACACTGGAGGCTGCAGGTTTGATTCCCTGCATGACCGGCAGACCTTTCCAAAAAACACACACACTCAGTACTGGTTCTAAATTAATTAGTTTAAACTAAATAAACTAAACTGGAAGAACTTGTTTCCTAATTGATGTAAACAAATACCATAATGACAATGATCATGCCAATGTGTTAAACACTAACCTCTCACCGCTTGTGTCAAGTTCTGTCTTAATGACAATGATCATGCCAATGTGTTAAACACTTACCTCTCACAGCTTGTTCTGTCTTAATGACAATGATCATGCCAATGTGTTAAACACTAACCTCTCACCGCTTGTGTCAAGTTCTGTCTTAATGACAATGATCATGCCAATGTGTTAAACACTTACCTCTCACCGCTTGTGTCAAGTTCTGTCTTAATGACAATGATCATGCCAATGTGTTAAACTCTTACCTCTCACCGCTTGTGTCAAGTTCTGTCTTAATGACAATGATCATGCCAATGTGTTAAACTCTTACCTCTCACCGCTTGTTCTGTCTTAATGACAATGATCATGCCAATGTGTTAAACACTTACCTCTCACAGCTTGTTCTGTCTTAATGACAATGATCATGCCAATGTGTTAAACACTTACCTCTCACAGCTTGTTCTGTCTTAATGACAATGATCATGCCAATGTGTTAAACACTTACCTCTCACAGCTTGTTCTGTCTTAATGACAATGATCATGCCAATGTGTTAAACACTTACCTCTCACCGCTTGTGTCAAATTCTGTCTTAATGACAATGATCATGCCAATGTGTTAAACACTTACCTCTCACTGCTTGTGTCAAGTTCTGTCTTAATGACAATGATCATGCCAATGTGTTAAACACTTACTTCTCACCGCTTGTGTCAAGTTCTGTCTTAATGACAATGATCATGCCAATGTGTTAAACTCTTACCTCTCACCGCTTGTGTCAAGTTCTGTCTTAATGACAATGATCATGCTAATGTGTTAAACTCTTACCTCTCACCTCTTGTGTCAAGTTCTGTCTTAATGACAATGATCATGCCAATGTGTTAAACACTTACCTCTCACAGCTTGTTCTGTCTTAATGACAATGATCATGCCAATGTGTTAAACACTTACCTCTCACCGCTTGTGTCAAGTTCTGTCTTAATGACAATGCTCATGCCAATGTGTTAAACTCTTACCTCTCACAGCTTGTGTCAAGTTCTGTCTTAATGACAATGATCATTCCAATGTGTTAAACACTTACCACTCACAGCTTGTTTTGTCTTAATGACAATGATCATGCCAATGTGTTAAACACTTACCTCTCACAGCTTGTTCTGTCTTAATGACAATGATCATGCCAATGTGTTAAACACTTACCTCTCACAGCTTGTTCTGTCTTAATGACAATGATCATGCCAATGTGTTAAACACTTACCTCTCACAGCTTGTGTCAAGTTCTGTCTTAATGACAATGCTCATGCCAATGTGTTAAACACTTACCTCTCACCGCTTGTGTCAAGTTCTGTCTTAATGACAATGATCATGCCAATGTGTTAAACACTTACCTCTCACCGCTTGTGTCAAGTTCTGTCTTAATGACAATGATCATGCCAATGTGTTAAACACTTACCTCTCACAGCTTGTGTCAAGTTCTGTCTTAATGACAATGCTCATGCCAATGTGTTAAACACTTACCTCTCACCGCTTGTGTCAAGTTCTGTCTTAATGACAATGATCATGCCAATGTGTTAAACACTTACCTCTCACCGCTTGTGTCAAGTTCTGTCTTAATGACAATGATCATGCCAATGTGTTAAACACTTACCTCTCACAGCTTGTGTCAAGTTCTGTCTTAATGACAATGATCATGCCAATGTGTTAAACACTTACCTCTCACCGCTTGTGTCAAGTTCTGTCTTAATGACAATGATCATGCCAATGTGTTAAACACTTACCTCTCACCGCTTGTGTCAAGTTCTGTCTTAATGACAATGATCATGCCAATGTGTTAAACACTTACCTCTCACCGCTTGTGTCAAGTTCTGTCTTAATGACAATGATCATGCCAATGTGTTAAACACTTACCTCTCACAGCTTGTGTCAAGTTCTGTCTTAATGACAATGATCATGCCAATGTGTTAAACACTTACCTCTCACCGCTTGTGTCAAGTTCTGTCTTAAGATTTCAAGTAAAAGCTTCCAAAGTTATAATTTTTATGTAGCCAGCTACTTTCAAAGTTTTCAAGCAACTGACTTGAAACTTTGCCTACATAATCAATATTAAGTGTTGATGTTGGAGACACAATTTTTGTGATGTTGAATTAAGTAATACATTTGTATGAAGTTAAATAACCGAAACGGACGATTTTAGAATTTTTAATAAACTATAAAATATAGTGGCAAGCTAAAATTTATCAAAATTTCTTTGTGTTTTTAAAATATAAAAAGAAAGATTCAAAGAGTAGATTTTATACTATGATTTAAGCTACAGAGGACTTTCAAAAGTGGAATGTGTGGTATAGTGGTAGAGCGTCAGACCCAGGATCAGAGGGTCATGATTTGATCTTCTGCCATGGCTGCATGTGGTGTCCTTGAGCAAGACACTTTTTCCACATACACTTAGTACTTGTTCTACCCAGGAAGTCTTGGAGTATGATTTGTATAAGTTGTAAGAACTTGTTTCACAATTGAAGTAAATAGATAAGTTTAACCTAAGACACTATATCCACATATACTTAGTACTTGTTCTACCCAGGAAGACTTGGAGTATGATTTGTATAAGTTGTAAGAACTTGTTTCACAACTGAAGTAAATAGATAAGTTTAACCTAAGACACTATATCCACATATACTTAGTACTTGTTCTACCAAGGAAGACTTGGAGTATGATTTGTATAAGTTGTAAGAACTTGTTTCACAATTGAAGTAAATAGATAAGTTTAACCTAAGACACTATATCCACATATTCTTAGTACTTGTTCTACCAAGGAAGACTTGGAGTATGATTTGTATAAGTTGTAAGAACTTGTTTCACAATTGAAGTAAATAGATAAGTTTAACCTAAGACACTATATCCACATACACTTAGTACTTGTTCTACCAAGGAAGACTTGGAGTATGATTTGTATAAGTTGTAAGAACTTGTTTCACAATTGAAGTAAATAGATAAGTTTAACCTAAGACACTATATCCACATATACTTAGTAATTGTTCTACCAAGGAAGACTTGGAGTATGATTTGTATAAGTTGTAAGAACTTGTTTCACAATTGAAGTAAATAGATAAGTTTAACCTAAGACACTATATCCACATACACTTAGTACTTGTTCTACCAAGGAAGACTTGGAGTATGATTTGTATAAGTTGTAAGAACTTGTTTCACAATTGAAGTAAATAGATAAGTTTAACCTAAGACACTATATCCACATATACTTAGTAATTGTTCTACCAAGGAAGACTTGGAGTATGCTTTGTATAAGTTGTAAGAACTTGTTTCACAATTGAAGTAAATAGATAAGTTTAACCTAAGACACTATATCCACATATTCTTAGTACTTGTTCTACCCAAGAAACCACAGCGTGGTCTGTGTTAAATTGCGAATCTTGTTTCACATTTTAAGTGAAATAAACCAGTTTAAAATATTAATTGTTTTCTGTTAGTTTGATACAAATTTTCGACAAATAGCACTTATAAATAATGCTTAAAACACCTACATGATCAGCAGTGGTTTTCATTTATACATGTACATGTAGGAGTTCTATAGTTACTATGGGTTACCGTGACCATACGAAAGCCACTGACAACAGGTTAGTAAATATTCTTTACAAATATTCCATATTATAATCAATACAGTATACACCTACAGTGGTTCTCTGTGTTGACTTTTCTGCCCTGTCTAAATAGTACCATTATAATAGGTTTAATTCCATGTTTGTTATACCCACTACTTCAATATTTGCAAGGCATACTGGACTTGTGAAAACTTGGTGCTACAGTTTTCTAGAGGTGTATTTTACAACTATTGAGTTGATTCATGTTACTTTAACCAGTTAACTCAAAAGTCTATTTTTTTCTCCACCCAGCATTTATAATAAGCAATTTTGTAGGGGATATTAAATTGGGCATTGTCCATCTGTCCATCTATCTTTTCGTTGACTGCTGATAGTATTTTTTTTTTGACATTTCAAAAACAGTTGAGAAATAATTATTTGGTTACTTGAACCATTTTTATGAACATGCTTTCATGTGGTTAAATTGCTTATGTGTCGATGAAAAATAACTGCACAAGTAATATTCTGTACAAGTAATATTCTGTACAAGTAATATTCTGTACAGGTAATATTCTGGGCATAAAGTGTCCATTTGTTAGAACATCTGTCTGTGCACAGTGTTTGTGCATCCGAAAGCGTTTCCTAAGCATAACTCCAATATCCTGCCTCTAAATGCTTGTCGGAGAACAACATGAAATCTGGAGAGTGTCAGTATGAAGTCCAGTTATGAATTAACATCCATATATTTTTTATGGATTTATGTCCCTTGTTTATTTTTAATAGCATGCTTATTTCATACTTTCTTGTCAGCTCTACTCCTTCTAAATTGCTCCTAAACCAAGTTTTACCAAACTTGCTCGAGAGCATCTGTATTTAGTCTAGTTATATAATACAATGTATTTATTTATTTACTTGCAATAAATTTCATTTTTTTTTCTATTTAATATTATTTTTCAATGTCAAAGTTAAACATATTAACAGCATGTGACTAATATTCCTACACAAATGTATCACTTGGTTCAGATGTTAAATTTTAGCCTAATTTTGACATTTTTTTTACTGAAATTCCCATTGATCAATAATGTACATTTATACACTAATCATCTTATACATCAATGTGTTTGAAAAGGTAGATTTATGTAATAGTTATATATAATGTACCCTTCAATGCGAAGTAAGGCACTATTGAAATATTCTGAATGAATATTTATTCTATATTATTCATGCTATGCGGCCAGTTCTGTAGTGAATGCACAGGTAGTTTATTCAATTTCAAATACCCGAGTTTTACCTAAAATGATGAAAATCATTTCAACAAGTTGTCACAAGTAATTGCCTTCAAGTGTAAAACTGCATCATTGTGAAAAGAATAAGAATGAAACTATATTGGTCAACTTTTGTAAATAATACATTTGAGGAAAACATATTTTTGTTGTTGTTCAACATTGTATAGATAAGGATAAAATCAAATTTAGACATTCGTTCAATGCACAAAATTGAGTGTTTCCTTACTCATAATAATAGATGTTGTCTGTAACAGTAAAAACCAGTTTATAGTATTTGCATGTTTATATGCCCAATCACATTACAAACACACTGGGAGGCCACTAACAAATTACTATTCAAATTACTCCAACAAAAAAAAGTTTGTTTTTTTTTCCACTGATTTAGAGCTAATTAAAATACAGATATATTATTTTATTTTGTCATAAATGCACACCCTAAAACAAAATAAAGACTATGGTTATGATTCCTCTACCAGTTTTACTGAGGTGTGTGGGAGTGAAATGTTGGTGCTGTAGGTATTAGGAAAAAACAGCTCCTCAACATTGTTACTGCTGGCAATTCACTGGAGTTACTTGTAATTTGTGTGGCATGTTAAAGGGACATAATCAGACTGTAAAATAATACAATATATATACATGTACTTTAGAGATGATATTGAGGGTTCAGTGCATTACTGATATATAAACAAATGAGGAAATAGAGCAGTGTTGTACCGAACCACTGATATTATTATTTATAATGCTACCAGGAAGGATGACTTTGACAGGACCAGGGATTCAAACCTTACTTTATTTATTTGTACCTGTGAGGAAGATTGTAACTTTCTTGCTCTGGCAGAAGGATGATTATAGATGGTTCTACACAGGTTCAATCTTGTTTATATATGCATTTGAGCCAAAATGGTGGCTGACTAGTAATATGAATAACCTTTAATATATTTAAAATGGTGGTAATTCCTACTTATTCAAGTAAATAACGTTCAGACATGGAGTAAAGAATAACAAAAGTTGTCTTCCTATAGTATTTACACTATTTAATTTGTTGAATTCATCTTTAAAATGTGGTGGTCACTATGGTGATGTTTTTCTGAATATAAAGGGAAACTGCATTATGGTGTTAAATGCTGTTAATTCGTTACTTCCTTCTCTCAGATAAGGATTATAAAAGCATTTAATGGATTTGAAATTCTGATAGCATATTCCATCTGACACTTGAGATAATTATCAAGGTGTTATCGAGGCTCTGCCGAGTGATGAAATGTTCAATCCAACTCCAAAAATTTTTTTTAATCATTTCTTTTTCTTACATACCAAATACATTGTACATTGAATAATTATTTCAAAAATATATAAGTGTGAGAAATTTACATAGACCATAGGGTATAGAAATATCTTGCATACCGACATGGAGTTCTGGATTTTCTTACTACATGCAGGTATCTGGTATTTCCCAAAATAAACAAATACTTTTATTTTGAAGTGTTATCAGTGAAAAGAAACTGGCAAATTCATTGCCAGGCAAACTTTAAGAGAATAATGTCATGTGTTTGTTTGTGAAACATAATCATCAAACGTTTAGATTGTTTGTAACACTTCAAAAAAATAAATCAGAGCCCATATAAATGAATTGCTCCTGGGGAAATTTATTCAGGGGAATACAGTATGGAAATTTTATCCTTCAGTACCCCGCCCACTCCCATGTGCCTTTCCTACACTCCTTACCCTGACATATGCTATGACATAGGCCTACATTACAAAATACATTATACTTGAATTAAAAAGATATCAGAATAAAAACAGTAATTAAAACTCGCAAAAATCACAGAACTTTTCATCCAAATTAACCCATGAAAGATTCTTATAATGCCACCCCAGTAAAATATGGCAGATAATCTTATTAGGCATATGAAAGATTCTTATAATGTTACCCCATTAAAATATGGCAGATAACTTTATCTAGCATATAAAAGATTCTTATAATGCCACCCCAGTAAAATATGGCAGATAACCTTATCTAGCGTATAAAAGATTCTTGTAATGTTACCCCAGTAAAATATGACAGAATGATAATCTTATCTAGTATACGAAAATGTACATTATGGACTTATAATGAACTTATCATGATTCATGATTTCAATGAACAGCGAACACTGGTAGATCCATTGTGTAAAACTCCCACAGTTGATGACAAAATCAACCATGCTGGCTTCATTCTTAATGGCAAAGCAAACAAGAACAGTTTGTTATAAGAGACAGTTTATTTGCCATTTGACTTAAATTGCCTGAAATGTGATCACATTTAAATAGGTTTTGCTGGTGAACCAAGGGCCAGTTTTAACAGAAGCGCCAAACTTACTGCCACTCCAGCATTACCAGAAGTTTGTGGGCATATGTACATGTGACATGGTCATGTAACTGGGTGGGGTATCCTACTATTTGTCTTGACATGTAACCTTGGTGATGTGGTACATTTGTGACTTATTGTTTCATGACTAGTTATGTAGATGAAATGATAGATTGGATTTTGTCATGTGATCAATAATTCATTCACGAAGCTGATCATGCTTGATTTAAACTTATTTATTTTACATTGAGTGTGGGACAAGTTCTTACAGCTTAAACAAACTCTGCTCAAAAATTCGTTGTTAGAATAGGTAATAATCATATGTGGAAACAGTATCTTACTTGGGGACACAACACATACCTATGGACAGAGATTACTCTACCACTACAGCACACTGAGACTGGGGTTAATCTACCACTACAGCACACTGGGAATGGGGTTACGCTACCACTACAGCACACTGGGATTGCAGGTACTCTACCACTACAGCACACTGGGACTGGGGTTACTCTACCACTACAGCACACTGGAACAGGGGGTACTCTACTACTACAGCACACTGGGACTGGGGTTACTCTACCACTATAGCACACTGGGACTGGGAGTACTCTACCACTACAGCACACTGGGACTGGGGGTACTCTACCAATACAGCACACTGGGACTGGGGTTACTCTACCACTATAGCACACTGAGACTGGGAGTACTCTACCACTACAGCACACTGAGATTGGGGTTACTCTACCACTACAGCACACTGGGACTGGGGGTACTCTACCACTACAGCACACTGGGACTGGGGTTATTCTAACACTACAGCACACTGGGACTGGGGGTACTCTACCACTACACCACACTGGGACTGGGGTTACTCTGCCACTACAGCACACTGGCAATGGGGGTACTCTTGCACTACAGCACACTGGGACTGAGATTTCTTTACCACTAAAGCACACCGGGACTGGAGGTACTCTACCACTACAGCACACTGGGACTGGGGTTACTCTACCACTACACCACACTGGGACTGGGGTTACTCTACCACTGCAGCACACTGGGACTCGGGGTACTCTAAAACTACAGCACACTGGGACTGGGGTTACTCTACCACTACAGCACACTGGGACTGGGGGTACTCTACCACTACAGCACACTATGACTGGGGGTACCCTACCACTACAGCACACTGGGACTGGGGTAACTCTACCGCTACAGCAGATTGGGACTGGGGGTACTCTACCACTACAGCACACTGGGACTTGGGTAGTCTACCACTACAGCACACTAGGACTGGGGGTATTCTACCACTATGGCACACTGGTACTGGGGGTACACTACCACTACAGCACACTGGCACAAAGGGTACTCTACCACTACAGCACACTGGGACTGGGGGTACACTACCACTACAGCACACTGGCACTGGGGATACTCTACCACTACAGAACACTGGGACTGGAGTACACTACCACTACAGCACACTGGGACTGGGGGTACACTACCACTACAGCACTCTACCGCTACAGCAGATTGGGACTGGGGGTACTCTACCACTACAGCACACTGGGACTTGGGTAGTCTACCACTACAGCACACTAGGACTGGGGGTATTCTACCACTACAGCACACTGGTACTGGGGGTACACTACCACTACAGCACACTGGCACTAAGGCTACTCTACCACTACAGCACACTGGGACTGGGGGTACACTACCACTACAGCACACTGGCACTGGGGATACTCTACCACTACAGAACACTGGGACTGGAGTACACTACCACTACAGCACACTGGGACTGGGGGTACACTACCACCACAGCACACTGGGACTGGGGGTACTCTACCATTACAGCACACTTGGACTGGGGTTACTCTACCACTACAGCACACTGGGACTGGGGGTACTCTACCACTACAGCACACTGTGACTGTGGGTACTCTACCACTACAGCACACTGGGACTGGGGGTACTCTACCACTACAGCACACTGGGACTTGGGTAGTCTACCACTACAGCACACTAGGACTGGGGGTATTCTACCACTATGGCACACTGGTACTGGGGGTACACTACCACTACAGCACACTGGCACAAAGGGTACTCTACCACTACAGCACACTGGGACTGGGGGTACACTACCACTACAGCACACTGGCACTGGGGATACTCTACCACTACAGAACACTGGGACTGGAGTACACTACCACTACAGCACACTGGGACTGGGGGTACACTACCACTACAGCACTCTACCGCTACAGCAGATTGGGACTGGGGGTACTCTACCACTACAGCACACTGGGACTTGGGTAGTCTACCACTACAGCACACTAGGACTGGGGGTATTCTACCACTACAGCACACTGGTACTGGGGGTACACTACCACTACAGCACACTGGCACTAAGGGTACTCTACCACTACAGCACACTGGGACTGGGGGTACACTACCACTACAGCACACTGGCACTGGGGATACTCTACCACTACAGCACACTTGGACTGGAGTACACTACCACTACAGCACACTGGGACTGGGGGTACACTACCACCACAGCACACTGGGACTGGGGGTACTCTACCATTACAGCACACTTGGACTGGGGTTACTCTACCACTACAGCACACTGGGACTGGGGGTACTCTACCACTACAGCACACTGTGACTGTGGGTACTCTACCACTACAGCACACTGGGACTGGGGGTACTCTACCACTACATCACACTGGGACTGGGGTTACTCTACCACTATAGCACACTGAGACTGGGAGTACTCTACCACTACAGCACACTGAGATTGGGGTTACTCTACCACTACAGCACACTGGGACTGGGGGTACTCTACCACTACAGCACACTGGGACTGGGGTTATTCTAACACTACAGCACACTGGGACTGGGGGTACTCTACCACTACACCACACTGGGACTGGGGTTACTCTGCCACTACAGCACACTGGCAATGGGGGTACTCTAGCACTACAGCACACTGGGACTGAGATTTCTCTACCACTAAAGCACACCGGGACTGGAGGTACTCTACCACTACAGCACACTGGGACTGGGGTTACTCTACCACTACACCACACTGGGACTGGGGTTACTCTACCACTGCAGCACACTGGGACTCGGGGTACTCTAAAACTACAGCACACTGGGACTGGGGTTACTCTACCACTACAGCACACTGGGACTGGGGGTACTCTACCACTACAGCACACTATGACTGGGGGTACCCTACCACTACAGCACACTGGGACTGGGGTAACTCTACCGCTACAGCAGATTGGGACTGGGGGTACTCTACCACTACAGCACACTGGGACTTGGGTAGTCTACCACTACAGCATACTAGGACTGGGGGTATTCTACCACTATGGCACACTGGTACTGGGGGTATACTACCACTACAGCACACTGGCACAAAGGGTACTCTACCACTACACCACACTGGGACTGGGGGTACACTACCACTACAGCACACTGGCACTGGGGATACTCTACCACTACAGAACACTGGGACTGGAGTACACTACCACTACAGCACACTGGGACTGGGGGTACACTACCACTACAGCACTCTACCGCTACAGCAGATTGGGACTGGGGGTACTCTACCACTACAGCACACTGGGACTTGGGTAGTCTACCACTACAGCACACTAGGACTGGGGGTATTCTACCACTACAGCACACTGGTACTGGGGGTACACTACCACTACAGCACACTGGCACTAAGGGTACTCTACCACTACAGCACACTGGGACTGGGGGTACACTACCACTACAGCACACTGGCACTGGGGTTACTTTACCACTACAGCACACTGGGACTGGGGGTACTCTACCACTACAGCACACTGGGACTTGGGTAGTCTACCACTACAGCACACTAGGACTGGGGGTACTCTACCACTACAGCACACTGGCACTGGGGGTACACTACCACTACAGCACACTGGCACTGATGGTACTCTATCACTACAGCTTACTGGGACTGGGGGTACACTACCACTGCAGCACACTGGCACTGGGGGTAATCTACCACTACAGAACACTGGGACTGGGGTACACTACCAATACAGCACACTGGGACTGGGGGTACACTACCACTACAGCACACTGGGACTGGGGGTACACTACCACTACAGCGCACTGGGACTGGGGTTACTCTACCACTACAGCGCACTGGGACTGGGGGTACTCTACCACTACAACACACTGGGACTGAGGGTACTCTACCACTACAGCACACTGGGACTTGGGGTACTCTACCATTACAGCACACTGGGACTGTGGTTACTCTATCACTACAGCACACTGGGACTGGGAGCACTCTACCACTACAGCACACTGGGACTGGGGTTACTCTACCACTACAGCACAATGGTAATGGGGGTACTCTACCACTACAGCACATTGAAACTGGGGGTACTCTACCACTACAGCACATTGGAACTGGGGGTACTCTACCACTACAGCACATGGGGACTGGGGTTACTCTACTACAATAGCACACTGGGAATGGGGGTACTCTTGCACTACACCACACTGGGACTGATGTTACTATAACACTACAGCACACTGGGACTGGGAGTACTCTACCACTACAGCACACTGGCACTGGGGGTACTCTACCACTACAGCACATGGGGACTGGGGTTACTCTACTACAATAGCACACTGGGAATGGGGGTACTCTTGCACTACACCACACTGGGACTGATGTTACTATAACACTACAGCACACTGGGACTGGGGGTACTCTACCACTACAGCACACTGGGACTTGGGTAGTCTACCACTACAGCACATTAGGACTGAGGGTACTCTACCACTACAGCACACTGGGACTGGGGGGAACACTACCACTACAGCACACTGGCATTGGGGGTACTCTACCACTACAGAACACTGGGACTGGGGTACACTACCACTACAGCACACTGGGACTGGGGATACACTACCACTACAACACACTGGGACTGGGGGTATACTACCACTACAGCACACTGGAACTTGGGGTTAACTTCCACTATAGCACACTGGGAATGGGGGTACTCTTGCACTACAGCACACTGGGACTGAGGTTACTATACCACTACAGCACACTGGGAGTGGGAGTACTCTACCACTACAGCACACTGGCACTGGGGGTACTCTACCACTTGAGCACACTAGGACTTTGGGTACTCTACCACTACAGCACATTTGGACTGGGGTTACTCTACCACTACAGCACACTGGGACTGGGGGTACTCTACCACTACAGCACACTGGGACTGGGGTTACTCTACCACTATAGCACACTGGGAATGGGGGTACTCTTGCACTACAACACACTGGGACTGAGGTTACTATACCACTAAAGTATACTGGGACTCGGGGTACATGTACTCTACCACTAAGGCATGTTAGGACTGGGGTACTCTAACACTACAGCACACTGGGACTGGGGTTACTCTTTAACTACAGCACACTGGGACTGGGGTTATTCAAACCACTACAGCACACTGGGACTGGGGATACACTACCACTACAACATATGGGGACTGGGGGTACTCTACCACTACAGCACACTGGGACTTGGGTACTCTACCACTACAGCACACTAGGGCTGGGGGTACTCTACTACAACAGCACACTGGGACAGGGGGTACACTACCACAACAGCACACTGGGACTGGGGGTACACTACCACTACAGCACACTGGGACTGGGGGTACACTACCACTACAGCACACTGTCACTGGGGTTACACTACCACTACAGCACACTGGGACTGGGGGTACTCTACCACTTCAGCACACTGGGACTGGGGGTACTCTAACACTACAGCACAGTGTCACTAGGTTACACTACCACTACAGCACACTGGGAATTGGGATACTCTACCACTACAGCACAATTTCACTGGGGTTACACTACCACTACAGCACACTGGGACTGGGGCTACTCTAACACTACAGCACACTGGGACTGGGGGTACTCTACCACTACAGCACACTGGGACTGGGGGTACACTACCACTACAGCACACTGTCACTGGGTTACAATTCCACTACAGCACACTGGGACTGGGGTTACTCTACCACTACAGCACACTGGGACTGGGGTTACTCTACCACTGCAGCACACATGGACTGGGGGTACTCTAACACTACAGCACACTGGGACTGGGGTTACTCTACCACTACATCACACTGGGACTGGGGATACTCTACAACTGCAGCACACTGGGACTGGGGGTACTGTACCATTACAGCACACTGGGACTGGGGGTACTCTACCACTACAGCACACTTGGACTGGTGTTTCTCTACCACTACAGCACAATGGCACTGGGGTACTCTACCACTACAGCACACTGGGACTGGGGTACACTACCACTACAGCACACTGGGACTTGAGTACTCTTCCACTACAGCACACTGGGACTGGAGGTACACTAGCACTACAGCACACTAGCACTGGGGGTACTCTACCACTACAGTACACTGGGACTGGGGGTACCCTACCACTACAGCACACTTGGACTGGGGATACTCTACCACTACCGTACACTGGGACTGGGGTTACTCTACCACTACAGCACACTGGGACTGGGGATACTCTACCACTACCGTACACTGGGACTGGGGGTAATCTACCACTACAGCATACTGGGACCTGGGTACTCTACTTTTACAGCACACTAGGACTGGGGGTACTCTACCACTACAGCACACTAGGACTGGGGGTACTCTACCACTACAGCACACTGGGACTGGGGGTACTCTACCACTGCAGCACACTGGGACTGGGGGTTCTCTTCCACTACAGCACACTTGGACTGGGGGTTCTGTACCACTACAGCACACTGGGACTTTGGTACTTTACCACTACAGCACACTGGGACTTTGGTACTCTACCACTACTGCACACTGGGAATTGGGTACTTGACCACTACTGCACACTGGGACTGGGGATACTCTTACACTACAGCACACTGGGACTGGGGTTACTCTAACACTGCAGCACACTGGGACTGGGGATACTCTTCCACTACAGCACACTGGGACTGGGGTTACTCTAACACTGCAGCACACTGGGACTGAGGGTACGCTACCACTACAGCACACTGGGACTGGAGGTACACTACCACTACAGCACACTGGGACTGGGGTTACTCTACCACTACAGCACACTCTGACTGGGGGTACTCTACCACTTCAGCACACTGGGACTGGCGGTACTCTACCGCTGCAGCACACTTGGACTGGGGGTACACTACCACTACAGCACACTGGCACTGGGGATACACTTCCACTACAGCACAATGGGACTGGCGTTACTCTACCACTGCAGCACACTGGGACTGGGGGTAGACTACCACTACAACACACTGGGAATGGGGGTACACTACCACTACAGCACACTGACACTGGGGGTACACTACCACTACAGCACACTGGCACTGGGGGTACACTACCACTACAGCACACTGGCACTGAGGGTACTCTACCATTACAACACACTGGGACTGGGGGTACACTACCACTACAGCACACTGAGACTGGGGTTACTCTACCACTGCAGCACACTGGGATTGGGGGTACACTACCACAACAGCACACTGGGACTGGGGGTAATCTACCACTACAGCACACTGGGACTGGGGGTACACTACCACTACAGCACACTGGGACTGGGGATACACTACAGCACACTGGGACTGGGGGTACTCTACCACTGCAGCACACTGGGATTGGGGGTACACTACCACAACAGCACACTGGGAATGGGGGTACACTACAGCACACTGGGACTGGGGGTATTCTTCCACTACAGCACACTGGGATTGGGGGTACACTACCACAACAGCACACTGGGACTGGGGGTAATCTACCACTACAGCACACTGGGACAGGGGGTACACTACCACTACAGCACACTGGGACTGGGGGTAATCTACCACTACAGCACACCGGGACTGGGCATACACTACCACTACAGCACACTGGCAGTGGGGGTAATCTACCACTACATCTTGACTACAGACAAATATGCTCTTTTTTCTTAATGGGGTATTACTTTAATGTCATTTTCAGCAAATGGCAGTTTTTATAATGTCATATCCATTTATTTGGTAGAGGAAGACCTCAGAATGAATCTGAGTAGAATCAGCATCCTTCATTCAACAAGTAACTGGCAAGCTCTTCCCATATGGAAAAGTTATTGGACTGAACTTGGCTGGAACCCATAACAAATACATGTATGTTCTAAACAAGAAATTATATAGGAAAGAAAATGCAAGTAATTGAGATTTTGTGAATGCTCGCATATTAATGCAATATTTCGTTTTCAATTTTCTTCACTTTCTTTCATATCAGAATACCAATGGCAATTCTTAGTTTGCAGAATGAAATTTTCAACAAAACAAGATCATTCATAACAATTTGTATTTGAAATGAAAGAAGTACTTATGAAATGCAATATTTTAAATACTGTAATATTTGAAGCCATGTGGTATATATGGAAATATAGGAACAGCTTTAAATTTGACAAAAAGTCAGTCAAATATGATTCACTCTCATCAATTATTAATAATGGCTAAATCCAAGGCAAGAAAATAAAACCCCGATTAAGTATTTATCAGACTTGCAGACGACAAATGCGTAATCTGACGATAACTACACCTGTACAATAATGTATTCTTTACCGATATAAATCGAGTAAGAAGTGCTCAATTATAAAATAGTTATGTATGTAGATGAAGCTATGATACAGCCACGATTTTTTCATGCAACCTACACTATTTTACTTGAATATTAGTGAATGTATTTTAATGTTCGTACTAGACATTACCTACCGAGTGGCTTTTGTTTCGACAAGGACAATGAATGGGTAACCGGTTGTATACAAACTGGCTTCACTGTACATCGTCTCATTTTCTTAAGCTGCCCCTCATCATCTAATTATACATATTCTTATTAGTAAGACGTTATGCAGATGAGAGGAAGATGATACATAGACATATATGTCATATACCCAGCAGAAGAAGAGTAAATAAATGAATGAGTGCATGAACAAATGTGTAATTCACTCACTAAATGTATATACAAATGAATAACAGAATGAAAAATGAATGAATGAGCTGATGAATGAATGACAGAACATATGAGTGAATGAATGTGAACAAATGAATGAATGAATGTGAACAAATGAATGAATGAATGAATGAATGAATGAATGAATGAATGAATGAATGAATGAATGAATGAATGAATGAATGAATGAATGAATGAATGAATGAATGAATGAATGAATGAATGAATGAATGAATGAATGAATGAATGAATGAATGAATGAATGAATGAATGAATGAATGAATGAACAAAGAATTATAGAACTTAATTAATTATTGAAAAATGCTTGATTGATTATTGAATGAAAAATATATGCCAATTCAAATCAAACTTTTATGTTGTCATGTTATGTTTGTATGTACGTATAAATAATAACAAGCCATAAGTACGTCTGATTACAAAATATAACAATAAAATGTGTATATGGCAGCTAAATATCAACAAAATGTGTATACAGCAGCTATATAACAACAAAATGTGTATATGGCAGCTAAATAACAACAAAATGTGTATACAGCAACTATATAACAACAAAATGTGTATATCGCAGCTAAATAACAATAAAATGTGAATATGGCAGCTAAATAACAACAAAATGTGTATAGGACATCTAAATAACAACAAAATGTGTATATGACAGCTAAATAACAACAAAATGTGTATACAGCAGCTAAATAACAACAAAATGTGTATATGGCAGCGAAATAACAACAAAATGTGTATACGGCAGCTAAATAACAATCAAATGTGTATAAGGCAGCTAAATAACAACAAAATGTGTATACAGCAGCTAAATAACAACAAAATGTGTATACAGCAGCTTAATAACAATCAAATGTGTATATGGCAGGTAAATAACAATAAAATGTGTATATGGCAGCTAAATAACAACAAAATGTGTATACAGCAGCTAAATAACAACAAAATGTGTATACCGCAGCGAAATAACAATAAAATGCTGTACGACAGCTAAATAACAAAAAAATGTATATACAGAATCGAAATAACAACAAAATGTGTATACGGCAGCTAAATAACAACAAAGTGTGTATACGGTAACTAAATAACAAAAAATATGTGTATATGGCGGCCAAATAACAATAAAATGTGTATACAGCAGCTTAAAGACAATCAAAATGTGTATATATACAGCAGCGAAATACCAACAAAATGTGTATATAGCAGCTAAAAAACAACAAAATGTGTATACGGCAACGAAATAACAACAAAATGTGTATATGGCAGCTAAATAACAATAAAATGTGTCTACGGCAACGAAATAACAACAAAATGTGTATATGGCAGCTAAGTAACAACAAAATGTGTATACGGCAGTGAAATAACAACAAAATGTTTATACGGCAGCTAAGTAACAACAAAATGTGTATATGGCAGAGAAATAACAGCAAAATGTTTATACGGCAGCTAAGTAACAATAAAATGTGTATATGACAGCGAAATAACAACAAAATGTGTATACGGCAAAAAAATAACAATAAAATGTGTATATGGCAGCTAAATAACAACAAAATGTGTATACAGCAGCTAAATAACAACAAAATGTGTATACAGCAGCTAAATAACAACAAAATGTGTATACAGCAGCTATATAACTACAAAATGTGTATACAGCAGCTAAATAACAACAAAATGTGTGTATGACAGCTAAATAACAATAAAATGTCAATACGGCAGCTAATTAACAACAAAATGTGTGTATGACAGCTAAATAACAACAAAATGTGTATACAGCAGCTAAATAACAACAAAATGTGTGTATGACAGCTAAATAACAACAAAATGTGTATACAGCAGCTAAATAACAACAAAATGTGTGTATGACAGCTAAATAACAACAAAATGTGTATACGTCATCTAAATAACAACAAAATGTGTATACGGCAGCTAAATAATAACAAAATTACTAAAATTTTTACTTCAAACTGCAATGTTTTAAATTCAAAATCATTTTGCATGATCTAAACATTATAAAACATCTGGGGTTATATATAACGTACATTATAAATAAAAGTAAGCAGTTGCCTGTGAATTCTGAACGATAATTTTGTCAAATAATTAATGCTTTGTCTGCTATTTTATATCAACATTCAGTAGAGACAAGCAAGTTTTAAATCCTTTTATATTGCTCTAAACTATCATTATAATGATATCCAAAGTTTAACCCACAGCACTGATACAATATTTTTTAAGAAAGATTATAATTGCCCTAGAACTGATGTGATCAGAAGTTGTATGATTTATAAAAATGTTTCTATATTATGCCATTAAGATTTATCCGTCTCAGAAGACATTTTATTTTATGATGCAACTGTTTTGAATAAAAGTATCGGCAAAATTATGCTCAATTATGCAAAGCTTGGGTAAAACTTTGTTGTATAAAGAGTGACAGCATGCTGTAGGTAATCCTTCTACTTGTATATAGGGGATTTATTATAACATTAGTGAAAGGTTTAACCATTGCTTGGCAATTGGTCTACATATTAATAATTCAACTTCAAATTTCTGTAGTAGAGTGACTGCCTCTCATGAGAAAGGTCATGGGTTCAATCCCTGACTGGGTCATACCATAGACTTGGAAATTGGTACTAGAAGCTTCGTCGGTTAGCACTCAGCATTTATAGTTCTGGGGCTAGAAGATAATTTTGGGTGTCAGTATAATGTGACTGGGTGGAGTATCATACCATGTGTCTGCGGCATGATACTCCAGTTTGGTAGTGCTTGGGTAGTGCTCTCAAGTAGACACTGTCGCCATATAACTGAGAAGTTGTTGAAAACAATCCTAACACCATACAGTAACAACACTGACAATTTTTTTTACATGCTTAAACTTCAACATCATTGCACTGCTTGACAATTTCTCTACATGTTTAAAAATTTTTCTGTCCTATTGTACAGCCTTGTGAACTATAGTAGGCTGGAGGACAAGTCCTGGTTTTTTGTCCTATTGTACAGCCTTGTGAACTATAGTAGGCTGGAGGACAAGTCCTGGTTTTCTGTCCTATTGTACAGCCTTGTGAACTATAGTAGGCTGGAGGACAAGTCCTGGTTTTCTGTCCTATTGTACAGCCTTGTGAACTATAGTAGGCTGGAGGACAAGTCCTGGTTTTCTGTCCTATTGTACAGCCTTGTGAACTATAGTAGGCTGGAGGACAGGTCCTGGTTTTCTGTCCTATTGTACAGCCTTGTGAACTATAGTAGGCTGGAGGACAAGTCCTGGTTTTCTGTCCTATTGTATAGCCTTGTGAACTATAGTAGGCTGGAGGACAGGTCCTGGTTTTCTGTCCTATTGTACAGCCTTGTGAACTATAGTAGGCTGGAGGACAAGTCCTGGTTTTCTGTCCTATTGTACAGCCTTGTGAACTATAGTAGGCTGGAGGACAAGTCCTGGTTTTCTGTCCTATTGTACAGCCTTGTGAACTATAGTAGGCTGGAGGACAAGTCCTGGTTTTCTGTCCTATTGTACAGCCTTGTGAACTATAGTAGGCTGGAGGACAGGTCCTGGTTTTCTGTCCTATTGTACAGCCTTGTGAACTATAGTAGGCTGGAGGACAAGTCCTGGTTTTCTGTCCTATTGTACAGCCTTGTGAACTATAGTAGGCTGGAGGACAAGTCCTGGTTTTCTGTCCTATTGTACAGCCTTGTGAACTATAGTAGGCTGGAGGACAAGTCCTGGTTTTCTGTCCTATTGTACAGCCTTGTGAACTATAGTAGGCTGGAGGACAAGTCCTGGTTTTCTGTCCTATTGTACAGCCTTGTGAACTATAGTAGGCTGGAGGACAAGTCCTGGTTTTCTGTCCTATTGTACAGCCTTGTGAACTATAGTAGGCTGGAGGACAAGTCCTGGTTTTCTGTCCTATTGTACAGCCTTGTGAACTATAGTAGGCTGGAGGACAAGTCCTGGTTTTCTGTCCTATTGTACAGCCTTGTGAACTATAGTAGGCTGGAGGACAGGTCCTGGTTTTCTGTCCTATTGTACAGCCTTGTGAACTATAGTAGGCTGGAGGACAAGTCCTGGTTTTCTGTCCTATTGTACAGCCTTGTGAACTATAGTAGGCTGGAGGACAAGTCCTGGTTTTTTGTCCTATTGTACAGCCTTGTGAACTATAGTAGGCTGGAGGACAAGTCCTGGTTTTCTGTCCTATTGTACAGCCTTGTGAACTATAGTAGGCTGGAGGACAAGTCCTGGTTTTCTGTCCTATTGTATAGCCTTGTGAACTATAGTAGGCTGGAGGACAAGTCCTGGTTTTCTGTCCTATTGTACAGCCTTGTGAACTATAGTAGGCTGGAGGACAAGTCCTGGTTTTCTGTCCTATTGTATAGCCTTGTGAACTATAGTAGGCTGGAGGACAGGTCCTGGTTTTCTGTCCTATTGTACAGCCTTGTGAACTATAGTAGGCTGGAGGACAAGTCCTGGTTTTCTGTCCTATTGTACAGCCTTGTGAACTATAGTAGGCTGGAGGACAAGTCCTGGTTTTTTGTCCTATTGTACAGCCTTGTGAACTATAGTAGGCTGGAGGACAAGTCCTGGTTTTCTGTCCTATTGTACAGCCTTGTGAACTATAGTAGGCTGGAGGACAAGTCCTGGTTTTCTGTCCTATTGTACAGCCTTGTGAACTATAGTAGGCTGGAGGACAAGTCTTGTTTTTTTTTGTCCTATTGTATAGCCTTGTGAACAGCTTTAGAATTGTTTCTGAGAATGTTGAATAAATACCATAATTATGGTAGTATTTTACCCCCCCCCCCCCCCTCCCCCTATTTTATTATAAAAAAAAGAAGAAATTGTTGGTCTAAGATTTCTAAGCAGTGTGTATGAGTCCAACACCTAAATACAAAGCTATAAATCCCTTAACTATAGTATGTTTTGTTATTGCCATCAAATAAGCAAATGTTCTAGCAAAGTCCCAGAAAAGTAACATGACCAAAATTATTAATTTATCAGAACTCCCTTAGTAACAGGGCCATAGCCAAAGTTTGATTTTACAGAAAGCACAATCCCAGTTTTGCTAGGGGTGTCTCACTTCATGAGAAAATATTTAGCTCCTGGCATGCATGTCCTGCATTTTTCTGATATTTCAGAGACATTTTAAGCTGCTCATATCTATAACCCAAACTGCATCGTATAATATTACCCCTTTTACACTATGATTACACTATTAGCTTGGATACATATTGGTAGCTTTTTAGAACCGATATATAACAGCTAGAATATATCAAGTCTTAGTAATACACTGCAAGACAAGTATTTGCTGGGCATTATGATACATTCATACTGCATATATTATATGTGAAGGATATGTCATATTTTTGCAAGATTAATTCATATTTTGGGGATAACTTTTATTATTATTACAAATACACTAATAAACATGTGGACCTCCACAACTTTTACAGGCACAATTACACTTGCCTCAGTGTGGCTACGGCCCTGAGTAACCTTCAATCTACTATTCTCTTTGTTCATCAAACATTTCATTCCCTTGGTGTAAGAACTCCATCAGAATTCTGCGTTAAAACATCAAACATAAAATAATTTAAATTGCTGAATGCTCTGTGATGCAAACCATCATAACGTAAAACAAGCTATATTATATAAATTTAAGTGCCTTTATGGAACAAACATATAAGTAAAACTGATGGTATATTTATGTAGATAGTGAGATCGTCAACATCATATTCCATTAGCGTCATTTGCATTTGTGTGAATTATTTAAAGTGATGTCTAGGGAATATTGATGAGTCATCTGTCACAGAACTCTGAATCATGCCTATTTATTGTTGGCCTTTTGATTCTAACCAGTTGGTGAAAGCTTTAGCAAAGTGGGGAATTAGCTGGTAGGCAGCCTACACACAACTGGTATTTCGATGACACACGTGGTGTCAGTCTAATTTCTAATAGTAGACTTAACTCAATGTCCAATACAGCACACAAGTCTTCTGGTGTTATCACTTTTATTTATGATGATTAAATACAATAAGTTAAGATAGTTTGCAGGTTCCATAAAGATTAAATTAACACAGTTCTAATAAGTTCTTGAGTAGACAATAGTAGTCCTTAGTAATAATTTTAAGATAACTGACTAAAAGATTTAGTTCCATTTGGCTATCGTAAATTATATAATGGCTAGCGTTATGCCACTTAAAATTCTAAGTCCTATCTCTCTCTCTTCTTGTTTCTTCTATTAAAAATCTCCCTTTATATTACAAGTCCCTAAAATGGATTAGCAAATGAAATTAACTTTGAATATTTAACCAATAAAAATCAGTTTAACAATTAACCAATAAATTCTAGTTTTACATATATTTTGACCTAAAGCTGTTAAGCTGCTAGAAGTTAATAATCAAGATTTTCTTATCAAATGTAATCAACATAATATAATGACAATGACAAATGTTTTATTAAGCAATCTAGGCCTCTGGCATTTATATCATATATAGTGAAAAATGACAACATTGTTACAAATATCAAATGTATATTAATACATGTAGATAGACAACAATTGATTTGCATTTATTGACATGTTAAGTGATTAGAAAGATAAATTTCTTTTATTAAATACTTCGTTATAAATTTACATAGTGTTTTTAGTTTTTGTTCGTTTGTTATACTCATTAATCTGTAAAATGAGTTTAAATTTATGTTAGTAACATTCAAAATATTGAAAAGGTATTCACTGCATAAAGCTTCATAATAGGAACATTCCATGCATACATGGTATTCATCTTCAATTTCTCCAGCTGCACAAAGTATACAAATTCTATCTTCGTAAGCAACATTATTGTGTCTTCCAGTTTCTACATATAATTTGTGAGCTGAGCATCTAAATTTTGCAAAAGCAATTTTAAACTTTAAAGGTATTGATAAAGTAAGTTATTTTTCAACATTTAAAAGAGATTTAAAGTTTTCATAATGGACAGCTTTGTGTGACTGAGAAATATCCGACCGCCAATCTTGTACAGCACAGTCAATAACACGTTGTTTGAATAATGCAAAAAACAAATTTTTATTTTCTGCATATTCAAATAATTTTTTTTTTTTTTTTTTTGAATGGGGTTTAACGCCATTTTCAACACATTTCAGGTTATATATGGCATATCCAGTTTTACTGGTGGAGGAAGACCTCAGACTGAGTCAGACTGAGTAGAACCACCGTCCTTCCGCAAGTAACTGGAAACTTTCTCACATAAAGTTTTTGGAGCGAGCGGGACTCGAACCTACGACCATAGCGGTGAGAGGTAAATGATCTTGAGACGGCGCCTTAGACCACTCGGCCACGGAGGACCCTATATTCAAATAAGCTATAACAATAAACACATCCTGGAAATGAGCAATTATCTCATTCCTGTGTCAACTCATGTCAACTCAAAATCAAATGATTTTATCAACATCTGGAGGCTTTTCTCCAAAACATAATACTTGGATTTTACAACTAATTGACTAAGATCTTAATATTTAATATGGCATAGAAATGAAATTCTAAATACCTTCTCTTATAAACTAAAATACAGTTGTTATTAACACCTCAAGGGTTTCATGTTACAACATGGCTTGTATAATGATTACTCTAATGAAACTTGTATATACTGCATATTAACAAAATTATCACCTAACAAAGCTCTACAAACATCAGACACATATTTCATTTTACAATAAACATAGTAAAATTTTTAGCTTTTACCTTTCTAATTGAAATTTATTATTTTTTATTATTTATTTTATTTATTTATTTTTATTATTTGGTAACAGCAACAAAATTGTAACAGTAATTTTATGCCTGTTACACATCTATAATTATGAATCATGTTGATTCTGACTTTATCATTAAAGGGAATATATCAGGATTTTTTTAAACTTTTAAAATTGGCTGAAACAATTTTTTTCCAATTTATTATGTCGATATACTCACTGACCCCTAAAGGATATATTTAAAAATGCCAAAATGATATATAGTAAAGGGATTTTCTAACTTGGACTACATGCCTAGATTAGACTAAAATAGATTTCCCACTTAAAATATTATTCTCTGAATATTACTAATGGCTTCAGATCTTACAGGCAGACTATTCTCTGAATATTACTAATGGCTTCAGATCTTACAGGCAGACTGTTCTTTGAATATTACTAATGGCTTCAGATCTTACAGGCAGACTATTCTCTGAATATTACTAATGGCTTCAGATCTTACAGGCAGACTATTCTCTGAATATTACTAATGGCTTCAGATCTTACAGGCAGACTGTTCTTTGAATATTACTAATGGCTTCAGATCTTACAGGCAGACTATTCTCTGAATATTACTAATGGCTTCAGATCTTACAGGCAGACTATTCTCTGAATATTACTAATGGCTTCAGATCTTACAGGCAGACTATTCTCTGAATATTACTAATGGCTTCAGATCTTACAGGCAGACTATTCTCTGAATATTACTAATGGTTTCAGATCTTACAGGCAGACTATTCTCTGAATATTACTAATGGTTTCAGATCTTACAGGCAGACTATTCTCTGAATATTACTAATGGCTTCAGATCTTACAGGCAGACTATTCTCTGAATATTACTAATGGCTTCAGATCTTACAGGCAGACTGTTCTTTGAATATTACTAATGGCTTCAGATCTTACAGGCAGACTATTCTCTGAATATTACTAATGGCTTCAGATCTTACAGGCAGACTATTCTCTGAATATTACTAATGGCTTCAGATCTTACAGGCAGACTGTTCTCTGAATATTACTAATGGCTTCAGATCTTACAGGCAGACTATTCTCTGAATATTACTAATGGCTTCAGATCTTACAGGCAGACTATTCTCTGAATATTACTAATGGCTTCAGATCTTACAGGCAGACTGTTCTTTGAATATTACTAATGGCTTCAGATCTTACAGGCAGACTATTCTCTGAATATTACTAATGGCTTCAGATCTTACAGGCAGACTATTCTCTGAATATTACTAATGGCTTCAGATCTTACAGGCAGACTATTCTCTGAATATTACTAATGGCTTCAGATCTTACAGGCAGACTATTCTCTGAATATTACTAATGGTTTCAGATCTTACAGGCAGACTATTCTCTGAATATTACTAATGGCTTCAGATCTTACAGGCAGACTATTCTCTGAATATTACTAATGGCTTCAGATCTTACAGGCAGACTATTCTCTGAATATTACTAATGGTTTCAGATCTTACAGGCAGACTGTTCTTTGAATATTACTAATGGCTTCAGATCTTACAGGCAGACTATTCTCTGAATATTACTAATGGCTTCAGATCTTACAGACAGACTATTCTCTGAATATTACTAATGGCTTCATTTCTTACAGGCAGACTATTCTTTGAATATTACTAATGGTTTCAGATCTTACAGGCAGACTGTTCTTTGAATATTACTAATGGCTTCAGATCTTACAGGCAGACTATTCTCTGAATATTACTAATGGCTTCAGATCTTACAGACAGACTATTCTCTGAATATTACTAATGGCTTCAGATCTTACAGGCAGACTGTTCTTTGAATATTATAAATGGTTTCAGATCTTACAGACAGACTATTCTCTGAATATTACTAATGGCTTCAGATCTTACAGGCAGACTATATATATAGAACAATATATATATATGTAAATTTATATTATATTCTCTTCACTGTATATATATATATATATAGTGTGTATTCAGCTATTCTTGTTATTTCATGTTCAATAAAGTGGCTTGTTTTATTGTAATTTGTTTGAGTTTTATTTAACGCTTTAGAATTGTGCCAAATATATTTAAAACTTGATAAAACTTTCACAAATGGAGAATAAAAAGTGCAATAAATAAGTCCAAACGACCTCAAACACAGGCACATAATAGCTAATGGTTTCTCCGCTATTTTATTGTTCGCATATTAAAAGCCTTTGCCAGTAAAAGTTTATTGTAGAGTAAATGGATATAATACTCGAGCACAAGATTGATTTTATTTTATTGATATAATGAGAATAGGGAAATGAAATAGGTAATAAAACAATATGAAGATAAATATGTGAAAGGTTGTGGGTTCAATCCCCAGATGGATCATACCAAACACTTCAAAAATGGTACTAAAAACTTCCCGCTTGACTCTCAGCATAAATAGGATAGATAGTTCTAGATTTGGTCAGCCTAGTACAATGTATAATGTGAGTGGGTGGGGTATCATACCATGTGTCTGCGGCATGATACTTCAGTGTGACAATGCTCAAAATACTGACATCATTGGGATATAACTGAAAAATTGTTGAAAGCGAAGCTAAACACCATACAACAACTTCATACAATGCTCACCCAGACTTTCTGTCAATGTAACTGGACAGGAAAAATGACAAAGAAATGACTTCAGCTGGGATTCCGAACCCAGGTATCTCATGTGCTAAGTAAATGCTCGATAAATGTTGCCACAAAAGAAATGGCTGTGACAAGATGGTTGTAATTCACATTTATCCCTATCTATTTGTGGCCTGCTATCTATCTATAAATGGCTGTGGCAAGATGGTTGTAATGCACATTTTATCCCTATCTATTTGTGGCCTGCTATCTATCTATAAATGGTTGTGACAAGATGGTTGTAATGCACATTTTATCCCTATCTATTTGTGGCCTGCTATCTGTCTATAAATGGTTGACATATTTCACACATTTTGTATAGCATTCTATACCAGAATAAAATTGAATTGAAATCCATGGCAAACAGTCTTTAATCAAAATGTATTTGAAAATGTATTATATAAACAAATTTCAAAGAAATGTAGAATTGTTTTAGACTTTTTATCCATATATTTTGTACTTAGTGCGATACCACTAGTTTTATGAAAACAAATTAATTAGTTTCAGAGTGTGATATGATTATGTTGTTATATTGTGTTAAACGAGGCTCTCAACAATTTTCAGTCATATTGTGACAGTGTCTTCTTAATAGAGACAGTATTCTGAGTTCTGCCTTACTGGTGTATCATACTGCAGACACATGGTATGATACCCCCACCCAGTCACATTATACTGACACTGGTGTTTCATACTGCAGACACATGGTGTGATACCCCCACCCAGTCACATTATACTGACACTAGTGTTTCATACTGCAGACACATGGTGTGATACCCCCACCCAGTCACATTATACTGACACTGGTGTTTCATACTGCAGACACATGGTGTGATACCCCATCCAGTCACATTATACTGACACTGGTGTATCATACTGCAGACACATGGTGTGATACCCCATCCAGTCACATTATACTGACACTGGTGTATCATACTGCAGACACATGGTGTGATACCCCATCCATTCACATTATACTGACACTGGTGTATCATACTGCAGACACATGATGTGATACCCAATCCAGTCACATTATACTGACACTGGTGTATCATACTGCAGACACATGATGTGATACCCCATCCAGTCACATTATACTGACACTGGTGTATCATACTGCAGACACATGATGTGATACCCCATCCAGTCACATTATACTGACACTGGTGTATCATACTGCAGACACATGGTGTGATACCCCATCCAGTCACATTATACTGACACTGGTGTATCATACTGCAGACACATGGTGCGATACCCCATCCAGTCACATTATACTGACACTAGGTTAACCAGACCTTGAACTATCTTCTAAATGCTGAAGCCGTCAAGTACCATTTTTCAAGTCTTTGGTATGATCCAGCTGGGGATAGCTTGGTCTGATAGTGTGTCCGATAGCTTAGTCTGATAGCTTGGTCTGATGGCTTTGTCTGATAGCTATGTCTAATAGTTTGGTCTGACAGCTTGGTCTGATAGCTTAGTCTGATAGCTTGGTCTGATGGCACTGTTCATAGAGAGAAGGGGAAATGGTTTAAATGTTGAGGTCTGACAAGTATTTCTTCCACTTGAGGTTGACGGCTTGGTCTAAAGATGGCCAGTAACAGTTCCTGGCAAGCTGTACACTTTTACTGTTCCCTGATTGACTTATACTTGTTTAAGGAGGTCATCCATGGCTGTGTTGTCTAAGTTATCTCAACCACTCGGGTTGTTGGTTCGAGCCCAGCTCAATCCATAACCTTTATGTGTAAATATTTGCCAATTACTCTCAGACGTTGGTTTTACTCAGATTCACGTCATTGGTATCTGATATATTCCACCACTAACAGAGCTGGCTGCCATATTTTTCTGTATTATGTGTTGAAAATGGTCTAAAACTTCTAAAAAAATTAAAAACAAAACAAAAAAAAGCCTGTCTTGTTTAAGCTCTGTCTGTTAAACAACAATTTATTTCGATATTTTATTTTCAAGCACTATAAATTTTGTAAAATTGATTAGGGATATGTTGAAAGCTATGGTTGTATTCATGAATAATATAAACAGTCAATTTCTGCTTGAAATCATTGAACAAATCAAATGTTGAATCTGTAGTACACTGGCCCATTGTTTGCTATTTACGTCAGCAGCTTGTTATGTTAGTGAAACAGTTTATTGTTACTTGAGACTTGGTGCAGTCTAGTTTAAACAGCTTTATTTTACATTGATTCACACAAGATCTAACAATGTATATAAACCCTGCTTGAAGTCCTCCAGGGTTGTACCAGTATTAATACAGTATAATCTGTACTATTGGTCACCTCTATTATATGACCACTCATTTTAAACAGCCACATGTTGTCTTATGATCTCTTACCTCTCATCAAAGAGGCTGTCCTTACACCTCAGAGGTTGTCCTCACACCCCAGAGGTTGTCCTCATACCCTAGAGGTTGTCCTCACATCCTAAAGAATTTCTCACATCCCAGAGGTTGTCATCATACCCCAGAGGTTGTCCTCACATCTAAGAGGTTGTCCTCATACCCCAGAGGTTGTCCTCATACCCCAGAGGTTTTCCTCACATCTACAAGGTTTTCCTCACACACCAGAGGTTGTTCACACCCAAGAGATTGTCCTCATACCCCAGAGGTTGTCCTCACATCTAAGAGGTTGTCCTCACACACCAGAGGTTGTTCACCCCCAGACGTTGTCCTCACACCCCATAGGTTGTCTTCATACCCCAGAGGTTGTCCTCATACCCCAGGGATTGTCTTCATAACCAAGAGGTTGTCCTCACACATCAGAGGTTGTCCTCACACATTAGAGGTTGTCCTAACTCCCCAGAGGTTGTCCTCATACCCTAGAGGTCCTCATACCCCAGAGATTGCCCTTATACCCCAGAGGTTGTCCTCACACATCAGAGGTTGTCCTCACACATTAGAGGTTGATGTCATACCCCAGAGGTTGTCCTCATACCCCAGATGTTGTCCTCACTCCCTAGAGGTTGTCCTTATACCCCAGATGTTGTCCTCACACCTTAGAGGTTGTCCTCACACCATAAAGGTTGTCCTCACACCCCAGAGGTTGTCCTCATACCCCAGAGGTTGTCTTCACACGCCAGAGGTTGTCTTCACACCCCAGAGGTTGTCCTCACACATCAGAGTTTGTCCTCACACCCCAGAGGTTGTCCACATCCAAGAGGTTGTTTTCATATCCCAGAGGTTGTCCTCATACCCCATAGGTTTTCCTCATACCCCAGAGGTTGTCCTCACACATCAGAGGTTGTCTTCACACCCCAGATGTTGTCTCCACACCCTCCTCACAACAACCCAAAATATTTGGCGTTAAATCCATATTTTATCAAAATTATTATGTGTCCCTAGCTTTATAACCTGGAACAATTTCATAATTGTGGATGTGTTGGTTTATATTGTCTTTTGTAAAGACAAACTTACAGTGCAATAAAAACAAACACCGCAATATTTTACATGTACATGCCATTGTACTTAAAACTTAAAATAGATTACTAACTGAAAAAATGTGAATAAAAGCAATAAGAATTTTCAGTAATGGCAGTGTATGTCTCAGATTTGTAATGTTGATCATGAACAGATCATTGTTTAGGAGTTTACTGCCATTATAATCTCTAATCCTTCTTCAATATAATGATGGGTGATGGGTGAATGTCCTTGCTGGCATGGCACTTGAAGTTAAAATGTTAAGGTAGTATGTCAAATAATAATTGCTGTAAAAAATGTTTAATACAAAACATCATCTCATTATCATTTATATAATATTATAAAATACGAAAGATTTGATATTACAAATCAAAGCATGGCAAGATACCAATTTTTAATCTGACTGGTGACATTAAAACAAAATTCCAATTCTAAAATTACATAATATGTACATACTGCTTGACCACCTTAACATTGTCATTCTGACTATTTCTAAGATAAAACAAATTCAACATTGGCGTTCATATCAATATAAAAATGAAATCTCGTGACTCATTTGATACATCACAAAATATGTTACAATTTAAGCAAGAAATTTAGTAAGCTAACTGGCTGTTTGTGCCATATCATGTTGGCTGGACGAATATATGAAAATATTCATGGGAAAACTTTACATTTACAGGGCACCAGCTTGACATCTTTTTTTTTGTTTCACTGTCGTATAAATGTATTTAAAATGTGTTTATGTCCTATATTTGTCATGCTTTTGTGTTGTCGTGTCTTCGTCCAACCTAACGAAACACAAGTAACTTATATTTTTCAACTTTTAATGCTTTTGTGTTGACACATCAGTAGAGAAATGACAACACAACAAATAAAGGGCTCCAACATGACACATTCACCAACACAATAGCTCAACAAATAAAGGAGTCCAACATGACACATTCACCAACACAATAACTCAACAAATAAAGGGCTCCAACATGACACATTCACCAACACAATAGCTCAACAAATAAAGGAGTTCAACATGACACATTCACCAACACAATAGCTCAACAAATAAAGGAGTCCAACATGACACATTCACCAACACAATAGCTCAACAAATAAAGGAGTCCAACATGACACATTCACCAACACAATAGCTCAACAAATAAAGGAGTCCAACATGACACATTCACCAACACAATAGCTCAACAAATAAAGGGCTCCAACATGACACATTCACCAACACAATAGCTCAACAAATAAAGGAGTCCAACATGACACATTCACCAACACAATAGCTCAACAAATAAAGGAGTCCAACATGACACATTCACCAACACAATAGCTCAACAAATAAAGGAGTCCAACATGACACACTCACCAACACAATAGCTCAACAAATAAAGGGCTCCAACATGACACATTCACCAACACAATAGCTCAACAAATAACAGACTCCAACATGACACATTCACCAACACAATAGCTCAACAAATAAAAGGCTCCAACATAACACATTCACCAACACAATAGCTCTACAAATAAATATGTTGTTTTTTAGCCCTTTAAATATCAAGTTCCCCAAAAGATTGTGTTGTTTTTCTGTATCTTCGGTCCACTGACACAACTGATAAGCTATTTATCAAGTTTTCATGTTTTCACCTCGCCAACACTACATGGCAGAAACCAGTCACCATACCTTTCACAATATTATCAATAGATATTCATATGATAATCAAGTTCAGTGAGTTTGTACAGGCATGATAAAATTAGGAAAAAAGTTAAAATATCATGCTAGTATACCGAAGTAGTATTGAATGTTAATTTCTTTGGTTAATTTAGTAAACATTTATTTGAAAATTCAGTCCTGTCTGATTTATATATATATATATACATATATATAGAGAGATAATTATTTGTAAATAATCAATACATAAATATATAGACCACTCTACCGCTAGTGCACCTAGCTACAATGCAAACCATAGACACAATATCATGGCTTCTGCCAAACCAATAAATTTGGTGTCGACCATGACTTATATACTATGGATTTACATGCAACACATCTATACTGGACGGACATATTTACATACATGAACTGATAGCTTTATAGGTGTAACCCCACCATTGATTTTTGTTCTTTATTCTATAGTAAATAATAAAAGTTTGAAGGCTTGTCATTCATAGAGGGTCCCAAATGAAAGAAGTGAAACCTACATTTTACTGTTTGTCAACCTCTGCACTATCAAAATATGATGAGAAAAGTAGGGGTCATGTGTCATATAAGAGATTTTTTTTCTGTTCAGTGTGTACACTGGTGACAAAGTGAAAGTAGACTTCCGAAATCATGAATTCATACCCCAATTTCCAAGCATCATTTTTGTTTTCTAAATTCACAATTCAAACATGGCAATGCTATCAAAATGTTCAAAATACATCAATAATGCCATTCAAATAAAAAAATGAGCATTTAAATAAGGAAAATGCATTTTTAAAGAAGAAGAAATGAGGATTATTTACAACCGCCATTATGCGACTACCCCACGGAAGCACTTCCTTTTTGCAATGGTGGCACTATGCCTATATGAGTAGGATCCAATTAAGGATTCATGACTTCTCACATGCTATATTAAAGACAGATTTATAAACCTGTTGGATCATAGAGATACAGTGAATTCATATATATTTTATTTCATAAAGGGAGGTAATTAAATTCACAACAACAGAATTTATAATTTTTGGGATCTTTTTAGGTACTCATTCACAATGTATGATATATACATGGAGATAATTATTTGTGAATAAGATATATATTTATATGTCTGGTCATCACACATTTTAAGAAAAATATACCAAACATACTTCAAACATCTTAACCAATCCTGGGCCCTCTGTGACTGAATACTGGAGTAAGGCATCTTACCCCTCACCACTGTTGAAGGTTAAGGTTTGGGTTCAGTTGGGTCAAAACAGTTATACCAAAAAGTTATTTGTAAAATTATGAATTCGTTCATTCCAGATTAATTTTGGGTCTTCCATTACCAACAAAATTGGATGCTACAAATAAATATTATATATATGAGGTGTGTATAAAAATTTGTGGACTTTTATAATAATTTCAACATTTAATATTTCACATGAACAAAATTCTGCCATGAAAATTAATGCCAAAAACACAACACTTTTATTGTTTGTATAATTTCATTTCGAAATGGTTTATTTGTTTTATAATATTGAGATATTGTGTCTATGGTATTTTATCTGATTTTACATTATTGAAATCAACTTTCAAGTACTTTGTCAAGCGCTTGTTCAAGAGTGGAAAAACGTACCACAAGCCCGGATTTCAAATATTATCCATTCAATGAGGAGTGGATGTTGTGCGTGCATCAATGCACAAAGAGGTTATACAAGATACTGACTTTGTGAGTTTAGGTAACAGGGGTAGTATGTTACAAATCCATATAAAGAACTTCTTTTTTTTTTTGAACAGGGCTTAATGCAATTTTCAACTTATTTCAGGTTGTATATGGCATATCCAGTTTTACTGGTGGAGGAAGACCTCAGACTGAGCCAGATTGAGTAGAACCACATACTGTCCTTCCGCAAGTAACAGGAAACTTTCTCACATAAAGTTTTTGGAGTGAGTGGGACTCGAACCTACAACCTTAGTGGTGAGAGGTAAGTGATCTTGAGATGGTGCCTTAGACCACTTGGCCACAGAGGACCCCTTTAAAGAACTAATAATCACAATAGATTTTGATGAAAATTTACAGGAAAGTTAAAAAGATGTTATATAATTATCAAATAAAATAAATTTCCAAATAATAGATAAAGGACTAAATTTATTGCTGTTTATCTGAATGTTGTTTTTCTAAAGTCTTTTAGTGTATATAGCCAGTGATGGGTTAAAAATGGCACTAAATAATGCATATAACAATAAAATGGAGAAAAAAAAACCCTTACGCAATCAATCAACTAATCCGATACTCTAATGATCTACAAATCATCAGCAATAATAGATCAGGATTGAATATAAACTGTTTGTATTGTAAGGATTAAAACATAAAAATAATACAATTATCCTGGCCATCAAGCATTGTGAACTGATTAAATATGTGACAAGTGAACACATTCAGAGATCATGGATGCAATACTACATGAAACTGTTAAAACAATTTATCTTCTGTTTATTTTGGTTTGTTAGTCAATCTTTAAGTAATAAAGGATACATCTTTGTGTTGATGATGGTATTCTTTATTGTTTATGTTTTTCTGTCTTTGTTTTTTCTGTGGTTTACAATCTTCAGATATTTACATGACATGTTGTTATTGGTTTGAGCACCAGGTCTGCTTTGTGTGCCGAAGCTTGTGACTTTGACAATAGTTCTAAAAGCTTGCTCTTCCAACAACATCACATTTATTGACCTAATTTAATTATGTTTCAATGTGCTACAACAAACCATTCATTCATTCATTCATTCATTCATTCATTCATTCATTCATTCATTCATTCATTCATTCATTCATTCATTCATTCATTCATTCATTCATTCATTCATTCATTCATTCATTCTTCTTTCTTTCTTTCTTTCTTTCTTTCTTTCTTTCTTTCTTTCTTTCTTTCTTTCTTTCTTTCTTTCTTTCTAACTTTCCTTCCTTTGAGAAGATCGGTCAATAATACTTAATTAGTTTCACAGTGCTTGTAAAGCTTTGATGGATTTCTGAAAGGTGGCAGAATTAATTAATGTTTGCTATTATATATAGGCTTTATTTGGGATTATATTTCACATGACTGCTATATAATGTAATACTTATTTTTGTGTAAATGTAGGTGTAGAATATTTGAACTTGTTAAAGCCTGTCAACAAAAAGAAAGCTTAAAGGTATTTCAAATTGTGTAGGGTGTGTAAGTTTAGGAAAGGGATTATAAAATATGTTTACCGGTAGGTTTTAGTGGTTTTTGTACTTCACAGAGGTAGTTGCCAGAAGTAAGACACTGGCAGTTTTTTTTAGTTAATTCTTTATTGTTATTGTTTGTCACAATGCATGAATTTACATGGCTAATTTTGGATTTATAATTTAAAGGTTTGTAGACATGAATTAATATTAATATTTACAATATTTTTTATTCAGTATTTTTCTATTAACTGTAGTTGTTGTATGGTGTTCAACAATTTTCAGTCATATCATTATGGTGTCTACTTGAGACAGTATTCTGAGTGCTACCACACTGGAATGTGATGCTGTAGACACATGGTAGATACCCCACCCAGTCACATTATATTAACACTGGGCTGACCTCTAAATGCCTATCGCTTGAAGTGAGTAAGCTTCCAGTACCATTTACTGGGTATAACCCAGCCGGGGATTGAACTCATGACCATTCGCATGTTAGGCAGATGCTCTACCACTAGACCATCGCTGCAGTATCATTTTCTTTAGTAAAAATTATATTTGTGTTTGAGGATTATATGATTTCAGAGAATATGTTGCACTGTTTACATAATTTTACACAAAAGGGGCACGTTTCACTAACTTTAAGAAATTTGCAAAATGTCAAGGAAATTCATTTAGTGTTTCACTTACATCATTTTACAAACTTTTGCTAGACTTGTAAATAGTTTTCTTTTTAAAATTTGCTAATATAATGTGCAAATGAAGTGTTCCTAGATGTAACAATTTGTTCATACAAAAATCTTAAGACTTACGAAGGTTAGTGCAATGACCCCTGATGTTTATAAGAAACTCAGTTGGTAAAACAAAAAATAACACCTTTAAGAAAAAGGTCACAGGTTAGATTCACCACAGACAGGTTGCATAGAATTAATATTTCCACATATAATTTTGTAATATGTTATACTACACAATTCATGTACAGTCAAACCTGTCTTAAGCAGCCACTCAAGGTTAAGGTCAAAATGACTTCTTCAAGCAGGTGGCACCTTAATATAGAATTTAACTTAAATTATACACATTTAAATAGAAAATGTGGCTGTTTTAGACAAGTGGTTGCTTAATAGAGGTGACCACTAACACACGTTTGACTATACTACATACGCATAGTTTACGTCTAACTTCTGTCTGACTTCTGTCTATGCATTTATTCTCCACAATAACTGATCATTTTCCCACTTGAATCTGTGGTGAGAGATGAATGACAATGAGATGCAATTTTGTATATAAATCAGCACTGAAACTGTGGATGGGCGGTGATTGGAACTCACAAATGCTGGATTGATTATTATAGTGCACTACCGTTTGAGTTAATCAGGCCTGTGATACTTTTATTCAACATAAGAAATCATGTAAATCTTTTATTTATTTCAGAAATGGCAATGACTTAATCAACATATTTGGATTAATGTTTTTGTGACCACAGTGGAATGAAATAAGTTGATTTTTGACATACTCAGTTTTCGCTCAGTGGAATTTTATAAAAGTGCTTTCAAAAAACTTTGTGCTTCCTGCAAAATGGACACTAAATCTGGAGTTGGGATAAAACAAATGGCTCCACTAGCCTGGTTGTTGTTTCTTTTGCTGCCATCTTTAACAAGTAAGTGACTTTATTTATACATTTATGATAATTAACATATGCGGCTGATCGTGTTATAGCCAAGCAAGGAATTGACATGACATAAGAAAAACTATAGTCAAATGACATTGTTTTCCAAGTAAATACAATGTACTGTTTACATAAGCATTGCTTGTTTGTCTAAGGAAAATGTCAATATAGCACCAGTTTTGATTGCAGATTGGATTATCAACTTGTTTGATTGACAGCCCATGATTTTTTGGTACATGAAATGTAAGTAGTATAATATGACCTTAGAGGTTTTATGATGTTTTGACAATGCAAATTTTGTCTGAAGCGGGCTGTCAATCAATTTATCAGTTTTGTTTCCTGAGGACAAAACCATTTTCCTTAAACATGCTTATGGTCTCTAAGTAATCACTGCATTGTATTTACTTGGAAAAACAACGCAACATGGTTAGTTGGTGTAGCAATTAAAATATTTCTTGCCTCAGGTCAGTTGACATGGTACACTTACTGATCAGCGGTTAATGAGTGTAATAACTTTTTCAAATCTGTTTATGATACATAGTACTATTTTACATATTGTAGACACATATACGCATTGTAACTGTAAAGCAATGTATTGCCATTTGAGGAGTTGCCATCCCTACCCATGATATCCCAAGTAGATATTTTTTAATGGGGTTTTAAATGGCAATTTTCGGTACATGAAAGGTTAAATAATTAATTTTATTTGCGGTGAATGACCTCAGAATGAATCTGAGTAGAAGCTATTGTCCTTCCACAAGTACTTGGCAAACTTTCTCACATGAAGGTTTTGGACTGAATTGGGCTACATGATGAACCCATAACCTGAGTGGTGAAAGGAAAGTGTTCATTACTGGTAGTTGACAGCGCATTAGACCATTAGGTCACATACGACTTATGCTCCCAGTTGAGAGATTGGCACTATAGCAGTGTTTCTGACTAGAGCAGAACTGCTATCTTTCATTATTTCATACAATAAATATAAGTGACAGCGGCTGTCTTCACTAAACATCTGAAGCTGAGATTTTTCGTACTTACCGTAAAAATCTAAATTTCAGTAAATGATATACTTTAACTCACTATACATTAAGTGACCATCTAGAAATGAAGTCATTACAAATATTAACTTGTTTGTAAAGAAGAAAATAATAAATAATGAATGTAAATGAAGTTGCAGCCTTTCAAAATTTCAAGTTGAGATGTATAGTGAAAGTTCTGTGCTGCGTTCACTGCGGTTAAACATGTTTACTCTGTTTATAAAAACCAAACAAATGAAAAGTAAATGGAAATCAGTCTACATCAGCGCTGCTGCATATATGTCCCTCCATTTCTTGCTCTGTTAGCAAATGTTGTCTTTAAAGTGAACATGTCATTCAGTTTACTTCTGTTATCAAGCGTTTGCAAACAAATTTAACGTTTAAGCAAACTGAATGCAGCCCTTGGTCAGACTTCTGTTTCATCAACATATTCAAATACCTTCTCAAATGCTTAAAACCTTAAACAAAGAAAAGCATCCAGGTGATCAGGATTTAAGTCTGGCTCCACTAAACATCCATTTCCAGTTTAAATTGTGATATTGCTAAATGCATACATACAAACTACTGACTGCTAATTAAAAACGTACAAAATCAACAATCAAAATGTGTATTTCTTAAACGAGCGGTCCACTCATATCACATATTTGTTTAAAAATATCTCCGCTTGTTTTCCGACAATCTCCACCAATGTTTTGGAGTACACAAATGAAAACATGTTTTTCAGTGTGCCTATTGTCCACCTATCCTGGACTTACTCAGGGGTATTATCCCTACTACCTATGCCCTATTATCCACAGGTGTCCACAGCTATCCTGGACCTACTCAGGGGTATAACCCCTACTACCTATGCCTTATTATCCACAGGTGTCCACCGCTATTCTGGACTTACTCAGGGGTATAACCCCTATTACCTATGCCCTATTATCCACAGGTGTCCACCGCTATCCTGGACGTACTCAGGGGTATAACCACTACTACCTATGCCCTATTATCCACAGGTGTCCACCGCTATTCTGGACTTACTCAGGGGTATAACCCCTACTACCTATGCCCTATTATCCACAGGTGTCCACCATTATCCTGGACTTACTCAGGGATATAACCCCTACTACCTATGCCCTATTATCCACAGGTGTCCACCATTATCCTGGACTAACTCAGGGGTATAACCCCTACTACCTATGCCCTTTTATCCACAGGTGTCAACCGCTATCCTGGACTTACTCAGAGGTATTACCCCTACTACCTATGCCCTATTATCCACAGGTGTCGACCATTATCCTGGACCTACTCAGGGATATAACCCCTACTACCTATGCCCTATTATCCACAGGTGTCCACCATTATCCTGGACTAACTCAGGGGTATAACCCCTACTACCTTTGCCCTATTATCCACAGGTGTCCACCGCTATCCTGGACTAACTCAGGGGTATAACCCCTACTACCTATGCCCTATTATCCACAGGTGTTCACCGCTATCCTGGACTTACTCAGGGATATGACCCCTACTACCTATGCCCTATTATCCACAGGTGTCCACCGCTATCCTGGACTAACTCAGGGGTATAACCCCTACTACCTATGCCCTATTATCCACAGGTGTCCACTGCTATCCTGAACTAACTCAGGGATATAACCCCTACTACCTGTGCCCTATTATCCACAGGTGTCGACCGCTATCCTGGACTTACTCAAGGGTATAACCCCTACTACCTATGCCCTATCCTGGACTTACTCAAGGATATAACCCCTACTACCTATGCCCTATTATCCACAGGTGTCCACCGCTATCCTGGACTAACTCAGGGGTATAACCCCTACTACCAATGCCCTATTATCCACAGGTGTTCACCATTATCCTGGACTTACTCAGGGGTATAACCCCTACTACATATGCCCTATTATCCACAGGTGTCCACCGCTATCCTGGACTAACTCAGGGGTATAACCCCTACTACCTATGCCCTATTATCCACATGTATCCACCGCTATCCTGGACTTACTCAGGGGTATAACCCCTACTACCTATGCCCTATTATCCACATGTATCCACTGCTATCCTGGACTTACTTAGGGGTATAACCCCTACTACTACCTATGCCCTATTATCCACATGTATCCACCGCTATCCTGGACTTACTCAGGGGTATAACCCCTACTTCATATGCCCTATTATCCACATGTATCCACCGCTATCCTGGACTAACTCAGGGGTATAACCCCTACTACCTATGCCCTATCCTGGACTTACTCAGGGATATAACCCCTACTACCTATGCCCTATCCTGGAATTACTCAGGGGTATAACCCTTACTACCTATGCCCTATTATCCACAGGTGTCCACTGCTATCCTGGACTAACTCAGGGATATAACCCCTACTACATATGCCCTATTATCCACATGTATCCACCACTATCCTGGACTAACTCAGGGGTATAATCTCTACTACCTATGCCCTATTATCCACATGTGTCCACCGCTATCCTGGACTAACTCAGGGGTATAACCCCTACTACTACCTATGCCCTATTATCCACAGGTGTCCACCGCTAGCCTGGACTAACTCAGGGATATAACCCCTACTACCTATGCCATATTATCCACATGTGTCCACCGCTATCCTGGACTAACTCAGGGGTATAACCCCTACTACCTATGCCCTATCCTGGACTTACTCAAGGATATAACCCCTAATACCTATGCCCTATCCTGGAATTACTCAAGGGTATAACCCCTACTACCTATGCCCTATCCTGGACTTACTCAGGGGTATAACCCCTACTACCTATGCCCTATTATCCACAGGTGTCGACTGCTCTCTTGGACTAACTCAGGGGTATAACCCCTACTACCTATGCCCTATTATCCACAGGTGTCCACCGCTATTCTGGACTTACTCAGGGATATAACCCCTACTACCTATGCCCTATTATCCACAGGTGTCCACCGCTATCCTGGACTAAATCAGGGATATAACCCCTACTACCTATGCCCTATTATCCACAGGTGTCCACTGCTATCCTGGACTAACTCAGGGGTATAACCCCTACTACCTATGCCCTATCCTGGACTTACTCAGGGGTATAACCCCTACTACCTATTCCCTATCCTGGACTTACTCAGGGATATAACCCCTACTACCTATGCCCTATTATCCACAGGTGTCCACCATCATCCTGGACTAACTCAGGGGTATAACCCCTACTACCTATGCCCTATCCTGGACTTACTCAGGGGTATAACCCCTACTACCTATACCCTATCCTGGACCTACTCAGGGATATAACCCCTACTACCTATGCCCTATCCTGGACTTTCTCAGGGATATAACCCCTACTACCTATGCCCTATCCTGGACTTACTCAGGTGTATAACCCCTACTACATACCCTAAACCGCTCAAGTACACCATAATTGCACTCCGTTTGCGCTCAGTTTGCACTCCGTTCGCGCTTAGTTCGCGCTCCGTTCGCGCTCCGTTTGCGTGCACTTGATTAAACGTGGTTAATTTAATGCACTCACAAACGCAAGTATTCGCTCACGAGCGCTGTATAGTTGAGTGCTCTATTTAATACTCCTCTTAGCGTTCGCTTCGTTCAGCGTTCACTCAACGTTCAGTTCGCTCAGTTCTGTTTCCGGGCTATAACCAATCGCAACATCTCAACATCTTTAAAATGATTCTGTATTGACTTTTTAATTTAATCTGTTCCAATGGAGCACTTAAATGTATCCATGAGATTTAGTCAAGGTAAATTAATTAATAATCCGATTGTTTGTCTACAGATTATGTCACCCGCTGGGCGAAAGGTTGAACAAGTATCGATAGTAGGCATGTTTAACGGAAGTGTCTATGTTTTGATATGTTATCAGTGGTCTGGGTGATCAAAGAATATCGCACGTTATACCGGCTTCTGTTATCCAGACCGACATTTGTTTGCGTCAGTATCTTCTTTGATATACCGTAAGCCGTTTGTTACAGGAAAGCAATAAAGTTTGTCCACAAAATTTACATATACATCATCAACATAAACTAAATAATATATATTGTTATTAATGATTAAATTTAATTAATAATTCCATACTGTTGATACCTCGTTGGCCTTATGATAAGCCATAAATCAGCTCAGTGTAAGCAGTGACTTAACAACATGTGGATATATCACTGGTTTTGTTAATGTTCAAACTAAAATAAGCTTTATAATCAATAATATGCACTGCATGGGTGATGAAAAATTTATTATAATCCGTGCGATGCAATTCGACATTATAATAAATGATTTTTGAAAAATAATAATCTTGTAGTGTTTTTTCTCGATTTGGGTCCAAATGTGGCTTCACTAAACTTAAAAAAAAGAAATTCTGATATTTTAAGTTTTTATAATTATTTTCGTTATCATTATGTATATAGATATACTTGCAATGAACTTTTTTCAGTGGGTTTCTCAAATTAATCTTTTACTGATAGTATGCTTTATGTTAATATATTATTTAAAATGACAAACTATATTAAACTTGTTTGAAACTACACCCACTGTGCTTAGTACCACTAATTATATGACACGCAGCAACACACCCGTGGTGTTAATTACGTTATGTCACATGCCAGTGAGAGTCGTGTGAATTAAGTTATATGCTAAAGTGGTGACTTATCGGTCTATTGACCACGGAAGATATGTATGATTTCATTTTGATTGTAATTCGTGCCAGATGGATGAATTTTAATTGAGCCAACATTATGTGATTGAAAAGAAAAGATAAAAAAAGAAAAACTGCCAGCCAATTAACAACAAATAAAAAAACATTTAAGATATTGGTTATTCGAAGTTTTAGAACGATTTAGTATGTAAATATCATGATCTTAATATCATTAAATTAACGAACCGAAAACCCCATGCCAGTTCTGAGTGAATGGTAGAAAGTGTGACATACACGTATAAAGGGATGTGTATTCAGGGCTGTCATTTTACCACAGCTGCCATAGCGATTTCGTATAAAAAAACAGATCAGAATTGTTAATTTACAAAATAATAACTATCCTACAATTTTAAAACTAATAAAAATTAAAGACATGTCTCTAAATAATTTCTTGTAAAAATGTAGTATTTTATTTGTATTATTTTTTTTTTAAATATTATTATCATTGGAGCTATTATTATAATATACATATTGACTTATTGATTTGTCACAGCTTTTATATTGGATACGTGCGTACATGCATCTGGTCAGTCGTTCACAATTAATATAACAATTTAATTACTATAATGAAGGCAGAGTTGCATGGCAATCATCAAAACAGATACCCATGGTGAGAACCACATGTGTGTCAATAAATAGTTAATTGGTGATTTATCGGTCCATTGATCACAAAGAATCCTGCCGGTGTGTAATTTTCATTTTGATTATAATTTGTGCCAGATGAATGAATCTTTATTTAACCCGCGGCATGTGATTGGACAAGAAATATATAGTCAAAATCAATACTTAAATATGCAGATTTTATTATTATCATCATTATTATTAATATCTATTACATATTTTATTATTATTTATTACTATTATTACTAATATTATTGTTATTATTGCTATATTACTTTATTATTATATTATTATATATCATATTATTATTATCTGAGTATTTTTTCTTCTTTATTATTATAATTAATCTTATTATTATTGTTGTTGTCATTTCTTACTTGTTGCCCCTTTCACAACTTTTATAGTGGCTTTATTGTTGCGTATCGATTTTGTAGGAAATCGGGAAAACAATATAATTATTTACTATTTTATAGGCAGTGAATACATGTTCTTTTTTGTTTATTTAAACCTTCCTCATGATCAAAAGCTGTTCTTTAGTCAATATAAAATCACAACCTCAAAAAGGCCACCTAGAAATTTACGTTTGCTAGTTTTTATTTCCTATGTCTAATGTGTTATTGCGGTCTGTCGTGTTAATTTGGCATACATACATTTATTTTACATTAATTTTATTTAGCTTGATTGTGAAGTAAGCTTGGAGCTCATGCATATCGTTTCCAGTGCATTCCCTCATTAGATCTGGTACTGAATTGTGTTTCGAGAGGTCGGGTAAAACCTGTGTCAAACTCGCGAACTCTGCCGTCTGAAGCCAGCACCCTATCCACTGTACTACTGACCCACTTTATATTTTAGAATACAATTAATTTATTATTATTATTTTAATGAGATGTGCACGAGTATAATGTTTCCACTTTAATTGCAATATAACAGTTTTACGTAGATTTGTTCACAACTAAGCACAAACTCAGTATAACTATGTTTGGGGAAAATATAAAACTAAAGTCCAAATTAAATTGAAAATTGGTAATTTTTATTTTGCCGAAATACCCAAACAAATAGAATCATAATCATATAATTTTACGCATATCTATGTTTTGTTTGATTCACGCATGCTTTGATATTTTTGTATTTGGAGCAGTATACGCTTAAATCGAAATAAAGTACATATTTTGTATGTTCTATAACTAATTTATATCGAAATAACATGGCAAATAACATCTTTTCGAATTGTTATTTACACAATATATATAATTATTTATATTTTTGTTGCGCAAATCAAATCATGCTTAAACATGCAACTAATGAGCCTTGAAACCGTAGATAACCATTGATGTGTCGTCTATTGTATAATAGGTATTTTAAACATTATTGTATTGATCAGCATAATATTGATTTTATGTTATAATTGATAAATTGTTGACCAAAATAAGTTTTATCATGCGTTTTACAGTAAAACATTTATATAAACTACATGGTTTATATTTATGTGAAAGAAAATTTATTTTTTATCTCGATTTTAAGTATCGACTTCACGATCAAATAATAAAAAAGAGTATATCCGAATGAACGAGTGTACTCAGTAGCGCACGAATAGTTCTGTTATCAGTTATCTTACTGTGTCTAGCGTATACAGCACATCTGAATGCACTCAGCGTATCTGAGTGCATTCAGCTTGTCTGAGTGCACTCGATCTATTTCATGCGTTCAGGAGTGCGTTTATCATTCAAAATCCAGCGTTTCCTTATGGTCCATGTCCGCTCCGTCAGCGCTCAATCTGCGCTCCGTTCGCGCTCCGTCTGCGCTACGCTCGCGCTCCGCTTACGCTCTGAGTGCACTCCATTTGCGTGCAATTGGGGTACTTGAGCGGTTTAGGGTCTGTACCTATGCCCTATTATCCAAAGGTGTCCACCATCATCCTGGACTTACTCAGGGGTATAACCCCTACTACCTATGCCCTATCCTGGACTTACTCAGGGATATAACCTCTACTACCTATGCCCTATCCTGGACTTACTCAGGGATATAACCCCTACTACCTATGCCCTATCCTGGACTTTCTCAGGGGTATAACCCCTACTACCTATGCCCTATTATCCACAGGTGTCCACCATCATCCTGGACTTACTCAGGTGTATAACCCCTACTACCTATGCCCTATTATCCAAAGGTGTCCACCATCATCCTGGAATTACTCAGGGGTATAACCCCTACTACCTATGCCCTATCCTGGAATTACTCAAGGGTATAACCCCTACTACCTATGCCCTATCCTGGACTTACTCAAGGGTATAACCCCTACTACCTATGCCCTATCCTGGACTTACTCAAGGGAATAACCCCTACGGCCTATGCCCTATCCTGGAATTACTCAAGGGTATAACCCCTACTACCTATGCCCTATCCTGGAATTACTCAGGTGTATAACCCCTACTACCTATGCCCTATCTTGGACTTACTCAAGGGTATGACCCCTACTACCTATGCCCTATCCTGGAATTACTCAGGGGTATAACCCCTACTACCTTTGCCCTATCCTGGAACTACTCAAGGGTATAACCCCTACTACCTATGCCCTATCCTGGACTTACTCAAGGGTATAACCCCTACTACCTATGCCCTATCCTGGACTTACTCAGGGGTATAACCCCTACTACCTATGCCCTATCCTGGAACTACTCAAGGGAATAATCCCTACAACCTATGCCCTATCCTGGAATTACTCAAGGGTATAACCCCTACTACCTATGCCCTATCCTGGAATTACTCAAGGGTATAACCCCTACTACCTATGCCCTATCCTGGAACTACTCAATGGTATAACCCTTACTACCTATGCCCTTTCCTGGACTTACTCAGGTGTATAACCCCTACTACCTATGCCCTATCCTGGAATTACTCAAGGATATAACCCCTACTACCTATGCCCTATCCTGGACTTACTCAGGGGTATACATGTAACCCCTACTACCTATGCCCTATCCTGGAATTACTCAGGGGTATAACCCCTACCACCTATGCCCTATCCTGGACTTACTCAGGGGTATAACCCCAACTACTTATGTCCTATCCTGGAATTACTCAAGGGTATAACCCCTACTACCTATGCCCTATCCTGGAATTACTCAGGAGTATAACCCCTACTACCTATGCCCTATCCTGGAATTACTCAAGGGTATAACCCCTACTACCTATGCCCTATCCTGGACTTACTCAAGGGTATAACCCCTACTACCTATGCCCTATCCTGGACTTACTCAGGTGTATAACCCCTACTACCTATGCCCTATCCTGGAATTAGTCAAGGGTATAACCCCTACTACCTATGCCCTATCCTGGACTTACTCAGGGGTATAACCCCTACGGCCTATGCCCTATCCTGGAATTACTCAAGGGTATAACCCCTACTACCTATGCCCTATCCTGGAATTACTCAAGGGTATAACCCCTACTACCTATGCCCTATCTTGGACTTACTCAAGGGTATGACCCCTACTACCTATGCCCTATCCTGGAATTACTCAGGGGTATAACCCCTACTACCTTTGCCCTATCCTGGAACTACTCAAGGGTATAACCCCTACTACCTATGCCCTATCCTGGACTTACTCAAGGGTATAACCCCTACTACCTATGCCCTATCCTGGACTTACTCAGGGGTATAACCCCTACTACCTATGCCCTATCCTGGAACTACTCAAGGGAATAATCCCTACAACCTATGCCCTATCCTGGAATTACTCAAGGGTATAACCCCTACTACCTATGCCCTATCCTGGAATTACTCAAGGGTATAACCCCTACTACCTATGCCCTATCCTGGAACTACTCAATGGTATAACCCTTACTACCTATGCCCTTTCCTGGACTTACTCAGGTGTATAACCCCTACTACCTATGCCCTATCCTGGAATTACTCAAGGATATAACCCCTACTACCTATGCCCTATCCTGGACTTACTCAGGGGTATACATGTAACCCCTACTACCTATGCCCTATCCTGGAATTACTCAGGGGTATAACCCCTACTACCTATGCCCTATCCTGGACTTACTCAGGGGTATAACCCCAACTACTTATGTCCTATCCTGGAATTACTCAAGGGTATAACCCCTACTACCTATGCCCTATCCTGGAATTACTCAGGAGTATAACCCCTACTACCTATGCCCTATCCTGGAATTACTCAAGGGTATAACCCCTACTACCTATGCCCTATCCTGGACTTACTCAAGGGTATAACCCCTACTACCTATGCCCTATCCTGGACTTACTCAGGTGTATAACCCCTACTACCTATGCCCTATCCTGGAATTAGTCAAGGGTATAACCCCTACTACCTATGCCCTATCCTGGAATTACTCAGGGGTATAACCCCTACTACCTATGCTCTATCCTGGAATTACTCAAGGGTATAACCCCTACTACCTATGCCCTATAGCCAAAATATGTATTAAACTACTAAAAACAGTTATAAATATTAACAAAATAATCAGTCCTGGATATCAAATCAGTTTTCAAAAAAAAAAACATTGTATTATTATTATATATATATATATATATATATATATTATAACTTTAAAAGGTTTGTAACTCTGACTTAAAATCAATTAATGCTGTGTCAAGCGTGTTGTGTTCAATATTATAACATCATCATCTTTTCACCAATTTTCATAAATTTGATCTTAACTAAGAACTTAAACATTTTTCTCAACATATATAAGTTGATTCCAGTGAACCTTTGCTTTCCAATTGAGCACTGGAAAATGGGAGCAATGGGAAATTTGAGAAATAAAGGTATATTGAGCTTGTAATTTATTGTGCATATGAAGAAACTTATACTATGACACTCACCAGCGGGAACAATGACCATGCTCCTTTACAAAGGATGAAATCGCAATGATTTATAGTAACAACTTTCACTTCGTATCTGTGAAACAATGAGTACCAAAAGCTAGTTTTGTCCGGTAACTCTTGCTCAGGATCCGCTCTTGCATATACACTTGATACTGTGGCACATACTATTACGTAACAAATGACTTTCTCACTGTCAATATTGAGAGTTTTTTGTTTTAAACACTGTTGTTAAATGTTGTTGTATGGTGTTTAGCGTCACTTTCAACAAATTTTCAGTCATATTCTAACTACACTGTCACACTGGAGTATCATGCCGCAGACACATGGTATGATACCCCACCCAGTCACATCATAGAACTCTCCTTTAAATTCTGAGCATCAAGCGAGGAAGCTTCTAGTACCATTTTTAAAGTCTTTGGTATGACCCGGTCAGGGATCAAACCCACGGCCTTCCGCATGCGAGGCGGACGCTCTACCACTAGACCACGTAGCGGTCTCTGTTGTTATAAAAGTAATTTTAATCTTATATCAATGATTCATTGCTTCCAATGCAATAAATTAGCTCATGGGTTCCAATTCATTAATACACTGAGGGGAATAAAAGGGATGTTCTTAAAAACTATCTTACCGCAAGCAGCTATTTAATTTCTAACTGCATACCCTACAGTCCCCCATGCTATGTTTCTCTCTGAATTGAATTGAATTGATCATATATTACCGACCGAAGATTTCAGAACTAATAACTCCTTGTTTTCTGCCGAAGGTGCTTATCAGAAAGACATGTACATTAATTTGTAAACAAAATAAACAAAATTCTCTCTTAATTATTTAAAATAATGTACTGTTTATTTCTGAGTGGTCAAATAAATATGTAATCTATCATCTAGAAGAGTAAAACTGACTTAAATTAAAACTAAAAATAACTGTTTTGGAAGTTTAGTGAGCCTTTAAGAAGAAAAGTTGGTGAAGCAGAAGCTAGATGCCATTTGTGGCCCCACCCCCACTAAGATTTCCAAAATACTTACTTGCTTAAAGGCACCTATTTTAATGAGGAGCCCAACCACTGTCATTTGTAGAACCCTTGCTGAAAGTTATAATGAGGAGCCCAGCCACTGTCATTTGTAGAACCCTTGCTGAAAGTTAAAGGAACAACAATTAAAAAATATTTCAATGGTGAATATCATGTAAATGTACCTCCGCACATATTGAACATTTCTGACATTACAGTATGTGTTGGACCCACTCAACTAAATATCTAGATCCACCTATGGGTAAGAGTAACTATGTAACTATATAATTATTTTTTTTTAAAATAACAATGTTATGCTATTGATAAAGAATTAATCAGCTTTCATATCATTTCAGATGCATATGTTTACAACTTAAATCTACAAATATCGCAAACTATTGCAACTGGACAAACTGCCATATACCGTTGCTCATCTACGCCTCGCTCAAACACCAATGAAGTCATCTACGATCCCATATTTCAATGGGATATACGGAAAGACACGTCTGTAGACTTTGGCACAAATATGACTGGCTTCAGTAGCTTGGTATCTGAGACGGACACTAGAGGCGGGGCCGCTATAAGTGAGATCACTTTCACCGTACAAGCAGATCAGCTTAACCAGATACTATACTGTTCAGCTTATAAACCATCAGAGTGTTGTGCATCTGATCCTGATATCTCCATATACAACACTCTAATAGAGACAACTGGTAAGTTTTCATTAACTAATTTCTGGCGTTTCTCATCTATTTCTCGATCTCATTACACCTGATATCTAACAAAAAACAAAACAAAACAAAACAAAAAAATTTATCTAGCTCTAGCTCTAGTTACAATTTGAAAACATTTACATACTAGTTGGATGTAGAAAGTCTTAGAAGGGAGTAATATTATCTTTTATTTCTAGTTATCTCCTTGTAGTAAAATCTCATTTTATCTTTTCCACTTAAAGATGACATTTGGCAAACAAATGCAGATTTATCAAGCAATGCAAAAACAATATTTAAAATTGTTTACATCTGGTATTTAATTAAAACTAATACACAGATGCATGCACATTATAATGATTGTCATGGAAACAGTAATTATAAGCTTGAATTTAACTGTTTAGGGTTTTTAAAAACAAAATTATTTCGGCAGAGTGTCAGATGTTTTTCAATTTTGCAATAAAAATATAGCGTTTTTAAAATTACCTTAAAACCTCAGAAAATACTCTCTTATACCTATTCTAATGACAATCAATATAAAAAAATAGATGTTACTGTGTAATTTGAGAAAAAAATAGCTCCCAAAGTATGCAATCATTAAATAAAATGCAGTTGCAAAATGAATGCTTTTTATACTAAATGAGCATATTTGTATGAATATTAAGATTTCTTTTATATTTAATATTTAAGTTCAGTTGTTATAAACAATTATTTTATACCAGTAAGCATATTTCATGATATTGAACATAATATAAGAGACTAATTTCAGGCATATCCGTAATAAGTGTTTCATCCGAAATAGGGTCAGTTGTAGTATAATAGTACATGTATGTAGTGAAACTGGCTGGTCTTGACAAAGTTGCTTCCCTTTGTGCGGAGAACTGGAGCACATGAAAAACTATAGCAATTGTCTTTAAATTTCTCTTTAAGTAATCAATCAACATTGCAGCTAAAACCCTTTATAAACTTTACTTTGACATTGTGCATGCATGGTCAAAATGAATTTATGAAAATATGGGTAATTTTATTCAATACCTAATTGTTTTCTGAAGCATTTTGAATCACAAGACTTCGTTTTTTTTGATAATTGTGAAATGCGCAATTTTAATAATGTTTCAGTTTACTTTTTTAAAATCTATGTTTACACGATTTCAAATATAAAATTAAAATGATGACTTACAGACCTGTATGTGGAATCTATGGATATCCTAAATTTCTAATTTTTATTTTTAATGATAACTAGTTTATCTTCAGTAATTGGTGAAAAACCTTCTATTTCATACCGTTGTTGTCAACCGTGATCATTGTATCCAATGTAATTGGGCCATCCTTAAAAAATCAATTGTTTGCCATGCTCCTACCTTATACAGCTACCCAAACTTTTTTTATTGACTTTCAAAGTATTAAAAATTTGTTTTAATGATTTCTGTCCAATTTTTACTTTACGATGATTATGCAAAATAAAAATTTTGCCAAAAAATTACCTACCTACCTACCTATACCCACATGAAAAATACTGAGTCGCATCACAGCAAACACATATTTTTTTAAGGATGGCTTTACATGGGTATAGAAAAAATCCAATAAAATCATTTCATGTTTTATAAGTTTGTTTTACTCAAAATTTCAAAACAAGTTTGACACCACTAGTCTCACCATTTCGAAGAAATATGAAAAGAGACAAATGATGCTACTTTTCCATTTTCGTGACAGTGGCATAGTCAATGTTAAGTTTTATTTTGAGATCTGTGTCCCAGAAACTGTTTGACCTGGAGTCATTAAATTTGGTCTTAAGTTGTGCAATGGGTAGTTCTACTCAAAACCATGCAGCATTAATGAATTTTTTAGGTGACCATTGACCTTGACTTTTACGATGGAATAACTTAACCTTTTCTGTTCATTGAGCTCTGTTTCTTAGAAATAGTTTGGCCAAGAGTCACCAATTTTTTCCCATAACTGTGTTATAGATAGTTCTACCTAAAACCATATTACTTGCATTTTTAAATGACCTTGATCTACAAATAATTGAATTCACTGTCTGCAAAATGTTAAGTTTAAAATTTGGCTTCTGTTTTTAGCTCTACTGGCCAAAGGCTAGAAGTGCTTATGCGATAGCGTGTTGTCTGTTGTCCATTGTCCATCGTCTGTCGTCTGTTAGCAGCACTTTCTCTGAAACTACTGAAACTTCACATGGATATTTCCATTGCATAGAAGACTATACAGAAGATTTTTTTTTTCAATTTGACATTCAAGATGGCCGCTGTTACTAAAAATAGTCCAAAACTTAAAAAATCTTCTTCTCGTGAACGGCCCAACAGATTTTCAAAATGTTAATGTAGTAATGATAATCAACTATAGTTTTATTAGATTTGTTCAAATGGTGTCCTTAGGGTTAAAAATGACCCCGCCCCAAGAGTTCATATTTGATATGGATTATCCCAATGAGTATGGGTTTAAAGTTTGTAAAAATCAAGGGTCTTGTATTTATAGAGCCCTGTAAAAGGACTTTGAGTTTTATATAGGAATATTATTGGAAAATGGAAAATTTTCTTTTTTATCATTCATTTATGACTTTTTTTTATTCAATTTGAGTTTTGAAGCAACTTCTAGTCATAACAAATATGATTTTGTTTGATGCGAAGGATTGACTTTCTAAAAGGGGCCAGGTGGGGTCACAAAATGATTAAAATTGAACATTGTCATAAATCTTATTTTCAATAACCGGTTAGTCAAATTTGTTCATATTTGATATAGATTATCCCTATGATTAAGAAATCTAAGTTTGTACAAATCAAGGGACACTGGGATGTATAGAGGCTCAGTAAGAGTCTTTGAGTTTTACAAAGAAATACTGTGGGAAAATGGAAAATTCTCATTTTTTTTGTCGATTTGAGTAAATATGTTGTCCAATTTGAGATCTAAAGCATTGGAATTTTCACAAGTTTCCTCTCAATAACCTTTCAGTCAAACTTGTTCATATTTGATATAAATTATCCTTACATCAGCAAGGATTGAAGATTCTGCATGTCAAGGGGCTGGGATTTATTTGGGCCCTGTAATGTGAATTTTACATAGTAATATTATACGGAAAACTGAATTTTTTCATTTTGAATCCATGTGTACAAAAAAGCTTCTTATTAAAATTTGAATCATTTCTGCTCGTAACAAATTGCTAAGAGTGGGTGATTGAAGTTCTGACAAATTAAGGGGCTGGGTTGTATAAGGGGACTTTATCTTTTTTACAGATGAATGGTATGGGAATTTAAAGTATTTCATTTTCATAGCAATTAAGTTTTTATTCAGTATGGGTGTGGTGGGGGTATTTATCCATAAGTTGTTAAGACGACCCCCCCCAAAGAGGGTAAATATTGTGGTATTTCAAAAAGTGCTATGGCCACTATGAGTCAGTAGAGCATCCTCAGGCCCTCTTGGGCCTCTTGCTTAACTTGTTTAATAAATTCAATAATAAATGAGCAGTCATGTTAGATCCTTTATATTTAAGGGTAGTCAGGATGCCTAATCCCCGATTGCCCTGGGGATATGTTAGGTACATAGTTAAACCAGTACGATAATATACACCATATTTTTCAAGTCAATGGTTATTTCCCTACAGTTTTTAAAGTGGGAGGTTCATGGCTGTAAAACAAAGTTCATGGTCAAGCAGGGGTCATTCAAACTTACAGTGCCTGAATAGCAGGCTTTGAAAATGTTTAGACTGTCTGCTAGTATGTTTTACACATTATAATTAAGTCTTTGCACATAGCAATTATTCTACCAATACATCATGTAAACATTTAGCTTTGTCCAGTTGATCCAGTTCAGAGAAATGCAAATTTGAAAACATTTTTGGCTTCTTGCAGTAAATGTATAAAAAAGAAAAGGGGATCTTACATAAGAGTGGTCAATTATGAATTGACATCATAATTTGTAGTTACTATGTACAGAATGATAAAAACAACAACCTGTTTGACAAGTCTTTCATTGTAATAGCAGAAGCTATGATTATGTGTTTGACTTTTTCATATGAGTTTTCATATTTAACTCATTGAACACTCCGACATTTTAAGATCTAATATGAGGATCACATGTTGAATTCTTGAAGTCTCCTACATTTTAAATTCTAAGTTTCTCATGTTTAGCCCATTAATTATCCAAGATTTTAAGTTCTACTTTTCATTTTATATTAGGTTCTCATGTTTGACCCATTAATTATCTTAGATTTTAAGTTCTACTTTTCTCATTGTATATAAGGTTCTCATGTTTGGCCCATTAATTATCCAAGATTTTAAGTTCTACTTTTCTCATTTTATATTAGGTTCTCATTAATTATGGTAGACTTTCAAGTTCTACTTTTCTCATTTTATATTATGTTAAATTTTCATGCTTAACTCATTAATTATCTTAGATTTTCAAGTTCTGCTTTTCTCATTTGATAAATTATGAGGTTCACATTTTTAACATAATAACTCTTGTAGATTTTATATCCCTTTATGTAGTCTAGAGTGGTAGTTGAAATATATCAATCACCTTGTTGATTTCTGTACATCCATATTTTTGGTTAACAACTGTGTCTTGACTAACACTCCCTTGTTTCTCACTTTCAGCAAGTATTGGCGTACCGTGTGCTACTCCACAAAGAGAGTGTATCTCACATGCACACTGCAATTCTAATGGTGTATGTGACTGTGATACAGGATATATTGCAACTTCTAGTACAAATTGTGCATGTGAGCATAAATCACAGTTTTTACTATTAAAATGTTATTTCTGACCTTTAAAGGTAGTATATTAGGAATATTAGCTATATATCATAAAATTTATATATCTAAGAAAATAAAACTATTTCTATATAGATAAATTATACAAAGCATCTTATTATAAATACTAAATAAAATAAGAATGATTTTTTGGTATTTTAAATCTGCCAAAACATGATAAAGAATGCTATTTTATATTTTAATAGTAGTGTTGAAAATGACATGTAATCCCCATTCTAAAAATAGAATGTAGGCATTTACTGCTTGATGACCTTCACCTTGTCTTTCAGACTTTTTTAAAAAATTAACCAAATTCTACAATATGTAACCATTATGAAGGGTCAAATTGAAATTAAAAAAAAAAAATTTGATATGTGCACAAAATACTACAATTTTAAGTGGGAAATGTATTTTGGTCTTACCTGGGCGCGTATGCCAATTTAGGAATCCCATTTCAATATATTGTCTACCAGGTACCATTAAATCTACTTGCATTATAGTTAGTCATTAATGAAACAATGAAGTAGTTACTACATATCCCTGTCTGTGTCCAATGTGATGTTCATGTATATTTGTCCATGTCACTTGTGATATTGCACATGTATATTAGTCAATATGACACTGGGTAAATGTTCATTATATTTGTTGATATCGCTGGTAATTGTTTATGTATATTTGCTGATGTCACTGGTAATTGTTTATGTATATTTGTTCATGTCACTGATAATTGTTTATGTATATTTGCTGATGTCACTGGTAATTGTTTATGTATATTTGTTGATGTCACTGGTAATTGTTTATGTATATTTTTCAATGTCACTGGTAATTGTTTATGTATATTTGTTAATTCCACTGGTAATTGTTTATGTGTTTGTCAATGTCACTGGTAATTGTTTATGCATATTTGTTCAGGTAATGATAATTGTTCATTATATTTGTCCGTGTCACCTGTAATTGCTCATGTATATTTGTCAATGTCACTGGTAATTGCTCTTGTATATTTAACTATGTCACTGGTAACTGTTTTTGTATATTTATCAATGTCACTTATTATTGTTCATGTATATTTGTCCATGTCACTGGTAATTGTTTATGTATATTTGTCCATGTCACTGGTAACTGTTTATGTTTATTTGTCCATGTCACTGGTAACTGTTTATGTATATTTGTCCATGTCACTGGTAATTGTTCTTGTTTATTTGTCCATGTCACTGGTAATTGTTTATAGTTATCAATGTCACTGGTAATTGTTCATGTATATTTGTCCATGTCACTGGTTATTGTTTATGTATATTTGTCCATGTCACTGGTAATGTTTATGTTTATTTTTGATGTCACTGGTAATTGTTCATGTATATTTGTCCATGTCACTGGTAATTGTTCATTATATTTGTCCATGTCACTGGTAACTGTTTATGTATATTTGTCAATGTCACTGGTGATTGTTCATGTATATTTGTCCATGTCACTGGTAATTGTTTATGTATATTTGTCCATGTCAGTGGTTATTGTTAATGTCCATGTGTCCATGTTACTAGTAACTGTTTATGTATATTTATCAATGTCACTGGAAATTGTTTATGTATATTTGTCCATGTCACTGAAAAATGTTTATGTATATTTGTCAATGTCACTGGTAACTGTTTATGTATATTTATCAATGTTGGTAGTGATTGTTCATGTATATTTGTCAATGTCACTGGTGATTGCTCATGAATATTTGTCCATATCACTGGTAATTGTTCATGTATATATGTCAATGTCACTGGTAATTGTTCATGTATATATGTCCATGTCACTGGTAATTGTTCTTGTATATTTGTCCATGTCACTGGTAATTGTTTATGTATATTTGTCGATGCCACTGGTAATTGTTCTTGTATATTTTTCCATGTCATTGGTAATTGCTCAGGTATATTTGTCCATGTCACTGGTAATTGTTTATATCTATCAATGTCACTGGTAATTGTTCATATATATTTGTCTATGTCACTGGAAATTGTTCTTATATATTTGTCCATGTCACTGGTAATTGTTTATATTTATCAATGTCACTGGTAATTTTTCTTGTATATTTGTTCATGTCACTGGTATTTATTTATGTTTATCAATGTCACTGGTAAATGTTCATGTATATTTGTCCATGTCACTGGTAATTGTTCTTGTATATTTGTCCATGTCACTAGTAATTGTTTATATTTATCAATGTCACTGGTAACTGTTCATGTTTATTTGTCCATGCCACTGGTAATTGTTTATGTATATTTGTCCATGTCACTGGTAATTGTTTTTGTATATTTCTCCATGTCACTAGTATATTGTTCATGTATATTTGACCATGTCCTCCACAAATCAAACTTGATATTTCATAATTAACCTGAAATGTGTTTAAAATGGTGTTAACCCCATTAAAAATATAACTTCATAAGAGACTAGTTATTATTATCAGTTTCTACACTTTCTTCCCACATTAAGATAATACTTACTACAGCCTCATCTAAGCCACCAAGAGTGGTTTTTATTAGACATTTACCCTTTTTTATTGATGCAAAAACATTTGGTACAGATTATGTGATTTTTGTTCTGAAGAATGATTGTTCTTTTCAGTTGTACAGAATACAGCCAGAGTGGGCCAGTTATGTGGATCAACGGTGGGCTGCAGCACAGTGAACTCTTTCTGTTCTACAAACTCTGGAACTTGTGTATGTAACAATAACCTACTGTACTACCAGTCTTCAAATGGATGTTATGCAGGTTTGTTGAACAGTCAATATTATTTCAGCTAACTGTACCATTTAAATTTGATCAGTTTCATTTGATTGCTCTTTTACTTGGGTATATACTTTTTTTATTATTTATAGATTTGTTTTATCTTGCTTTAAATTGTCCCCACTTTGCGAAAAGTGAGAGACATTAATTCGTTTCGTTTATTTTTTGTTTGTGGCATTTACCGTTCTACGGTTATGCCCCTTTAATTTGTGAATGCCTGAATCAAATCTTTTGAAAAAAGCAGGGGACATAAATTCCCTGAATATGCTTTTTGAAATTGCACTTAAATAGTTGGAAAATGTACAATTTCTATGTACAATTTCCATGTTTCCACGTAAATTGTTTCGAAAAATAAATTTCTTTAAAGTAGTATAGTAAAAAAATTTCATTTTAATAGTTGTTGTAATTTTTGTTTATTTGTTATTCATTATCTAATACTTAGTAACCTATAAAATTGATTTAAATTCAAGTTAGTAACATTCAAAATATTGAAATGTATTGGCTACAACTGTTAGTCTTTATAATAGGAACATTTCATGCATACATGGTACTCATCTTCAACTTCTCCAACAGAGCAAAGTACAAAAATTCTATCTTTGTAAGCAACATTAGTGTGTCTTTCCGTTTCTACATATACTTTGTGACTGGATTAAAGTACAAAAGGTCATACAGTGAAGTTAATTTTTTTAATTCAAACTGAACTGACAATTGCTGGGTGAGTTTTGTGACCTTGAACAGCTGAGTTACTAATAGAATTACGTTTTAAATGAATATAAAACATTTAATTTGTATTTATAACTAAACTAATAATGATTTGTAATTTCAAATTAACAAAAGCATGACAAAAACAATATTTTGATCGGAGTCATGAAATTGAAAAGGAATTCCAATTTTAAAAATAAATATCAAGCATGCACTGCTCAATGACCTTCACCTCATCATTTGGGCTCTTTCTAACAAAATTTAAAAGCTGGAGAATGTCCTCTTATATAGAATCCATCACAGGTTTTTATTTTATCATTGTAATACAACAAAGATACTCTTCTTTTGGTACAGCACAAACATATGATCAGTCTTGTATTACTACTGATCAAAGTGTCTGTACAGGCACCAGCAATACATACTGCCTATCCACAAGTGGTACCTCAGGAAATTGTAAATGTAAATCAGGATATTCCTACAATGGTGCAACGTGTATTACTGGTAAATATTTTATAAACTTTTTTATTGGTTTTAAAATTCATATTATGTAACAGTTGATTGTTCTGAATTGTTTATTTATAGTTAATAGCTCATTGTAATTCTCTACATCACATCTTCAAAATGTAATATATCTACAAGTTATAGAGGAAAGTTTGAAATCGTAAGTTGTTTTATTAACGCGGTAAAACTGTCCATCAACTTTTTACCTGTAGTTCTAATCAGTAATGATCACAGCGTAGGGTTCTACTTTTGTTGTTGTTACTGATCAGACAGACACTTGGATGCTTGGCTACTGTCAGATGTTTCATTAAATGACAGTTTTTTTCTACAGTATAAATAACAAGGTGTCCCCAAAATAACATCACTAACCGTGATTGAAAACGCCACCTAGTGGTAGTACAAGGATATAAATAAGAGTGAAATTGCATGCTGTCTGGTGTTAGTCAACAATCTATATATAGAACCATCCCAATAATTTCAGTGGAAGCAAGTCCTGTTAAATTTTAGTTCACTATCTGAGTCTGTCATCTTAGTAGCACTTTCAGAGAGCATTGCTTTCAGCTAGGTAGAAACTATGTAATTGCTAGGTGATTGTATACAGGTTTGAGTGTGTCATCTTAGTAGTACGTTCAGAGAGCATTGCTTTCAGTCTGGTAGAAATTATATAATTTCTGGGTGATTGTATTCAGGTTTGAGGCTGTCATCCTAGTAGTATGTTCAGAGAGCATCACTTTCAGCTGGGTAGAAACTAGGTCATTTCTGGGTGATTGTATACAGGTTTGAGTCTGTCATCTTAGTAGTATGTTCAGAGAGCATTGCTTTCAGCTAGGTAGAAACTATGTAATTGCTCGGTGATTGTATACAGGTTTGAGTCTGTCATCTTAGTAGTATGTTCAGAGAGCATTGCTTTCAGCTAGGTAGAAACTATGTAATTGCTCGGTGATTGTATACAGGTTTGAGTCTGTCATCTTAGTAGTATGTTCAGAGAGCATTGCTTTCAGCTAGGTAGAAACTATGTAATTGCTAGGTGATTGTATACAGGTTTGTGTCTGTCATCTTAGTAGTATGTTCAGAGAGCATTGCTTTCAGCTAGGTAGAAACTATGTAATTGCTAGGTGATTGTATACAGGTTTGAGTGTGTCATCTTAGTAGAACATTCAGAGAGCATTGCTTTCAGTCTGGTAAAAATTATATAATTTCTGGGTGATTGTATTCAGGTTTGAGTATGTCATCCTAGTAGTATGTTCAGAGAGCATCACTTTCAGCTGCCGTGGGTAGAAACTAGGTCATTTCTGGGTGATTGTATACAGGTTTGAGTCTGTCATCTTAGTAGTATGTTCAGAGAGCATTGCTTTCAGGTGGTAGAAACTATGTAATTGCTCGGTGATTGTATTCAGGTTTGAGTCTGTCATCATAGTAGTATGTTCAGAGAGCATTGCTTTCAGGTGGGTAGAAACCATGTAATTGCTCAGTGATTGTATAAAGGTTTGAATCTGTCATCTTAGTAGTACATTCAGAGAGCATCACTTTCAGCTTGGTAGAAACTATGTAATTGCAGAGTGATTGTATACAGGTTTGAGTCTGTCACCTTAGTAGTATGTTCAGAGAGCATTGCTTTCAGCTTGGTAGAAACTATGTAATTGCTGTGTGATTGTATACAGGTTTGTGTCTGTCATCCTAGTAGTACTTTTAGACAGCATTGCTTTCAGCTTGGTAGAAACTATGTAATTGCTGTGTGATTGTATACAGGGTTGAGTCTGTCATCCTAGTAGTACTTTTAGACAGCATTGCTTTCAGCTTGGTAGAAACTATGTAATTGCTGTGTGATTGTATACTGGTTTGTGTCTGTCATCCTAGTAGTACTTTCAGAGTGCATTGCTTTCAGCTGGGTAAAAACTATGCAATTGCTGTGTGATTGTATACAGGTTTGAGTCTGTCATCTTAGTAGTACACGTGGGTTTGAGATATATCTAGGGTTTGCATCATTCTTTTTGAATATAAATGATTTACTGTTTTGCATATATAGTTAGTTTCCAATCATCAGGCAATGTAGCCACAAGCAATATTATTAGATATTGACTGTTATTCTGCTTTTTATATTATTATATTCTTCACAGAATTAAAATGCATCATGCATGTTTTCATTTCAGCTGCTGTTACAGTTGGTAATGCCTGTAGCATCTGCAGTGCAGGTTCCACATCCTGTGTCACCTGCAGTACAGCTTTCTCATCATGTGTCAACAATCTGTGTCAGTGCAATTCTGGCCTCATCTACTATTCATCTACAAATGAATGTAAACTAGGTGAGTACACATATCTTAGTAAAGGTAAATTCAGTTATAAATTGATCTACTATTCATCTACAAATGAATGTAAACAAGGTGAGTACACACACCTTAGTTAAGGTAAATTCAGTTATAGACTAATCTACTGTTCGTCTACAAATGAATGTAAACAAGGTGAGTACACACACCTTAGTAAAGATAAATTCAGTTATAGACTAATCTACTGTTCATCTACAAATGAATGTAAACAAGGTGAGTACACACACCTTAGTAAATGTTAATTCAGTTATAAACTGATCTACTGTTAATATACAAATAAGCATAAACAAGGTGAGTACACACACCTTAGTAAAGGTAAATTCAGTTATAAATTGATCTACTATTCATCTACAAATGAATGTAAACAAGGTGAGTACACACACCTTAGTAAAGATAAATTCAGTTATAGACTAATCTACTGTTCGTCTACAAATGAATGTAAACAAGGTGAGTACACACACCTTAGTAAAGATAAATTCAGTTATAGACTAATCTACTGTTCATCTACAAATGAATGTAAACAAGGTGAGTACACACACCTTAGTAAAGGTTAATTCAGTTATAAACTGATCTACTGTTAATCTACAAATGAGCATAAACAAGGTGAGTACACACACCTTAGTAAAAGTAAATTCAGTTATAGACTAATATACTATTCATCTACAAATGAATGTAAACAAGGTAAATGCACATATCTTAGTAAATGTAAATTCAGTTATAAACTAATCTACTGTTCCTCTACAAATGAATGTAAACAAGGTGAGTACACACACCTTAGTAAAGGTAAATTCAGTTATAAACTGACCTACTGTTCATCTACAAATGAGTGTAAACAAAGTGAGTACACACACCTTAGTAAATGTAAATTCAGTTATAAACTGACCTACTGTTCATCTACAAAAGAGCATAAACAAGGTGAGTACGCACACCTTAGTAAAGGTAAATTCAATTATAGACTAATATACTATTCATCTACAAATGAATGTAAACAAAGTGAATGCACATATATTAGTAAATGTAAATTCAGTTATAGACTAATCTACTGTTCCTCTACAAATAAATGTTAACATGGTGAGTGCACACACCTAAGTAAAGGTAAATTCAGTTATAGACTGATTTACTGTTCATCTACAAATGAATGTAAACAAGGTGAGTGCACACACCTTAGTTAAGGTAAAATCAGTTATAGACTAATCTACTGTTCCTCTGCAAATGAATGTTGACAAGGTGAGTGCACACACCTTAGTAAAGGTAAATTCAGTTATAGATTTATCTACTGTTCATCTACAAATGAATGTAAACAAGGTGAGTGCACACACCTTAGTTAAGGGAAATTCAGTTATAGACTGATCTACTGTTCATCTACAAATGAATGTAAACAAGGTGAGTGCACACACCTTAGTTAAGGTAAATTCAGTTATAGACTGATCTACTGTTCATCTACAAAATGAATGTAAACAAGGTGAGTACACACACCTTAGTTAAGCTAAATTCAGTTATAGACTAATCTACTGTTCATATACAAATGAATGTTTACAAGGTGAGTACACACTGCTTAGTAAAGGTAAATTCAGTTATAGACTAATCTACTGTTAATCTACCAATGAATGTAAACAAGGTGAGTACACACACCTTAGTAAACGTTTATTCAGTTATAGACTAATCTACTATTTCTCTACAAATGAATATAAACAAGGTGAGTGCACATACCTTAGTAAAGGTAAATTCAGTGATAGACTAATCTAGTATTCATCTACAAATGAATGTAAATAAGGTGGGTGCACACACCTTAGTAAAGGTAAATTCAGTTATATACTTATCTACTATTTCTTTACATATGAATGTAATCAAGGTGAGTACACACACCTTACTAAAGTTAAATTCAGTTATAGACTAATCTACTATTCATCTACAAATGAATATAAACAAGGTGAGTGCACATACCTTAGTAAAGGTAAATTCAGTTATAAACTAATCTACTGTTCGTCTATAAATGAATGTAAACAAGGTGAGTACACACACCTTTGTTAAGTTAATTCACTGATAGACTGATTTACTGTTCATCTGCTGCAGCGTGGTCTAACAGTAGAGCATCTGCCTCGCATGTGGAAGGTTGTGGGTTCAATCCCCGGCCGGGTCATACCAAAGACTTTAAAAATGGTACTTGAAGCTTCCTCGCTTATTGCTTAGCATTTAGAGGAGAGTTCTAGGTCTGGTCGGCCCAGTGTCAGTATAATGTGACTGGGTGGGGTATCATACCATGTGTCTGCGGCATGATACTCCAGTGTGACAGCGCTTAGAATACTGTCTCAAGTAGACACCGTCGCGATATGACTGAAAAATTGTTGAAAGCAACTCTAAACACCATACAACAACAACAACATTACTGTTCATCTACAAATGAATGTAAACAAGGTGAGTACACACACCTTAGTAAAGATAAATTCAGTTATAGACTAATCTACTGTTCATCTACAAATGAATATAAACAAGGTGAGTACACACTTTAGTAAAGGTAAATTCAGTTATATACTGATCTACTGTTCATCTACAAATGAGTGTAAACAAGGTGAGTGCATACACCTTAGTAAATGTAAATTCAGTTAAAGACTGATCTACAATTCATCTACAAATGAGTGTAAACAATGCAAGTACACACACCTTAGTAAAGGTCAATTCAGTTATAGACTGGTGTACTATTCATCTACAAATGAATGTAAAATATGTTAATGCAGATTTTGTACATTTGCATCTTGTAGTATTCAGAACCCACAATCTTCAGTCTGTGAGGAGGATTATCTACCTTGGATCACTGGTGATATGAACTGTCCTAGTATTAAACCCACAACCCTCTGACTATTAGGTGGATACTCAACCACTAGACTACCAGTGGTATGATAGGGCCTGATATTGAATCCAGAGTCTCCTGTCTGTGAAGGGATACTCTACCTTGGACCATTGATGGTATGACCTGGTCTGGTATTAACCTACAACCCTCTGTCTGTGAAATGGATACTCTACCACTATACCACCAGTGGTATGATCTTGCCTTTAATTGAACCCACCATCACCTGTCTATGATGGGATACTCTTTCTTACACCAACTGTGGTATGACTTGGCCTGACATTGAACCCACAATCTCCTGTCTGTGAGGGGACACTCTACTTTGGACCACTGGTGGTATGACTTGGCCTGACATTGAACCCACAGTCTCCTGTCTGTGAGGACACACTCTACCTTGGACCACTGGTGGTGCAATCTGGCCTGACATTGAACCCACAATCTCCTGTATGTGAGGGGACACTCTACTTTGGACCACTGGTGGTGCAATCTGGCCTGACATTGCACCCACAATCTCCTGTCTGTGAGGGGACATTCTACTTTGGACCACTAGTGGTGTGACCTGGCCTGACATTGAACCTACAGTCTCCTGTCTGTGAGGAAACACTCTACTTTGGACCACTGGTGGTGTGACCTGGCCTGACATTGAACCCACAATCTCCTGTCTGTGAGGGGACACTCTACTTTGCACCACTGGTGGTGCAATCTGGCCTGACATTGAACCCACAGTCTCCTGTCTGTGAGGGGACACTCTGCTTTGGACCACTGGTGGTGTGACCTGGCCTGACATTGAACCCACAATCTCCTGTCTGTGAGGGGACACTCTGCTTTGGACCACTGGTGGTGCAATCTGGCCTGACATTGAACCTACAATCTCCTGTCTGTGAGGGGACACTCTACTTTGGACCACTGGTGGTGTGACCTGGCCTGACATTGAACCCACAATCTCCTGTCTGTGAGGGGACACTCTACTTTGGACCACTGGTGGTGTGACCTGGCCTGACATTGAACCCACAATCTCCTGTCTGTGAGGGGACACTCTACCTTGGACCACTGGTGGTGTGACCTGGCCTGACATTGAACCCACAATCTCCTGTCTATGAGGTGACACTCTACCTTGGACCACTGGTGCTGTGACCTGGCCTGACATTGAACCCATAATCTCCAGTCTGTGAGGGGACACTCTACTTTGGACCACTGGTGGTGTGACCTGGCCTGACATTGAACCCACAATCTCCTGTCTGTGAGGGGACACTCTACTTTGGACCACTGGTGGTGTGACCTGGCCTGACATTGAACCTACAATCTCCTGTCTGTGAGGGGACACTCTACCTTGGACCACTGGTGGTGTGACCTGGCCTGACATTGAACCTACAATCTCCTGTCTGTGCGGGGACACTCTACCTTGGACATCTGGTGGTGTGACCTGGCCTGACATTGAACCTACAATCTCCTGTCTGTGAGGGGACACTCTACCTTGGACCACTGGTGGTGTGACCTGGCCTGACATTGAACTCACAATCCCCTGTCTGTGAGGGGACACTCTACTTTGGACCACTGGTGGTGTGACCTGGACTGACATTGAACTCACAATCTCCTGTCTGTGATGGGACACTCTACCTTGGACCACTGGTGGTGCAATCTGACCTGACATTGAACCCACAATCTCCTGTCTGTGAGGAGACACTCTACTTTGGACCACTGGTGGTGCAATCTGGCCTGACATTGAACCTACAATCTCCTGTCTGTGAGGGGACACTCTACTTTGGACCACTGGTGGTGTGACCTGGCCTGACATTGAACCTACAGTCTCCTGTCTGTGAGGGGACACTCTACTTTGGACCACTGGTGGTGCAATCTGGCCTAACATTGAACCCACAGTCTCCTGTCTGTGATGGGACACTCAACTTTGAACCGCTGGTGGTGTGACCTGGCCTGACATTGAACCCACAATCTCCTGTCTGTGAGGGGACACTCTACTTTGGACCACTGGTGGTATGACCTGGCCTGACATTGAACCTACAATCTCCTGTCTGTGAGGGGACACTCTACTTTGGGCCACTGGTGGTGTGACCTGGCCTGACATTGAACCTACAGTCTCCTGTCTGTGAGGGGACACTCTACTTTGGACCACTGGTGGTGCAATATGGCCTAACATTGAACCCACAGTCTCCTGTCTGTGATGGGACACTCTACTTTGGACCACTGGTGGTGTGACCTGGCCTGACATTGAACCTACAGTCTCCTGTCTGTGAGGGGACACTCTACTTTGGACCACTGGTGGTGCAATCTGGCCTAACATTGAACCCACAATCTCCTGTCTGTGAGGGGACACTCTACTTTGGACCACTGGTGGTGTGACCTTGACTGACATTGAACTCACAATCTCCTGTCTGTGAGGGGACACTCTACCTGAGACCACTTGTGGTGTGACCTGGCCTGACATTGAACCCACAATCTCCTGTCTGTGCGGGGACATTCTACCTTTGACCCCTGATGGTGTGACCTGGCCTGACATTGAACCCACAATCTCCTGTCTGTGAGAGGACATTCCACTTTGGACCAATGGTGGTGCAATCTGGCCTGACATTGAACCCCACTCTTCTGTCTGTGAGGGGACATTCTACCTTAGACCCCTGGTGGTGTGACCTGGCCTGACATTGAACCCCACTCTTCTGTCTGTGAGGGGACATTCTACAATGGACCACTGGTGATGCGACCTGGCTTAACATTGAACCCACAATCTCCTGTCTGTGAGAGGACATTCATTCTACCTTGGACTATTGGTGGTGTGACCTGGCCTGATATTGAACCCACAATCTTCTGTCTGTGAGTGGACATTCTACCTTGGACCAATGGTGGTGTGACCTGGCCTGACATTGAACCCACAATCTCCAGTGTGTGAGAGGACATTCTACCTTGGACTATTGGTGGTGTGACCTGACCTGACATTGAAACTACAATCTCCTGTCTGTGAGGGAACATTCCTCCTTGGACTATTGGTGGTGTGACCTGGCCTGACATTGAACCCACAATCTCCTGTCTGTGAGGGGACACTCTACCTTGGACCAATGGTGGTGCAATCTGGCCTGACATTGAACCTACAATCTCCTGTCTGTGAGGGGACATTCTACCTTGGACTATTGGTGGTGTGACCTGGCCTGACATTGAACCCACAATCTCCTGTCTGTGAGGGGACATTCTACCTTGGACTATTGGTGGTGTGACCTGGCCTGACATTGAACCCACAATCTCCTGTCTGTGAGGGGACATTCTACCTTGGACTATTGGTGGTGTGACCTGGCCTGACATTGAACCCACAATCTCCTGTCTGTGAGGGGACATTCTACCTTGGACCACTGATGGTATGACCTGGCCCGGTAGTGAACCTACAATTATTTCCTGTCTGTGAGGTGGATACTCAAACTTGGACCATTGGTGGTATGACTTGGCATGGTATTGAACCTACAATCTCCTGTCTGTGAAGGAACACTCTACCTTGGACCATTGGTGGTATGACCTGGCCTGACATTGAACCCACAATCTCCTCTCTGTGAGGGGACATTCTACCTTGGACCATTGGTGGTATGACCTGGCCGGGTAGTGAACCAACAATTATTTCCTATCTGTGAGGTGGATACTCAACCTTGGACCATTGTAGGTATGACTTGGCATGGTCTTGAACCCACAATCTCCTGTTTGTGAGGGGACACTCTACCTTGGACCATTGCTGGTGTGACCTGGCCTGACATTGAACCCACAATCTCCTGTCTGTGAGGTGATATTCTACCTTGGACCATTGGTGGTATGACCTGGCCCGGTACTGAACCCACAATTATTTCCTGTCTGTGAGGTGGATACTCAACTTTGGACCATTGGTGGTATGACTTGGCATGGTATTGAACCCACAATCTTCAGTTTGTGGTGGGACACTCTACCTTGGGCTATTGGTAGTTTAACCTGGCCCGGTAGTGAATCCACAATTATTTCCTGTCTATGAGGTGGATACTCAACCTTGGACCATTGGTGGTATGACTTGGCACGGTATTGAACCCACAATCTCCAGTTTGTGATGGGACACTCTACCTTGGGCCATTGGTGGTACATGTATGACCTGGCCCAGTTGCGAATCCACAATTATTTCCTGTCTGTGAGGTGGATACTATACCTTGGACCATTGGTGGTATGACTTAGCATGGTATTGAACCCAGAATCTCCTGTCTGTGAGGGGACACTCTACCTTGGACCACTGGTGGTGTGACTTGGCTTGGTATTGAACCCACAATCTGCTGTCTGTGAGGCTGATATTCTACCACTAGACCACCAGTGGTATGACCTGGCCTGGTATTGAACCCACAATTATTTCCTGTCTGTGAGGGGACACTCTACCTTGGGCCACTGGTGCTGATGTGGAACCCACAACTATTTTTACCTGTCTGTGAGGTGTATACTGTACCTTGGGCCACTGGTGGTGTGACTTGGCCTGGTATTGAACCCACAATTATTTCCTGTCTGTGAGGTGGAAACTCTACCTTGGACCATTGGTGGTATGACTTTGCATGGTATTGAACCCAGAATCTCCTGTCTGTGAGGGGACACTCTACCTTGGACCACTGGTGGTGTGACTTGGCTTGGTATTGAACCACATTCTGCTGTCTGTGTGGCTGATATTCTACCACTAGACCACCAGTGATATGATCTGGCCTGGTATTGAACCCAGAATCTCCTGTCTGTGAGGGGACAATCTACCTTGGGCTGATATTCTACCACTTGACCATTAGTTGTATGACCTGGCCTGGTATTGAACCCACAATTATTTCCTGTCTGTGAGGTGTATACTCTACCTTGGGCCACTGGTGGTGTGACTTGGTCTGGTATTGAACCCACAATTATTTCCTGTCTGTTAAGTGGATACTCTACCTTGGACCATTGGTTGTATGACTTGGCATGGTACTGAACCCAGAATTATTTCCTGTATGTGAGGTGGATACTCTACCTTGGACCACTGGTGGTGTGCCTTGGCTTGGTATTGAACCAACAATCTGCTGTCTGTGAGGCTAATATTCTACCACTACACCACCAGTGGTACGACCTGGCCTGGTATTGAACCCACAATTATTTCCTGTCTGTGAGGTGGATACTCTACCTTGGGCCACTGGTGCTGGTATTGAACCCACAACCATCTGTCTCTGAGGATGATACTTTACCTTAGACCATAGGATGGTTGGTCAATAGAGACTAAGTTCCTGATTGATTGAGAGTTCTAGACATTAATTAGTCAACACTCTGACAACAAAAAGTCATAAAAGAAATTATTTGTTAAGTTGCATGAGTGAACGAACTCTATATAAGGGCCACTTTAGAAATTGACTGTGGGCACTGACATATTGAAACATCACGTGTTAAAAGCATTTGCATTAATGGCTATAAGGAGGTCACCTTTTCAGAATAGTGCCACATGGGATTGGAGTGATACTAAAACCAGACCAGGTTACAGCTGACCAGCCATTTTCTGGCTGCAATTAAAAGGCAAATGCGGTGTGTGTTCAAATGAGTGTAGCATTTTAATGCACTAATTTGTAGTGTCTTATATCGGCTATTTTTCTGGCTCCAATTAAAGCTTAAGGCAATTAAATGTGGTGTGTTTTAATGATTGTGGCATTTTAATGCACTAATTTGAAAACATTATGCATTGCCATTTGTATATCTAATAAGATAAAATAAAAATGTTTAAAACTTTTTTTGGCGATTTTTCGTTATTGTAAAAAAGATTAAGGTACAAAGATTGTGATATACTGAACCCATAACAATGAAAATAATATAACAAAATCAAGATGCTACAATTGATTCTTTTTCTCCATACAAAGGACTCATATTTTCTTTAAAAACAAAGCAGTTTTATCAGTGTGCTTTTACTGGTGTTGCATTCAGCATGTTATAAGAATCAGACATATCACCCTACAAATTTTGAAAAATACATTTATTTTAACTGCTTTTTTTTAATTAATACATCCACAAATTAATTGAAAAATATATTTTCACAAGAGTAAATTTTATAGAACATTACAGTAAATAAGTTTGAAAATATAAAAGGTAAGTTTCAAAACATTTTTTCCCCGATATTTTCTTGTTGAATTTGCAAATGGCAATGCATTATGATTCAGATTATTTGTGCATTTACTATTAAATACACCCCCTTTGACTTTTCCTTGCATTCTGAATTTGGCAGGGTCAGCTGAAACCAGATTGGGTTTTGGTACTAACACATGTATTTAGTACCCGGCGCGTGGTTGTTTTTATCTTTCCACCATTCACCAAAATATTGCATCTTACACCGTTAAACAAGCATATTTCGTACAAACCCTAACTTACACCTTCAATCACTCTAATTGTCACCTCCTTTATAAGACCTAACCATTGGATCCTTTCTAAAAGCAGCCAACTTGTTTTATATAACTTAATGTAGTAGTTACAGAATTAATAAAAGATGACAATTTCAATATTTGTTCCATTGCAGCAAGAAACTATGGTGAATCGTGTAACACAATTGATGGATCGACCGCCTGTACAGGCATATCAAACATGGTCTGTAATATTAATTCTGGCGGTACTTACACATGCACTTGTTTATCTAACTACATGTACAGTGGAGGTGCCTGTGTGCAACGTGAGTATTTCTTTTTTTTTCAAGAAATATATTCAATTTTTGTTAGTTTTTAATTCCATTTTCGAAACATTATATATTATTTGATTATAATAAATTATATAATGTATGAGTGTGCGTCTGTCCTTGCATGTATCTGTGCCATCTTGTCTGCCAGGTTATATTCACTTTGTCTGATGACCAGAGAGAATTGAAATAACATGGTACCAATGTTAACCATAATGAGACAAAATGTTGTATGTAAAACTCTGCAGGTTTGTAGCACAAAGGTCAAGGTCACAGACAGAGGTTTAAAGTCAGAATTGTGTATTACATTTTGTGTCCGTTTTTTATATATTGTAAACCACCTGGCAGATTATAGCATGACACAGATGTTCACTTAAATCAGATGATGTGTTGCATGCAAGAGGCATGTCCATGCCTTAAAGGTCAAGGTCATACTAAGAGGTTCAAAGTCAAAAAAAGGTAGAGAATTGTGTGTCTGCTCCATATTTTGTAAACCACTTGACAGATTTTGAAATAACAACCACACATTTCACCATAATGAGACACCATTATTTGACAGGTCTGTAGTGGTAGGCTCTTCGTTGTAACACTTAGTCCAAATGGTTAAATTCAAGTATAAATTCTATTACTTCCAGGACATTTATTATTATCTGTGTGCATCTATGTTTTAGTTTTAATCAAACCCTGCGCTGCGGGGTGGGACAGGTCAGGGTTGGATGGGGTGGGGCAGGGCAGGGCTGTGTGGTGCAGGGGAGGGCAGGGTGGGATGGGGCTGGGCAGGGCAGGGCAGGGAAGATAAAAAAGTTATCCAACTGGTGTTATATCAAAATTTATGAATGATGATGACATTTCAGAGGGAAATCTTGGTGGCACTTGCACGTTTGGTATAACAAGTTCCTGTCAAGATTCCGCTGCTTCCTGTATTTCAACAAACATTAACAATGTCATCAGCTACCGATGTACCTGTAACAGTGGTTACTATGACAACAATGGTGATAATAGTGGTGGATCTTGTGTAGCCAGTAAGTGACCTTTATAGTATTAATATTTACAATACATATCTATAATAATTGAAACAAATTATAAACAATACCTTAATGCTCTGACGGGCGAATAAGATGTAAAGAAATATCACATGTATGTAAAGATGTATAGAAAGATTACCTAAAGATGTAAAGAAATATCACATGTATGTAAAGATGTATAGAAAGATTACCTAAAGATGAATAAAAAGATTACACAAAAAACGTAAAGATATATTACATGTATGTAAAGATGTATAAAAAGTTTACACAAAAAATGTATAGAAATATTACATGTATTTAAAGATGTATAGAAAGATTACATGACTGTATGTAAAGATGTATAAAAACATTATATTAAATGAAAGCAGTTGCCTGTGAATTCTGAATCATTAATTTTTCAATTAATTATAACCATTTGATTGCAATTTAAAGAATATTTAGTCAGAAGAAGCACGTTTCTGTATACTTCTATATCTATACTTAACAGCTTTAAAAACGTGAGTCTTGTATCATATGGGTATTTTAGATCATTATAATATTTGATTACATTAAACAAAAACACACACATTTTTGTCTTCAGTCATATTCCAATAACAAACCATGATATGTGTTGATTGCTGAATGATATTCTAACATGTATATAATAACACAAAGGTGTTCATAAGTTGGATATAAAAAAATATAACGCACTTAAAAACATGCGTTTTAAAAGCCGTTTAGTATAATTTAAAGTCCTTAATGAAATGAAAAATAAGTTATACATTTTATTGTTGTATTTCAATTTAAATTTAGTCCTTGTTTTTTTATGTTTTGCAGGAGATGAAGAAAAAAAACATTTATAAAATTGATTTGATTAAAGGTGAATCTTGAAGGTTTATGATCAGAAATAGGTATAATATTTGGTGTCCATTCTATACACTTGACAGATTTTGAAATAACAACCACACATTTCACCATAATGAGACACCTTTATTTGACAGGTCTGTAGTGGTAGGCTCTTCATTGTAACCCTTAGTCCAAATGGTTAAATTCAAGTATAAATTCTACTACTTCCAGGACATTTATTATTATCTGTATGCATCTATGTCATGGTTTTTATTAAATAATTTAAAAAAATTTTACAAATTAAAATTCAAATATGTTGTTTGTGAGATAATTAGGATAAAACAATTGTAAAGGAACATGTAGTTTTATGCTCTCCAAATTTTTTTGGTGGCATACAGTAATCGCAGTGTTCGTCCGTCCGTCCTTCCTTCGGTCTGATATTTCATGTCTGGCCTGTAACTTTGTCATGCATAGATGGATTTTATTAATACTTGCTACAAATGATCAACATAACATGACAAAGTGTCACATGCAAGACCGGCACCCGTACCTCGCAGGTCAAAGTTCACAATTTAACTTTATTTGACGAAACTTTCAGTCTATTTGAGATTTAGTGTCTGGTCTGTTACTTTATCACCTATGGATAAATTTCAAAAACATTTGGCACAATTCATCAGCATGACATGACAACATACCTGAAAGGTTACAATTTAACTTTGTTTGAGAACACTTTAAGTCTGTGTAAGTTTTCGTGCCCGTCCTGTAACTATGTCATGCAAAGATGAAATTTAAAATACTGACTACCGGTACAAATGATCACCATAACATGATGACGTGTTGCATGTAACACCCAAACTCCCACTTCAAAGGTCAAGGACACACTTTAAATTTGTTTGACAAAACTTTCAGTTTGTTTGATATTTTGTGTCTGGTCTGTAACTTTGTCACCTAAAGATAAATTTAAAAAAAACTTGGCTCAATTCATCAGCATGACATGACGATATGTTTCACATAAGACCCACACCCATACCTCAAAGGTCAAGGTCACACTTTGAGTTTGACAACACTTTAAGTCTGTGTGAGATTTTGTTCTGCCTGTTACTTTGTCATGCATAGATGGATTTTTATAACGATCAGCATAACATAACAACATGTCGCTCATAACACATAGACTCCCACTTCAAAGGTCAAAGTCACACTTTTACTTTGTTTGACAACACTTTCAGTCTGTTTAAGATTTCACATAGGGTCTGTAACTTTGTCACCTCTGGATAAATTTGAAAAAAACTTCAATTCATCAGCATAGCATGACAACATGTTGCACGTAAGAGCCATACCCGTACATCAAAGGTCAAGGTCACACTTTGAGTTTGTTTGAGATTTCAAGTGTAGCTCATATAAGAAAGAGAAAACACGTCTCTACTCTTCAAAATGTAATATGGAATGCCAACATGAATATGAAATAACACATGAATAACAATGTAATGATAATATACTAACAAGTAATATATAAATACCTGGAAAATAGGAGTATACATCGTATAAGAAAGAGAAAACACGTCTCTACTCTTCAAAATGTAATATTGAATGTGAGGTGGTATTCTAGCGCATTATATAGCTTATATATTATTATAGCTCCGTCCAAATATTAATAAAAAACTTGTTAGTTATTTTATTAATTATGATAGAAATGTAGGTTATATGAATGATAATGAATAATATGATAATAATAATATAATAATAATATTGTAGTATAAAAATAATAACTTAATCTTACAGCACATGTGTGAGGAGCAAAACAACTTTAGCTCCACCTACACATTAAAAAACTGCTGCTGAATGTACAGATGACAAAAAAGGCCATACTGAAATAGTAAAAAATCGAAAAACACCATAGTAATCTGACCCGTGACATATGGGTTTCAAATACCCTTGGCTCAGTTGATCAACATACAATGATGAAGTGTCTCATGTAAGATCAAGAACCTTTTCTCAAAGGTCAAAGTCATACTTTCAATTTGATATTTTGTGTCTGGTCTGTAACTTTGTCTTTAACTTGGCTCACTTGATTGATAGATCAACATGACATGACGATGTGTCACGTGTATGACTCAGAACCTTACCATAAAGGTCAAGGTCACTCTTCAGTTTGTTTGATATTTCATGTTTAGTCTTTAACTTTGTCTTACATGGAGGGATTTTAAAATAGCTTGACACAAGTTATCAGCACGTCATGATGATGTGTCACCTGCATTTACCTGTAGAAATACCCAGACCTTTACATCAGATGGCAAGGCCAAAGCCACACTTTAATGTAAAAAACATGAAATTGTATGTCTAGTCTGAATCGTCAGTCCATTACTCTTGATATTCATTGATACATTTAAATTGCTACCTATTATAAAACAATGGTTATTTTCACAGACTATTTGGGGGGAAGGTGGGGGAGGGGTGACACTTACAAGTGACATTTCTTGTTTTATTTCTGATATAGCTGCCTAAACATTAATCTTGAATACTGGGAAGTTTTAACAATTTCTATCCATAGGATAAATTTACAAAAACTATATAAATTGTCTTTAATATGAAGTTTGTTAACTCTTGATTTTTTATCATTTACTCTTCTATCTGTAATTTTGGGCAATTACAGTATTATTTAGTAGGGGTAATGTGAGCATTTACTGAGTGAGAACCAAGTAGTGTAAGCAATGATCAGCTTAAAGGTCAAGGTCATGTTTTTTTATTAAAAACTATGTATATACTGTAAAACATGTGTTAGTGGTCATCTCCATTAACCCTTTACTTCATATAGACTCCTTTGGATGCCTCTAATATTGACGCCTTTAGACACCTTTCATATAGAAGGCTTTTGAATTATTGAGTGAATTATGTTTATATTAACTGACAGAGTGGAAAACAGTGTAAGAAGTGTTCAGATTGCTCGTCATGAGCAATCTGAACTCTTCCTGCACTGTTTTCAAAGGCCTTCTTGATTGGTGCGGGAAAACGCATATCTATGAAGTAAAGGGTTAAACAACCACTTGTCTAAAACAGCCAAATTTAATTACTATTTATAATTTAAGTTTTAATTAATCTGTATTAAACAGCCAGCTGTCATAAGGAGTCAATTTTGCTTTCTCTTGAGTGGCTGCTTAAGACAGGTTTTACTAGAGTCATATAATTTCTCTCACAGATCACACCTGGGACATTTGTCACTTACTAGTGACATTTCTTGGGCCAGGCCAGGCTGGGTCAGGCAGGGCAGGGCAGGGCAGGGCAGGGCAGGGCAGGGCAGGGCAGGGCAGGGCAGGGCAGGGCAGTGCAGGGCAGGGCAGGGCAGGGCAGGGCAGGGCAGGGCAGGGCAGGGCAGGGCAGGGCAGGGCAGGGCAGGGCAGGGCAGGGCAGGGCAGGGCAGGGCAGGGCATAATTTAATTAATTTGTATTAAGCAGCCACCTGAATGAATCAGTTTTGCTTTTTCTCCTGAGTGGCAGCTTAAGACAGGTTGGACTGTACCGAGTCACATTATTACTTTCACAGACATCTTCACGGGCATTTGTCATTTAATAGTGACATTTCTTGGGCAGGGCAGAGCAGGGCAGGGCAACAATTTAAAAGTAATCCAACTGGTGTTATATGAACATTTATGAATGATGATGATACGTTTCATTTGTATTTCAGAGGTAAATCTTGGTGGCACGTGCCCGTTTAGTATTACAAGCTCGTGTCAAGATTCCTCTGCTTCCTGTACTTCAACAAACATTAACAATGTCAGCACCTACCGATGTACCTGTAACAGTGGTTACTATGACAACAATGGTGATATTAGTGGTGGATCTTGTGTAGCCAGTAAGTGACCTTTACAGTTTTGATATTTACAATTCATATCTATAATAATTGAAACAAATTATAAACAATACCTTAATGATGAAGAAATATCAAATGTATGTAAAGATGTGTAGAAAGAATACCTAAAGATACATAGAAAAATTACACAAAAAACAAAAAGAAATATTATCTCTTTCACATCTTCTTTAATTGATCATATCTACACTGACAAAGAAAGTAATTTGATAGAAATTAGTGTTTCAGACTTGTCTATATCTGGATTTAGGCCAAAGCACTCCTGTCAAACAGCACTAATAAATATAACTGACAAATGAATGATGGAAACATAAACAGAGTAATATTCTTGGATTTAAAAAAAGCTTCTGATGTTGATCACAGACTCTGATGCCAAAAGCTTAATATATATGGTTGTATTGAAACTTCCCTGAAGTTGTTTGAATCATATCTTAATAACAGAACACAGCAAGTAAAAGTAAGAAATGCTAAGTCTAAATCTGCCCCTATTTCTCATGGAGTTCCCCAAGGTTTCATACTGGGTCCATTACTTTTCATTTTATATATTAATGATTTCCCATTATATGTAAAGAACAGTGAAACTGATATGTATGCACATTCCTCAATTCAGGAAAAAATGTTTGAGAAATTCAGTAGATATTACAAGCTGACTTAACTTCTATAAATAAATGATGTTCAAGAAATATGATGTATATTTGTGCTACTATGACATTAACTTAAGACAAACACGTAGTCTCTCTCTCTCTCTCTCTCTCTCTCTCTTCTCTCTCTCTCTCTCTCTCTCTCTATCTCTCTCTCTCTCTCTCTCTCTCTCTCTCTCTCTCTCTCTCTCTCTCTCTCTCTCTCTCTCTCTCTCTCTCTCTCTCTCTCTCTCTCTCTCTCCTCTCTCTCTCTCTCTCTCTCTCTCTCTCTCTCTCTCTCTCTCTCTCTCTCTCTCTCTCTCTCTCTCTCTCTCTCTCTTTCTCTCTCTCTCTCTCTCCCTCTCTCTGTTTGCCATCTCTAAAATGTCCTGTTTATAAAGCCCCCGCATCACGAACAGTAATGAACAATCATAATTCATCGTGACATTCATGGAGCTGCTAACTTGTAAACAAATCAGTCAAGCTTTCAGGTTGGGGTCATCTCTAAAGTAATGACGTACAGCCTGACCCACAAGGAACAGTGACCTGGACCAAATTCAATACACATTAGTAACATGTTGACCGATATTAACACATATTAATACAGAAAAAAAGAATTGTATGACAATAGGAACAAGACAAAAACTATCAGTTCAAAAGCCATACTATTACCATAAATGCAGGGATTTTTCAAAATTCTCAATGTGCGAAACTTTTAGGTGTTAAAGTTGAACCTCAGTTAAATTGGTCAATGTAGCAAGAAAATTATTTTACAGCAGATATATACTACCATTAATTGATTACACTTGCACTGTCTGGGGTAACTGCACTAAAGATGGGCTTGATTGAATACTAAAATTACAGAAAAGAGCAGCAAGAATTATCTTCAATGCAGATCCTCTTTCAGTCTCTGAGCCTTTATTTAAAGAACTTTACTGGATGACAGTAAAGACAAGGATTCAATATCATAAACTATTACTTGTCTATAAATGCTTAAATTCCCAGGCACCTGAATATTTTTCAAATAGACTTGTATACATGGGAGATAATAACCCATACAGTATAAGGAATGTTATAAATGGAAATTTATATGTTAAAAATCAAAGACAGCTTTACAAAGGATCATTTCATTATTCTGGGTCACTTTTGTGGAACAATCTGCCTACCAAAATCCAATCATCACCAAGTCTATACAGCTTCAAAAATATTCTGAAAATTTATCTTCTGAAACTTAATTGTTAGTTGGAAATAGACTGTTTGATTGATGAATGATTGTAAGTATTCAATAGAAATGTTTATGTCATTGCATTGGTAAACATTATGTGAATGCTTGTTTTATATTTTAATGTTTAATTACATTGTTGAATTTCATGTTCATTGTGTGATTGTTGAGGGCCACTGGGAAGATTAGTGTAACTAACTGTGTTACCTTCATTAAATAAAGTATTATTATTATTATTCTTATTATTATTATTATTATTATTATTATTATAAGTGATCATTACCCAATATGCATGACACGGAAATTAATACAGAAACCAGAAAAAGGCAATAAACCTAATAGCATTAACTACAGATGCATGAAACAATTTAATGAAGAAGCATTTCTTCAAAAGCTTCAAAATCAGCCGTGGTCTGGTATAGATATTTTTGATGACACAGATGATGTACTTCAATATATTTTAGATATATTTATTAGAATTTTAACTAATCATGCCCCTAAAAAGAAAAAGTGTGTCAAGCATCCAAAAAGCCAGCCTAGTTTAATAATGATATATCTGAATCCATGAAACTTAGAGACTATTTCGAGAAGAACAGGAGACACAGAAAATTATAAACTCAATAGAAATTAAATTAAGACTATGATCCATGGAGCAAAAAAAATCCTACTTTTTCCAAAAAAATAAATGAAACTAAAAAAAATCCCAAAGAGTTATGTAGGAACCTAAAAAATGTCTTGAGCCAAACGACTGCTTATCAAACTCATTTAATATATGGTAAAGAAGGAAACCCAGTTTTAGATCCAGAAATTACTGCTAATACATTTAATGACTACTTTGCCAAACTATCAACCTTGTATATATGCTTCAATTCACCATAAAGTCAAGAAAAAAGTTACAAAAAATATTCTGATATTATAATTTTTTATAAATATTTTCATTATCATTATGTATATATTTATAATATGTACCTGAAGTGAACTTAATAGCTTTTGAATAATATTGTTTTTTTTTTTTTCAATGTGTTTTGTATTGGTTGCAAATATGGTGTCATTAAACTTTTTTTACTGATAGTATGATTCATGTTTATATATTATTTAAAAAGAAAAGCTATATTAAACTTGTTTGAAAATTTACACAATGTGCCATACCGCTATTTTTATGACACGCGCAACACAGACACCCATGGTGTTAGTTACATTATGTCACATGTCTGTGAGAGCCGTGTCAATTAAATTATATGTTAAAGTGGTGACTTATCGGTGTATCGGAAGAACTCTGCTGATATGTATGATTTCAATTTGATTGTAATTAGTGCCAGATGGATGAATCTTAATTGAATCCACTGTATGTGATTGAAAAGTAAAGATATATTGTTTTAAATGAATATGATCTATCAAATATACATGTAACCAGTGTTGGCAAACATTCGGTACAATGTTAAAATTCGACCATTATATTTATATCTATATTTTCTGTTTGAACCTTTTCAAGGATTGTCTCAAACTGGTCTATCCAAGATTAAGTGGATGATGGTGGCCGGTAAACATATCCAAACATAAATGGTTTCTGCTGTCCATGTTTAATCTTGAGCCATGTAGTGTCTCAGCTATCTCATTGAAGGTCACTGCATCCTTGTTGTAAAATTCCATCCTTTACATACATATATGATATTACCCGACCATTTAAAGCATGTGTCATTGACAGGGTGGGATATATTATTATGTGTCAGTGACTGGGTTGGATATTATCTCATGTGTCAGTGACTGGGTAGGACATGTGTCATGTGTCAGTGACTGGGTAGGATATTGTGTTGTGTGTCAATGACTGGGTAGGTTATTGTGTTGTATGTCAGTGACTTGGTAGGATTATGGCATTGTGTCAGTGACTGGTTAAATATTATGTCATTTGTCAGTAACTGAGTAAGATATTTTGTAGTATTTCAGTGACTGGGTAGAACATCATGCCATGTTTCAGTGACTGGGTAAGTTTCATGTCATCTGACAGTAGCTGGATAGGCTTCATGCTATGTGGTAGTGGCCAGGTAGGCATCATGTCATGTGGTAGTGGCTATGTAGGACATCATATCATGTGTCAGTGGCTGGGTAGGCATCATGTCATGTGGTAGTGGCTATGTAGGACATCATATCATGTGGCAGTGGCTGGGTAGGCATCATGTCATGTGATAGTGGCTGGGAAGGCATCATGTCATGTGGTAGTGGCTGGATAGGACATCATGTCACATGTCAGTGCCTGGGTAGGCATCATGTCATGTGATAATGGCTGGGTAGGCATCATGTCATATGGTAGTGACTGGATAGGACATCATGTCACATGTCAGTGGCTTGGCAGGCATCATGTCATGTGGTAGTGCCTGGGTAGGACATCATGTCATGTGGTAGTGGCTAGGTAAGCATCATGTCATGAGGTAATGGCTAGATAGGACATCATGTCACGTGGTAGTGGCTGGGTAGGACATCATGTCATGTGGTAGTGTCTGGGTAGGACATCTTGTCATGTGGTAGTGGCTGGGTAGAACATCATGTCATGTGGTAGTGCCTGGGTAGGACATCTTGTCACATGGTAGTGGCTTGGTAGGACATCATGTCATGTGGTTGTGGCTGGGTAAGACATCTTGTCATGTGGTAGTGGCTGGGTAAGACATCATGTCATGTGGTAGTGCCTGGGTAGGATATCTTGTCATGTGGTAGTGGCTGGGAAGGACATCATGTCATGTGGTAGTGGCTGGTATGACATCATGTCATGTGGTAGTGCCTGGGTAGGACATCTTGTCATGTGGTAGTGGCTTGGTAGGACATCATGTCATGTGGTAGTGGCTGGGTAGGACATCTTGTCATGTGGTAGTGGCTGGGTAGGACATCATGTCATGAGGTAGTGGCTGGGTAGGACATCATGTCATGTGGTAGTGGCTGGGTAGGACATCATGTCATGAGGTAGAGGCTCAGTAAGACATCATGTCATGTGGTAGTGGCTGGGTTGGACATCATGTCACATGCCAGTGAATGGGCAGGCATCATGTCATGTGGTAGTGGCTGTATAGGCATCATGTCATGTGATAGTGGCTGGTTAGGCATCATATCATGTAGTAGTGGCTAAGTAAAACATCATGTCATGTGGTAGTGGCTGGTATGACATCATGTCATGTATCAGTGGCTGGGTAGGACATCATGTCATGTGGTAGTGGCTTGGTAGGGCATCATGTCACATGTCAGTGGCTGGGTAGGCATCATGTCATGTGGTAGTGACTGGGTAGGATATCATGTCATGTATCAGTTGCTGGGTAGGACATCATGTCAAGTGTCAGTGGCCGGGTAGAACATCATGTCATGTGGTTGTGGCTGGGTAGGACATCATGTCATGTGGTAGTGGCTGGGTAGGCATCATGTCATGAGGTAGTGGCTGGGAAGGACATCATGTCATGTGGTAGTGACTAGGTAGGACATCATGTCACATGCCAGCGGCTGGGTAGGCATCATGTCATGTGGTACATTTGAAGTGACTGGGTAGGACATTGTAACACATTAATGGCTGGATAGGACATAATGTCACCTGTCAGTGGCTGGGTAGGCATCATGCCATGTGGTAGTGACTGGGTAGGACATGATGTCATGTGTCAGTGGCTGGGTAGGCATCATGCCATGTGGTACATTTGAAGTGACTGGGTAGGACATTGTCACACATCAATGGCTGGATAGGACATAATGTCACCTGTCAGTGGCTGGGTAGGCATCATGCCATGTGGTAGTGACTGGGTAGGACATGATGTCATGTGTCAGTGGCTGGGTAGGCATCATGCCATGTAGTAGTGGCTGGGTAGGACATCATGTCTTATATCAGTGACTGGGTAGGCATCATGTCATGTGGTAGTGGCTGGGTAGGACATCATGTCTTATATCAGTGACTGGGTAGGCATCATGCCATGTGGTAGTGACTGGGTAGGACATGATGTCATGTGTCAGTGGCTGGGTAGGATATCATGTCATGTAGTAGTGGCTGGGTAGGACATCATGTCTTATATCTGTGACTGGGTAGGCATCATGTCATGTGGTAGTGGCTGGGTAGGACATCATGCCATGTGTCAATGGATGGGAAGGACATCATGTCATGTGGTAGTAGCTGGGTAGGACATCATGTTATGTGGTAGTGGCTGGGTAGGACAATATGTCATGTAGTAGTGGCTAAGTAAAACATCATGTCGTGTGGTAGTGGCTGAGTAGGGCACCATGTCATTTTGTAGTGGCTGGGTTGGACACCATGTCATTTGTAGTGGCTGGGAAGGACATCATGTCATGTAGAAGTAGCTGGGTAGGACATCATGTCATGTAGCAGTGTGTGGCTCTCTAGAATATCATATCATGTAGCAGTGGATGGGTGGGATGTCATGTCATGTGTCAGAGGCTGGATGGGACATCATGTCATGTGGCAGTGGCTCTGTTGACGTATCATATAGCAGTGAATGAGTTGGATATCATGTCATGTACAATTTGTATCAGTGGCAGGGGAAGACATTATTTCCTCTATATGCGATATGATACGAAATAGTATAATAGGTATAATTGTTATATAAATAAATACATGTAGACACACTTATGGCATTATTGATCAATTGTTAAATAAAATATAAACAATGACTGTTTAAATATAACACCATTTTGAATGATTAAGAGCAACATAGATAAATTATTTGTTATTTCTGTTACAGAGGGAGGTGTTGGTAGCAGCTGTACAATTGGTGTAAGTGACACCTGTTCTGACCAACAGTCTGCCTGCACTTACCAGTCTTCATCAACATCTTACAGATGCTTATGCAAATCTAATTACTATGACAGAAGTGGAACCTGTACTCAAAGTAAGGTGTAAACAATCTGTAACCATGCAATAATAAAATCTGTAACCATGTAATAATAATATTTGTAACCATGTAATAATAAAATCTGCAACCATGAAATAATAAAATCTGTAACCATACAATAATAATATTTGTAACCATGTAATAATAATATTTGTAACCATGTAATAATAAAATCTGCAACCATGCAATAACAAAATATGTAACCATGTAGTAATAAAATCTGTAACCATATAATAATAAAATCAGTAACCATGTAATAATAATATTTGTAACAATGTAATAATAAAATCTGCAACCATGTAATAATAAAATCTGTAACCATGTAATAATAATATTTGTAACCATGTAATAATAAAATCTGCTACCATGTAATAATAAAATATGTAACCATGTAGTAATAATACTTGTAACCATGTAATAATAAAATCTGCAACCATGTAATGATAAAATCTGTAACAATGTAATAATAATATTTGTAACCATGTAATAATCAAATCTGCAACCATGTAATGATAAAATCTATAACAATGTAATAATAATATTTGTAACCATGTAATAATAAAATCTTTAACCATATAATAATAAAATCTGTAACCATGTTATAATAATATTTGTAACCATGTGGATATATTTTAGTTTATACTTAGATATTTTGGTTTATTCTGAGATATTTTTAGTTTATACTGAGATATTTTAGTTTATACTGAGATATTTTAGGTTTATACTGAGATGTTTTAGTTTATACTGAGATATTTTTAGTTTATACTGAGATATATTTAGTTGATACTGAGATATTTTAGTTTATACTGAGATATTTTAGTTTTATACTGAGATGTTTTAGTTTATACTGAGATATTTTTAGTTTATACTGAAATATATTTAGTTGATACTGAGATATTTTAGTTTATACTGAGATATTTTAGTTTAGTTTATACTGATATATTTTAGTTTATACTGAGATATTTTAGTTTATACCAAGATATTTTTGGTTTGTACTGAGATATTTTTAGTTTATACTGAGATATTCTAGTTTAGCTTATACTAAGATATTTTTAGTTTATACTGAGATATTTTTTTAGTTTATACTGACATATTTTAGTTTATACTGAGATAGTTTAGTTGATACTGAGATATTTTAGTTGATACTGAGATATTTTATTTTAGATGATACTGAGATAATTTTAGTTTATACTGAGATATTTTAGTTGTTACTGAGATATTTGTAGTTAATACTGATATATTTTATTTAAGTTGATACTGAGATATTTTTAGTTTATACTGAGATATTTTAGTTTATACTTAGATATTAAGTTTATACTGAGATATTTTAGTTTATACTGAGATATTTTAGTTTATACTTAGATATTAAGTTTATACTGAGATATTTTAGTTTATACTGATATATTTTAGTTTATACTGAGATAGTTCAAGCTGAGATGTTTTAGTTTATACTGTTTTATTTAAGTTTAGTTTATACTGAGATACTTTAGTTTAAACTGAGAAATATTTAGTATTATACGATTATATTTTAGTTTATACTGAGATATATTTAGTTGATGCTAAGATATTTTAGTTTATACTGAGATATTTTTAGTTTATACTGATATATTTTATTTTATACTGAGATATTTTATTTTATACTGAGATATTTTTAGTTTATACTGATATATTTTATTCTATATTGAGATATTTTTAGTTTATACTGATATATTTTATTTTATACTGAGATATTTTTAGTTTGTACTGAGATATATTTAGCTTTAAACTGAAATATTTTAGTTTATACTGAGATATTTTAGTTTAAATTTTAGTCTATACTGAGATATTTTATTTTATATTGAGATATATTTAGTTTATACTGAGATGTTATATTTTATACTGAGATATATTTAGTTTATACTGAGATTTTATATTTTATACTGAGATATAAATAGTTGATACTAAGAATATTTTAGTTTATACTGAGATATTTTTAGTTTATACTGAGATATTTTATTTAATACTGAGATATTTTTAGTTTATACTGAGATATATTTAGTTTTAAACTGAAATATTTTAGTTTATACTGAGATATATTTAGTTTAAACTGAGCTATTTTAGTTCATACTGAGATATTTTAGTTTGAATTTTATTTTTTACTGAGATATTTTATTTTATACTGAGATATTTTTAGTTTATACTGAGATATTTTTTTTATACTGAGATATATTTAGTTGCTACCAAGAATATTTTAGTTTATACTGAGATATTTTTAGTTCATACTGATATATTTTATTTTATACTGAGATATATTTAGTTTTAAACTGAGATATTTTAGTTTATACTGAGATATTTTAAAATCTGTAACAATGTAATAATAATATTTGTAACCATGTAATAATAAAATCTGTAACCATGTAATAATAACATTTGTAACCATGTGGATATATTTTAGTTTATACTTAGATATTTTTAGTTTATACTGAGATATTTTTAGTTTATACTGAGATATATTTAGTTTTAAACTGAGATATTTTAGTTTATACTGAGATATCTTTAGTTTATACTGAAATATTTAAGTTTATACTGAGATATTTAAGTTTAAATTTTAGTTTATACTGAGATATTTTTATTTTATACTGACATATTTTCAGTTTATACTGAGATATTTTATTTTATACTGAGATATATTTAGTTTTATACAGAGATATTTTAGTTGATACTGATATATATTTTGTTGATACTAAGATATTTTAGTTTAAACTGGGATATTTTTAGTTTATACTGAGATATTTTTAGTTGATACTGGGATATTTTATTTTATACTGAGATATTTTTAGTTTTATACTGAGATATTTTAGTTGATACTGAGATATATTTAGTTGATACTGAGATATTTTATTTTATACTGAGATATATTTAGTTTTATACTGAGATATGTTAAGTTGAAACTGAGATATTTTAGTTAATACTAAGATATTTAAGATTAGTTGATACTGATATATTTTAGTTGATACTGAGATATGTTTAGTTGATACTGAAATATTTTAGTGTATACTGAGATATTTTTAGTTTATACTAAGATATTTTAGTGTATACTGAGATATTTTTAGTTTATACTGGGATATTTTAGTGTTTACTGAGATATATATTTAGTTTATACTGAGATATTTTAGTTTTTACTGAGATATATTTAGTTTATACTGAGATATTTTAGCTTGACTGCAAAGAATGCTCAGAGCAAATATTATCTGTTCTCAAATTCACTTCCAGGGTACTACCTGTACCTATTTTTTAGAGGCATTGGGCCTATCTGAGGATCAAACTGGTGTGAACAGCCAATACTCTTACCACTACACTACAATCCAAATATTTTTAAAGTTACAATTTAAATATACTTGCACATCATAATTTTACTCTAGTTTTTCATTTTATGTCAATATTGTTTATAGAATTGGCAGTGAACATGTACTTAGTTTACATACATGTACACGTTCTCTAAGTTCAGTGAAATCTAGACATACCAATAAATATGAAACTTGCCCTTCAATTTTAGAAAGTATATAAGGATTTTTAAAATTTTAAAACTGATTAAAATCATGCTAGCAATATATCAATATATCATGCCTATATATATATATATATATATATATATATATATATATATATATATATATATATATATAGATATATATAGATATATATATATAGATATATACATGTATGAAATTATTTATGAAATTAAATATATGTTAATTCACTGTATCAATATGATCCAATGTTTTTTTCACAGTCATGCTGCTTGTAAATTATTAAAAAGCAACAAAATTAAAAATAATGTAATGAACGTTACAAAGACACTTTTTTCTCATATATCCATGTCATTTCAACAATGCATTATTCAATATTTACCGTTTTATGGAAGTTTATCATCTTTTGCATTATATGCTTCAGCTACTCTTATTTATATAATATCTTTAATTTTCCTTTTATACCCAGGAAGACATCAAATGGGACATGGCTAAGTTGTTAGAACTTGTTTCACAATCAATGTAAAATTGTCTAAAATAATGTTATAAACAACTTAGTAGTTAATGTACATGAACATGTAGGTCACTTCACACTGAAAATGATGTACATGTGACTGTTTGTGACTAAAATATTTGGACAAACATATACACCATTCTAAACTTTTACAGAAATTCAATTAGGGGTATCCTGTCAGAGTACATATAGTGGATCTTGTTCGGATAGCAATGCTGAGTGCGTGCAAGTGGGTACAACATCTTCATATACATGCCAGTGCAAGAATGGGTACTTGAACAGTGGAGGTACTTGTCAGCTAAATATCATCACCGCCACAGCTAACTGTAAGTATTGTTTCTGTATATCTGGTAAATGATAATGAGTCATGCTGTGGTGGGAACCTGACCCTGTTAGCTCCCTAATATTGGGTATTGCTGAAAGTGTGACCTTAACCTGAGTCAAAGAAAGTAGCCCCATCTGCTCCGTTATTAGTTAAATGCCCAAGTGTGAACCTTGCCCTTTCTGTTTCCTTGTGGGTTGTTACCCAATTGGGAACCTGTCCCATTCTGCCCCCTTGTTAGGCATCACTCTAACATGAACCTTGCCCTGTCTCTTTCAGTTTGGGTTATCACTCAAGTGGGAAGGAACCTGTCCTATTCTGCACCATTGTTAGGTATCACACTAACATATCCTTGCCCTGTCTCTTTCAGTGTGGGTTATCACTCAAGTGAGAAGGAACCTGCCCCATTCTGTTTCCTTTTTAGGCATCACCGTAGTGTGAACCTTGCGCTGTCTGTTTCAGTGTGCACTCAGTTTGCACTCCGTTCGCGCTCCGTTCGTGCTCAGTTTGAGTGCGGTTAATTTAATGCACTCACAGATTCAAGTATTTGCTCGCAAGTGATGTTTACTATCTTTATTTTATACTCATCTGAGTGTTCACTTCATTTGTTCAGCGTTCAATCATCGTTTAGTCCGCTCAGTTTGGTTTCTGGCCCATGACCAATCTCAACCTCTCAACTCTTAAAATGATTCCACATTGACTTTTTAATTGAAGCTGTTAAAAAATAGAGTAATAAATAAAATGTATCCATGGTATTTAGTCAAGGTAATTGAATTCATAATCCGATTGTTTGTCTACATATTGTGTTACCCGTTGGGCGAAAGGTTGTAAATTTCGAATAACCATTACTGGTAATAGGGAAGATTAACGGATGAGTCTATATTTTGATGTGTGATCAAAGAATATTGCATGTTCTACCGACTTCTACTATCCAGACCGAAATGTGTTTGTGTCAGTAACTTCTTTGATATATCGTAAACTGTTTTTTACAGGAAAGCAAAAAAAGTTATCCACAAAATTTTTAGATACATCATCAACATAAACTTAATATATTGTAATTGTTATTAATAATTCAATACCGCTTATACATCTTTGGATTAACAGTAATCCATTCATTTGATCAGTATAAGCAGTGACCTAACAATATGTGGATATGTCACTGGTGTTTGTTAATGTTCAAACTAAAATCAGCTTTATAATCAATAATAAAATTATGCACTGCATGGGTGATGAAAAGTTTAATATAAATGGTGCGATGGGATTTGACATATAAAATAATAAATGATTTTTGAAAAATAATAATCTTGTAGTGTTTTTCTAGATTTGGGTCTAAATGTGGCTTCACTAAACTTAAAAAAGATATTCTGATATTATAAGATTTAATAAATATTTTCGTTATCATTATGTAAATATATGTACCTGAAATGAACCTTTTTTCAGAGTTTTCAAATTATTTATTTTACTGATAGTATGATTCATGTTAATATTAATTAAAATACAAACTATATTTGAAAATAGTTGTTTGAAAATATACCCACTGTCCTATACCACTACTTATATGACACACAGCAATACAGACACCCGTGGTGTTAATTTCATTATGTCACATGCCAGTGAGAGCCATGTCAATTAAATTATACGCCAAAGCGGTGACTTACCAATCTATTGCCAATGGAAGAACCATGCGGATGCTTTCATTTTGATTGTAATTAGTGCCAGAAGGACGAATCTTAATTGAACCCGCAGTATGTGATTGAAAAGAAAATATATAAGAAAAACTGCCAGCCAATTAACAACAAATCAAACAAATTCATTTAAAATATTGGTTATTCGAGTTTCAGAATGATACTTTTGTATGTAAACCCATGATATTAATATTATTAAATTAACGAAATGAAACCCCACATTATAAAATATAACCAGTGTGAAAGTGTGACTCACATATTTAAAGGGATATGTATCTAGGGCTGTCAATTTACCATAGCTGGCATTCTGGATCTTGACTTTTGATGTAAAATAAATAAATTTAAAACAAAAATAAATCAACATGCATGCATGGGCAATATACTTACAATTTAGTTGTTTTATTTTATGTAACAAATGCATTTATTATAAATTACGAACTTATTGACAATTTTGACAGTTTGCAGTTTTTGTCAGTTAATTATCTGTCATTAGTCCAGTGGGTTGAATAAACAAGTCAATTACATTCCCAATCTGCAGGAGATGAATGTCAGCATATCTTTTGATAAAAAACAGATAAAACTAAAAATCAGAATTGTTAATTTCACAAGATAAAAACAATCCTACAAATTCAAACTAATGAAAATGTAGTATTTATTTGTATTATCATTATTTGTTTTTGTTTTTTTTAAATATTATTATCATTGGATCTGTTATTATAATAGATATATGGTTTGTCACAGTTTTTATATTGGATACATGTGTGCGTGTATTTTGATTATAATTTGTACCAGATAAATGAATCTTAATTTAACCCATGACATGTATTTCAATAAGAAATATATAGTCAAAATCAATACTAAAAATGCAAATTTTTTACATAATATTATTATTATCATCATAATTATTGGCCTGTTGTGTTGTTTTGGCATACATACATTTATTTTACATTATTTTAAAAAGCATGATTGTGAAGCAAGCTCGGAGCTTATGCATATCATTCTCCAGTGCATTCCTTTATTAGATCTGGTACTGAATTGTGTTTCTAGAGGTCATATGCTAGAGCGCGGGTCAAACTCGTGACCTCTGCCGTCTGAAGCCAACTCTATCTACTGCACTACTGACCAACTTTATATTTAAGAATGATATTAATTTGGTACTATTATTTTCATATTTAATGAGATGTGCACGAGTATACTGTTTTCAATTTAATTGCAATATAACAGTTTTACATGCATTTTTTTCACAACTAAGCACAGACTCGGTGTAACTATGTTTGGGGAAAATATAAAACTAAACTCCAAATTGAATTTGAAATGGGTAATTTTTATTTTGCCAAAATACTCAAACAAATAGAATCATTATAAATCATATAATTTTCCGTGTATCTATGTTTTGTTTGATTCAAATATGCATTGATTTTTTTGTGTTAAGAGCTGTATACGCTTAAATCCAATTGAAATATATGTTCTGAATGTTCTATAACTAATTTATATCGAAATAGCAAGGCAAATAGTGATTTCATATTACATATTTTCGAATTGTTATTTACATAATATATAAATTTATTGTTATTTTTGTTGCGCAAACTAAATCATGTTTAAATGTGCAACTAAATTGGCCTTGAAACCGTAGATAAACATTGATGTGTTGTCTATTGTATAATAGGTTTTTAAACTTTATTATATTGATTAGCTCAATATTGATATTTATGATATAATTGACAAATTGTTGACCAATATTAGTTTTATCATGCGTTATACCAAAAAAACATTTATATATACTACATGGTTTATATTTATGTGAACAGAAAATTTCTTATTTATCTCGATTTTGATTATTGACTTCATGCTCAAGTAATGAAAGAAGAGCGTATCCGAATGAATGAGTGCACTTAGTAGCACACGAATAGTTTAATTATCACTTATCTTACTGTGTCTAGCGTATAGTGCATATACTGTGCATCTGAGTGCACTCAGCAGATCTGAGTGCACTCAACGTGTCTGAGTGCACTCGATCTATTTCATGCATTTAGGAGTGCGTTTATTATTCAAAATCCATCATTTGCTAACGGTCCAGATCCACGCCTTCAGTGCTCAATCTGCACTCCGTTTGCGCTCTGTCAGCGCTATGTTGGCGCTCCGTTTACGCTCTGAGTGCACTCCGTTTGCATGCAATTGGGGTACTTGAGCAGTTTAGGGTCTGTAGGTATCACCCTAGTATGAACCGTACCCTGTCTGTTCCTTTGTTAGGTATCACCCTAGTGTAAACATAGCACTATCTGCTCCTTTGTTAGGTATCATTGAGTGTGAACTTGACCCTGTCTCTTCCCTTGTTAAGTATCATCCAATTGTGAAACTAGCCCTGTCTTTTTTCGTGTTAGGTATCATTGAATATGAACCTGGCCATGTCTGTTCCCTTTTTATGTATCACTTGAGAGTGAACCTCACCCTGTCTATTCACTTAATAGGTATCATCCAAGTGGACACATAGTCCTGTCTGCTCCCTTTTTAGGTATCTTCCAAGTGTGAAAATTTCACTATCTGTTCTCTTGTTAGGCCTATATTTTCTCTTGTTATATGTATGTATCACCTATTTGAGAAACTGGCCCTCTATTTTATCTTATTAGGTATTACCTAATTGGGAACCTGTCACTTTATTTTCTTTAGTTAGGTATCACCTAATTGGGAACCTGGCCCACTATATCTCTTGTTAGGTATCACATTATTATAAACCTTTCCCTCTATTTTCCCTGGTTAGGCATCACATTACTAAAATCCTTTCCCTTTATTTTCCCTTGTTAGGTATCACATTATTAGAAACCTTTCCCTCTATTTTCCCTTGTTAGGTGTCACCTAATTGAGAACCTGGCCCTCTAGATCCCTTTTTAGGTATCACCTAATTGGAAACCTGTCCCTCTATTTTGTCTTGTTTGGTATCACCTAAATGGGAACCTGGCCTCAATTTTCTGTTGTTTGGTATCACATAACTAGAAACCTTTCCCTCTATTTTCCTTTGTTAGGTGTCACCTTGTTGAGAACCTGGCCCTCTGTTTAACCTTCTTAGGTAACACCTAATTGGAAACGTGGCCCTCTATTTTCTCTTGTTTGGTATCACCTAATTGGGAACCCAGCCCTCTATTTTCCCTTGTTATGTGTCACCTAATTGAGAACCTGATTCTCTATTTTTTCTTGTTTGGTATCACATTATAAGAAACCTTCCACTCTATTTTCCCTTCTTAGGTATCACCTAATTGGGAACCTGGCCCTCTATGTTCCCTTGTTAGGTATTACCTAATAGGAAACCTTTCCCTCTATGTTCCCTTGTAAGGTATCACCTTATTGGGAATCTGGCCCTCTATTTTCTCCTGTTAGGTGTCACCTAATTGAGAACCTGGCCCTCTATTTTCCCTTCTTAGGTACATGTATCACCTAATTGGAAGCCCTCTTTTTTCTCTTGTTTGGTGTCACCTAATAGGAAACCTGTACCTCTATTTTCTCTTGTTTGGTATCACCTGATTGGGAACCTGGCCCTCTATTTTATCTCATTATGTATAATATAATTGGGAACCTGGCTCTCAATTTTCCCTTGTTTGGTATCACCTTATTGGGAACCTGGCCCTCTATTTTATCTCATTATGTATCATATAGTTGGGAACCTGAGCCTCTACTTTCTCTTGTTAGGTATCACCTTATTGGGAACCTGGCCCTAAATTTCCCCTTGTTTGGTATCACCTAATTGGGAACCTGGCCCCCTATTTTCCCTTGTTTGGTATCACCTAATTGGGAACCTGGCCCTCTATTTTCCCTTGTTTGGTATCACCTAATTGGGAACCTGGCCCTCTATTTTCCCTTGTTTGGTATCACCTAATTGGGAACCTGGCCCTCTATTTTCCCTTGTTTGGGATCACCTAATTGGGAACCTGGCCCTCTATTTTATCTCATTATGTATCATATAGTTGGGAACCTGAGCCTCTACTTTCTCTTGTTAGGTATCACCTTATTGGGAACCTGGCCCTAAATTTTCCCTTGTTTGGTATCACCTAATTGGGAACCTGGCCCTCTATTTTCCCTTGTTTGGTATCACCTAATTGGGAACCTGGTCCTCTATTTTCCCTTGTTTGGTATCACCTTGTTGGGAACCTGGCCCTCTATTATCCCTTGTTTGGTATCACCTTATTGGGAACCTGGCCCTCTATTTTCCCTTGTTTGGTATCACCTAATTGGGAACCTGGCACTCTATTTTATCTCATTATGTATCATATAATTGGGAACCTGAGCCTCTTTTTTCTCTTGTTAGGTATCACCTTATTGGGAACCTGGCCCTAAATTTTCCCTTGTTTGGTATCACCTAATTGGAAACCTGGCCCTCTATTTTCTCTTGTTTGGTATCACTTAATTGGGAACCTGGCCCTCTATTTTCCCTTGTTTGGTATCACCTAATTGGGAACCTGGCCCTCTATTTTCCCTTGTTTGGTATCACCTTATTGGGAACCTGGCCCTCTATTTTATCTCATTATGTATCATATAATTGGGAACCTGAGCCTCTACTTTCTCTTGTTAGGTATCACCTTATTGGGAACCTGGCCCTAAATATTCCCTTGTTTGGTATCACCTAATTGGGAACCTGGCCCTTTATTTTATCTCATGATGTATAACATAATTGGGAACCTGAGCCTCTACTTTCTCTTGTTTGGTATCACCTAATTGGAAACCTGTCCCTCTATTTTCTCTTGTTTGGTATCACCTAATTGGGAACCTGGCCCTCTATTTTCTCTTGTTTGGTATCACCTTATTGGAAACCTGTCCCTCTACTTTCTCTTGTTAGGAATCACCTTATTGGGAACCTGAGCCTCTACTTTCTCTTGTTAGGTATCGCCTTATTAGGAACCTGGCCCTCTATTTTCCCTTGTTTGGTATCACCTAATTTGGAACCTGGCCCTCTATTTTATCTCATTATGTATCATATAATTGGGAACCTGAGCCTCTACTTTCTCTTGTTATGTATCATATAATTGGGAACCTGAGCCTCTACTTTCTCTTGTTAGGTATCACCTAATTGGGAACCTGGCCCTCTATTTTATCTCATTATGTATCATATAATTGGGAACCTGAGCCTCTACTTTCTCTTGTTAGGTATCACCTTATTGGGAACCTGAGCCTCTACTTTCTCTTGTTTGGTATCACCTTATTGGGAACCTGGCCCTCTATTTTCCTTTGTTTGGTATCACCTAATTGGGAACCTGACCCTCTATTTTATCTCATGATGTATAATATAATTGGGAACCTGAGCCTCTACTTTCTCTTGTTTGGTATCACCTAATTGGAAACCTGTCCCTCTATTTTCTCTTGTTTGGTATCACCTAATTGGGAACCTGGCCCTCTATTTTCTCTTGTTTGGTATCACCTAATTGGGAACCTGGTCCTCTATTTTCCCTTGTTTGGTATCACCTTATTGGGAACCTGGCCCTCTATTTTCCCTTGTTTGGTATCACCTTATTGGGAACCTGGCCATCTATTTTATCTCATTATGTATCATATAATTGGGAACCTGAGCCTCTACTTTCTCTTTTTTGGTATCACCTTATTGGGAATCTGGCCATCTATTTTATCTCTTTATGTATCATATAATTGGGAACCTGAGGTTCTATTTTCCCTTGTTAGGTATCACCTTATTAGGAACCTGGCCATCTATTTCCCTTGCTAGGTATTACCTAATTGGGAACCTGTCACTCTATTTTCTCTTATTAGGCATCATTGTGTGTACAGGCAGTTTTTATCATCTTCGATGCTTGATTTGCTAAAAGATAGATGTCCTGACACCCCACCCCACTACCTTAATCCAGTGTGAATGGGATGCTATTTTTCTGTGATCAAACTTGAAAGTTGTATCATTAACAAGAAGCCTAAATGTAATGTGTAATTGCTGAGAACCAATCATTAAATAGCAACAGTGTTAATGTTAATCTGTTAAACAAATGTTACAATTTCTTTTTTAAATCTTAGTTACTCAAATAAACCCCTCTTCTTTTTGAAAAATGCAGTATCTGAAAAGTTTGATGACATCATTCCATAGTTAGAATTGTCCAATACAGGTAGTAAGTTTTTGTTTTGCGACTTTGCACTAATTTTATCATATTACAAAACATTACTCATATGGTAGGTTCCATCTGAAAATAGGGTGAAATAGTTTCACAAAAGCATATTGGATTTGTGATGATTCCTTTATTATTTAGGTTTGGCTACCACTCAAGTTCCGGCAACCACATTAGGCAGTGCGAGTGCTCCCACCACGCCTGATGTTACTGTTCCCAGAACTTGCTATGAGGTTAACCTGCAAGCTACCGTCCAACTGAACTGTTCAGACACAGCAAGTAATAGAGGCGTTATACAGTTTGTAGAATGGAACCGCAGTAATGGCTCCAGAGTGGTGCAATCTACAGGTGCATTATTTTATACATTTGTATTTTATACAATTATACTTTATACATTTGTATTTTATACAATTATACTTTATAGATTTATAGTTTATGCATTTATACTTTATAGATTTATATTTTACATTTGTAATTTATACATTTATACTTTATAGATTTATAGTTTATGCATTTATACTTTATAGATTTGTATTTTACATTTGTAATTTATACTTTATAGATTTATAGTTTATGCATTTATACTTTTTAGATTTATATGTTATGCATTTATACTATATAGGTTTATATTTTAACATTTGAATTTTATATATTTCTGTCATATTCATTTGCATTTTATAAATTTTTAAGTAACATTTTTTTGTGTATTATTTTATACAATAATTATACATAATTTTATATTTTATACATTTATATTTGATACATTTATATTTTATACATTTATATTCAAACATTTGTATTTTATACATTTCTATCATATTCATTTATTCTTTATAGATTTACATTTTATAGATTTATATTCTGAATATTTGTTTTTTATACATTTATACTTGATAGATTTATATTTTATACATTTGAATTTCTGTCATATTCATTTGTATTTTTATAAATTTTTATTTTAACATTTCTATTGTATCATTTTACACACTAATATTTTATACATTTATGTATATCATATAATTTATATACATTTGTATCTTATATGCTTGTTTTTTTATATATAATATAATTATGTTTTACATTTATAATTTATACATTTATTTCTATATTTTTATATTTTATATATTTCATTTTTTTATCAGGAAAACACTCCAGAAATTTCTTAAAAAAATAAAATAAAATATTTATCAAAATGGATAAAAAGCATCTCATTACCATTAATAAATGAAATCTAAATGGTTTGGTATGGCAAATCCACAAAAATGTGGCAAAATTGATATTTGAATTGGAGTGGTAGACTTGAAATGAAATCCCCATTCTAGAAATAGACAGCACTTAACTACTGCTTGCCATCATTCAGACATAAACCCTACTGGAATTGCTAAGTTAGATGACTCTTGCATGAATCTAATGCAAATTATTGCCCTTGTTTGACTTGGAAAATCTGGTTAAAGTTTTGCATGCAAGTACCATCAAGTCCATATCTCAGTAACCATTGCATGTATTGACTGGAATCTTTACACAAGTCTTCCTAGTCACCAACCCTACTACAAACTTAGATAATTCTTGTATGAATAAAATGCAAATTATTGCCCTTGTTTGACTTGGAAAATCTGGTTAAAGTTTGCATGCAAGAGCCATCAAATCCATATCTCAGTAACAAGTGCATGTATTGACTTGAAACTTTACACAAGCCTTCCTAGTCATCAACCCTACTACAAACTAAGTTAGATAACTCTTGCATGAATATAATGCATATGGTGAAAATCTGTAAAGTACTAAGTTTCAGAGAAGAAATCTTTTGTAGCAAAAGTTAACAACTGACAGACAAGTGATGACAAACACATGATGATCACAATAGCTCAGGTGTGCTAAAATAATCAGATTTATATGACCATTGTAGAGTATTGAAGGTCAAGCCCATTCAACAAAAATGATATATTACCGAAATAATCAGTGTTTACAATGGTGATTTATAAATATCTAGCAGCTTCATAGTTTTATAATAAATTTCTTGCAACATCTCTTGTTCTGAATTAAAACTATTCTTTTTCCAGGAGAATTTATCAATGGCGTGACAGATAAACCACACCTAACAATATCTAGTGCCAAAGCGTGGTTTGCAGATCAATATAGATGCAAGATGTGCTATTCTCAAACTGACCGGTGTACTTATGGACCATACGTGACTGTACACGTTATTGGAGGTAAGTGGTTAATGTCACAATTAGATCATCACATGTGAGAATGTGTAGTCTTACGATAGAAGATAAGTGCAGGACTGGTCAATTTGTTGCCATTATAAAACATGTAGATGGGAACTCTCCATTAAGGTGGTTGCAGGACTGGTCAGCGATATAGTTGCCAGCATGATATTGGTAGATGGGCACTTTCCATTAAGGTGGTTGCAGGACTGGTCAGTGATATAGTTGCCAGCATGATATTGATAGATGGGCACTCTCCATTAAGTTGGTTGCAGGACTGGTCAGTGATATAGTTGCCAGCATGATATTGGTAGATGGGCACTCTCCATTAAGATGGTTGCAGGACTGGTCAGTGATATAGTTGCCAGCATGATATTAGTAGATGGGAACTCTCCATTAAGGTGGTTGCAGGACTGTTCAGTGATATAGTTGCCAGTGTGATATTGGTAGATGGGCACTCTCCATTAAGGTGGTTGCAGGACTGGTCAGTGATATAGTTGCCAGCATGATATTGATAGATGGGCACTCTCCATTAAGTTGGTTGCAGGACTGGTCAGTGATATAGTTGCCAGCATGATATTGGTAGATGGGCACTCTCCATTAAGATGGTTGCAGGACTGGTCAGTGATATAGTTGCCAGTGTGATATTGGTAGATGGGAACTCTCCATTAAGGTGGTTGCAGGACTGTTCAGTGATATAGTTGCCAGTGTGATATTGGTAGATGGGCACTCTCCATTAAGGTGGTTGCAGGACTGGTCAGTGATATAGTTGCCAGTATGATATTGGTAGATGGGCACTCTTCATTAAGATGGTTGCAGGACTGGTCAGTGATATAGTTGCCAGTGTGATATTGGTAGATGGGAACTCTCCATTAAGATGGTTGCAGGACTGGTCAGTGATATAGTTGCCAGTGTGATATTGGTAGATTGGCACTCTCCATTAAGATGGTTGCAGGACTGGTCAGTGATATAGTTGCCAGTGTGATACTGGTAGATGGGCACATTCCATTAAGGTGGTTGCAGGACTGGTCAGTGATATAGTTGCTAGTATGATATTGGTAGATGGACACTCTCCATTAAGGTGGTTGTAGAACTGGTCAGTGATATAATTGCCAGTATGATATTAGTAGATGGGCACTCTCCATTAAGGTAGTTGCAGGACTAGTCAGTGATATAGTTGCCAGTATGGTATTTGTAGATGGGAACTCTCCATTAAGGTGGTTGCAGGACTGGTCAGTGATATAGTTGCCAGTATGGTATTAGTAGATGGGCACTCTCCATTAAGGTAGTTGCAGGACTAGTCAGTGATATAGTTGCCAGTATGGTATTGGTAGATGGGAACTATCCATTAAGGTGGTTGCAGGACTGGTCAGTGATATAGTTGCCAGTATGATATTAGTAGATGGGCACTCTCCATTAAGGTAGTTGCAGGACTAGTCAGTGATATAGTTGCCAGTATGGTATTGGTAGATGGGAACTCTCCATTAAGGTGGTTGCAGGACTGGTCAGTGATATAGTTGCCAGTATGGTATTGGTAGATTGGAACTCTCCATTAAGGTGGTTGCAGGACTGGTCAGTGATATAGTTGCCAGTATGATATTGGTAGATGGGCACTCTCCATTAAGATGGTTGCAGGACTGGTCAGTGATATAGTTGCCAGTATGATGTTGGTAGATGGGCACTCTCCATTAAGGTGGTTGCAGGACTGGTCAGTGATATAGTTGCCAGCATGATATTGGTAGATGGGCACTCTCCATTAAGATGGTTGCAGGGCTGGTCAGTAATATATTTACCAATGATGGCAATGGATAGATGGTATAATAATTGTCATGTGTGCTCATGTGATTTAACAAGCTCATAGATATATGAGACATGGCACTCAGTAAATTAGTATGTGATTAACGTACAGCAGGGAGAATCATCCACTCTCCTGGAAATATTAAATTGGGTGTATATTTCATTATAATGTCTCTAGCTGTTGGTTTAAACATATTTTATACATTATTCTATTTTATTTGTGTAGTTTTCATGATAAAACTAGGAATTGTTGCTATAATTTTGTAATTATTTGTATTAATATAAAATTATACAAGACTGAAAATAAGGCGTAATTTTGTTACAGCGAGAGACTATGGTGACAGCAACTGTAATAGTGGTTCTAATGCTTGTACAGCATCTGCTAATTTGCGATGTAATGGTTCCGGAGTATGTGTCTGCAATACTGGATATGTGCATGATGGCACCATTTGTCAGTTAGGTAAGTTCCCATTTTATAACTAATGAAAGTCTTTTCTGTGGCCTGATGATAGAAGTGGTAGAATGTCCTCCCTGTATGCAGAAGATCATTGGTTCGATCCCCAGCTGGATCATATGAAATACTTGAAAAATTGTACTAAAGACTTCAACACTTGGGACTCTGCATTTAGTGCTAGGTCTGGTTGGCCCAGTGTCAGCATAATGTGACTGAGAGGGGTATCATACCATGAATGTGCATGATAATCCAGTTGGGCAGCTCTTAGAATACTGTCTCAAGTTGCAACCATGCAACATGACTGAAAAATCATTGAAAGAGAGACATAAAACACTATACAATAACAATTCTGTGGCCTGATGGTGCAAGGCACTTATAACTCACAAGTGAGGTCACAGGTTAGAGGTTAGCCTAGTATAAATATAAGTAGGAAAGTTATTTATTCATTTACTTTTTAAACATTATTTCAGTCTGTAATGCATTCCAGTCTTTAACTGAAATTATAGTTAAAAGATCTTTATTACACAAGTGAGCATTTATTATGAATGTATTAAACAAGTTTGGCAAAACTATATTACATGTGACTTTGTTGAATGTCATTTAATTTTCATGAAAGTAACGGCAAACTTTTATGTTTACTAGCTGCTACTTCATGATGTCAAAGTCATCAATAATTGTGACATTTTTTATGACCCTCCAAAAATTTTTGGGGAGGTATAAAATAATCCCAGTGTCCTTCTGTCTGTCTGTTCATCCTTCCATCCAGTATTACATGTCAAGCCTGTAACTCTGTCGATGGATGGATTTATAAGCACTTGCTACAAATTGTCAACATAACACAACAACATGTCATGCATAACACCTAAACTCCTACCTCAAAGGTCAAGGTCACATTTTAACGTTGTTTAAGGTATTGTATCCTGTATGTAACCTTGTCACCCTGAAATATCAGTGATGTTATTGAAAGCCTGAAATATCAGTGATGTTATTGAAAGCCTGAAATATCAGTGATGGTATTGAAAGCCTGAAATATCAGTGATGTTATTGAAACCCTGAAATATCAGTGATGTTATTGAAACCCTGAAATATCAGTGATGTCTATGAAACCTTGAAATATCAGTGATGTTATTGAAACCCTGAAATATCAGTGATGTCTTTTAAACTCTGAAATATCAGCAATGTTAATGAAACCTTGAAATATCAGTGATGGTATTGAAACCCTGAAATATCAGTGATGTTATTGAAACCCTGAAATATCAGTGATGTTATTGAAACCTTGAAATATCAGTGATGTCTTTGAAACCCTGAAATATCAGTGATGTTATTGAAACCCTGAAATATCAGTGATGTTATTGAAACCCTGAAATATCAGTGATGTCTTTTAAACTCTGAAATATCAGCAATGTTAATGAAACCTTGAAATATCAGTGATGGTATTGAAACCCTGAAATATCAGTGATGTTATTGAAACCCTGAAATATCAGTGATGTTATTGAAACCCTGAAATATCAGTGATGTCTTTGAAACTCTGAAATATCAGTGATGTTATTGAAACCCTAAAATATCAGTGATGTTATTGAAATCCTGAAATATCAGTGATGTCTTTGAAACTCTGAAATATCAGTGATGTGTTTGAAACCCTGAAATATCAGTGATGTTATTGAAACCCTGAAAAATCAGCGATGTCTTTGAAATCCAGAAATATCAGTGATATTATTGAAACCCTGAAATATCAGTTATGGTATTGAAACCCTGAAATATCAGTGATGTCTTTGAAACCCTGAAATATCAGTGATGTCTTTGAAACTCTGAAATATCAGTGATGTTATTTAAACCCTGAAATATCAGTGATGTTATTGAAACCCTGAAATATCAGTGATGTCTTTGAAACTCTGAAATATCAGTGATGTCTTTGAAACCCCAAAATATCAGTGATGTTATTGCAACCCTGAAATATCAGTGATGTTATTGAAACCCTGAAATATCAGTGATGTCTTTGAAACCCTGAAATATTAGTGATGTCTTTGAAACTCTGAAATATCAGTGATGTTATTGAAACCCTGAAATATCAGTGATGTCTTTGAAACCCTGAAATATCAGTGATGTTATTGAAACCCTGAAATATCAGTTATGTCTTTGAAACCCTGAAATATCAGTGATGTCTTTGAAACCCTGAAATATCAGTGATGTTATTGAAACCCTGAAATATCAGTGTTGTCTTTGAAACTCTGAAATATTAGTGATGTCTTTGAAACCCTGAAATATCAGTGATGTTATTGAAACCCTGAAATATTAGTGATGTCTTTGAAACTCTGAAATATCAGTGATATTATTGATACCCTTAAATATTAGTGATGTTATTGAAACTCTGAAATATCAGTGATGTCTTTGAAACCCTGAAATATCAGTGATGTCTTTGAAACCCTGAAATATCAGTGATGTCTTTGAAACCCTGAAATATCAGTGTTGTCTTTGAAACTCTGAAATATTTGGTCTCACTGAACAATTACCTCCCTTACATGACGGTAGCAAGATTATTACGCCCAAGAAATTAGAGCTGTGTAAAGCGGTTGGGTAATTGTTTTTTTAAAAATGCATAAAATGTCATATTTCTTTGTGCATATGGGAACATTGGAACATTTTCATGATTTCTGCAAAGTTTGAGTGACCCTGGGAACTGTTTGATGATGCTATAACAGTTTAAAGATGCGTAGTGATACACTGCAACAAACGGGCAGAATTGTCAAAAATGAAGGGGTGCCATCAAACCATCGAAATTGTGAAAAAGCAACCTGGTCAACCCCATGTTTTTTCCTGCATATTTGGACCAACAGAGGACTATCTATGGGAATAAGGCACTTTTAGAACCATTGGTAATGTATCCAGTGTTCCAGAAGTGCATGTCTCTATATGTAGAACAGTACAAAATTAATTGGTGTGTGAGACGTTATTAGTGATGTCTTTGAAACCCTGAAACATCAGTGATGTTATTGAAACCCTGAAATATTAGTGATGTCTTTGAAACTCTGAAATATCAGTGATGTTATTGAAACCCTGAAATATCAGTGATGTCTTTGAAACCCTGAAATATCAGTGATGTCTTTGAAACCCTGAAATATCAGTGATGTTATTGAAACTCTGAAATAACAGTGTTGTCTTTGAAACCCCGTAAATATCAGTGATGTCTTTGAAACCCTGAAATATCAGTGATGTCTTTGAAACCCTGAAATATCAGTGATGTCTTTGAAACTCTGAAATATCAGTGATGTCTTTGAAACTCTGAAACACCAGCGATGTTATTGAAACCCTGAAATATCAGTGATGTTATTAAAACCCTGAAATATCAGTGATGTTATTGAAACCCTGAAATATCAGTGATGTTATTGAAACTCTGAAATATCAGTGATGTCTTTGAAACCCTGAAATATCATTGATGTCTTTGAAACTCTGAAATATCAGTGATGTCTTTGAAACCCTGAAATATCAGTGATGTCTTTGAAACCCTGAAATATCAGTGATGTTATTGAAACCCTGAAATATCAGTGATGTTATTGAAACCCTGAAATATCAGTGATGTCTTTGAAACCCTGAAATATCGGTGATGTAATTGAAACCCTGATATATCAGTGATGTCTTTGAAACTCTGAAATATCAGCAATGTTAATGAAACCTTGAAATATCAGTGATGGTATTGAAACCCCAAATTATCAGCGATGTTATTGAAACCCCAAAATATCAGCGATGTAATTGAAACCCTAAAATATCAGTGATGTTACTGAAACACTGAAATATCAATGATGTTATTAATACCCTGTAATATCAGTGATATTATTGGAACCCTGAAATATCAGTGATATTGTTGAAACCCTGAAATATCAGAGATGTAATGCATATGTGAGGGGCATTCAATTAATTCTGTCACTTATGTCCTTCCATAGAAACAATGTTGCATATGAACATGAACAACTTGTGCAATTGGTTGGGGATGTTTATTCAATACACCTGTGAATTTTCAAATGAATCTGATTACTATTGACCAAGATATTCATTGTTGAATTATACACACTCATGTACAGTGGCTATATTTCAATGTCAGAATGAAACCTGAAGAAAAATCAGAAATAAGGGCTTTAGACTGTGCTAAATAACATATATATATTTACATATATACATACAAAAATTGTAATCCTAGGAAAATGTCTGACTTGCTCACTGGGGATGAAACTTGGGTTAATTATTTTGAGCCCCAACGGTGTATCAATAACAAACAATGGCTTGATAAAAATCTGGCTAGGCCAGTCATAGCAAAGAGGACAAGAAGTGCCAAGAAGGTTTAATGTGCCATTTTCTTCAATTTTAGTGTACCTGTTGTACAAACTCCTTGTAAAGAGGGTAGAACAATTATAGGCAAGTTTTACAATGATAAAGTAATTATATCTGTCAAAAAGTTTTATCAAAATAAACGCCCAAATAAAGGTTTGGAATGCATACAGTTTATTCATGACAATGCTTTTGCTCACAAAAGTAAAAGTGTACAATCTTTCTTAGAACAAGAAAAAGGTTATTCAGGTTGAACACCCCACTTATACCCCTGACTTAAGCCCCTGTGACTTTTTCCTATTTCCAATGCTAAAAAAAATGCTCGCAGGTAAACGCTATGCTACTAGAAGTACTCTTGGGTCTGCAATTTTTTGGTGGGAGACTACTTTGTGGCATTATGGTCATGGACAGCAAGACTTCAAAAGTGTGTATCTGTGTGGGGGGAATACTTTAAAGGGTTGGCTTGATGAAAATCCTGTTCTTTTGAAGATAACTGGTGACAGAATATATTGAATGCCCCTCGTACAGAAGAAAACCATTGATACGAAGATTAATATCTCAAAATAAGATATTATTTAAAATATTACCAAATTTGACCAATGTTTTATCAATAATAAATTGTTTCTCTTTGGGTCTGCAATTCAGTGTCTGAATAGTATACCAAGTGGAGACTACTTTGGGGCATTTAGGTCATGGACAGCAAGACTTCAAAAGTGTGCATCTGTGCGGGGGGAATATTTTGAAGGGCTGACCTGAAAATCTTAAATATCTGAAGACCAGTGACAGAATATATTGAATGCCCCTTGTATATAAAAGTATGTTGTCATTGTCATTCAATTTCATGACTTAATGACCAGGAGTGGGGAAAGGTATCATGGAATGTTGATCTTATTTTTTTATTTTTCCATTTGTATTAGATGTGCCATCTGTACAATCAGTAACAATTTCTACAACTCCATCAACAAGAAATCCACAGAAGGGTAGTTCACTGACGATGACGTGCACCACAACCCCTACTGACTCTACCCACACAAAATATCAGTACAGCTGGAGACGTAACAATGTGGTTGACACCAATTTGGTCTCATATCAATTTACTTTATCAAGCATTCAGCCAGCAAATGCTGGTGATTATAAATGCACAGCCACACACAACGGTGTAGGCAAAAGTAGTGCCACAATGTCTATTGATGTGCAGTGTAAGTATTGTTTATTTATGAAGAGTTGTTCTTCCCATCTTTAATGTTGCAAGTTCTTCAAATGATTATTTCTTTCATTAAACTTTTCATTTGCTGGATATCAATTTCAAAGGTCGAAAGATTTGAACTAAGTGTTGAAATTATTTCTTATTTCTTGAAATCACGAAGCTCATTCAGCATTGCTTATAAGAATGCAATATTGCTTAAGACAGTGTAAGGGGGGAGGAGGGGGGGGGGGGGGCAAGGGGTGATGCATATTAATTAACCCACATGAACAGATTAAAATAATAAAACCAAGTTTACTGTTTTCTTCTTTGGTGGCATTTATTGCTTCCTTGTCTTTTAATGGCGTACATAAAGTTATTGTAATTTTGATATCCAATTTTGTGAGTAAATTCTCCACTTAAAAGTTGGAAAAAAAACCCCTTAAAACTTTGTTTTAATCAGAGAATTGGACTCTGACTGAAATCTTTAAATATTCTAAACTTTATAATGTAGAACTTTGGGGAAGAAATGTCATTTTTAAGCATTTTCTTTTCAAAACACTTAATGGTTGTGAAATTGATATTTGGTCTGGTTATGTTTGTTAGATTTACGATTTTTGATGACTCAAGTGAGAAGAAAGTGGGTTTATAACACTGAATTAATATGATATACATTTTTGCTCTTACGATGGAAAAATGATGTGGCTTAATTATAAAAAGGTTTCTACTGTTTGATAGCTAGTACATGGCTGTCTTGTTTTTACTATTTGCTTTTGAATTGTATACTATGCGACATGATAATTGTTTAATTACTGCCTGAGCCGTGAGTTATATATTTGATATTAATAATAGTGTCTAGTTCCTGCCTGTGAGTAATATATTTGACGTTAATAATAGTGTCTAGTTTCTGCCTGTGAGTTATATATTTGACATTAATGATAGTGTCTAGTTCCTGACTGTGAGTTATATATTTGACATTAATGATAGTGTCTAGTTCCTGCCTGTGAGTTATATATTTGACATCAATAATAGTGTCTAGTTCCTGCCTGTGAGTTATATATTTGACATCAATGATAGTGTCTAGTTCCTGCCTTTGAGTTATATATTTGACATCAATAATAGTGTCTAGTTACTGCCTGTGAGTTATATATTTGACATCAATAATAGTGTCTAGTTCCTGCCTGTGAGTTATATATTTGACATCAATGATAGTGTCTAGTTCCTGCCTTTGAGTAATGCATTTGACATTAATAATGGTGTCTAGTTCCTGCCTGTGAGTTATATATTTGACATTAATAATGGTGTCTAGTTCCTGCCTGTGAGTTATATATTTGACATTAATAATGGTGTCTAGTTCCTGCCTGTGAGTTATATATTTGACATTAATGATGGTGTCTAGTTCCTGCCTTTGAGTTATATATTTGACATTAATAATGGTGTCTAGTTCCTGCCTGTGAGTTATATATTTGACATTAATAATAGTGTCTAGTTCCTGCCTTTGAGTAATATATTTGACATTAATAATAGTGTCTAGTTCCTGCCTTTGAGTAATATATTTGACATTAATAATGGTGTCTAGTTCCTGCCTGTGAGTAATGTATTTGACATTAATAATGGTGTCTAGTTCCTGCCTGTGAGTTATATATTTGACATTAATAATAGTGTCTAGTTCCTGCCTTTGAGTAATATATTTGACATTAATAATAGTGTCTAGTTCCTGCCTTTGAGTAATATATTTGACATTAATAATGGTGTCTAGTTCCTGCCTGTGAGTAATGTATTTGACATTAATAATGGTGTCTAGTTCCTGCCTGTGAGTTATATATTTGACATTAATAATGGTGTCTAGTTCCTGCCTGTGAGATATATATTTGACATTAATAATAGTGTCTAGTTCCTGCCTTTGAGTAATATATTTGACATTAATAATAGTGTCTAGTTCCTGCCTTTGAGTTATATATTTGACATTAATAATGGTGTCTAGTTCCTGCCTGTGAGTTATATATTTGACATTAATAATAGTGTCTAGTTCCTGCCTTTGAGATATATATTTGACATTAATGATAGTGTCTAGTTCCTGCCTTTGAGTAATATATTTGACATTAATAATAGTGTCTAGTTCCTGCCTTTGAGTTCATGTAAAGTATGAAAACCAAGCATAAAATGAGACATAAACAAGGGGTAAATTTTGTGAAGTATGCAAATGAGCTACAAACCAGGCGTAAAATATTAGAAATCAAAGCGTAAAAAATAACGAGACGTCAAAAGAACCAAGCGTAAAATGTCAGAAACTAGGTGTCATAAGAACAAGCAATGTGTCTCTGGAATGAAAATCCTCACTGTAAGCTTTAATATAAGCTTGAGCGCATATGGCTTCTTATCCTTTACCAAAAATGTCAATGAAACAGTGTGTGGACAATATAAAAATTGTATGCGACTAATTCATACCAATTACTTCCAAGAATGTATAATGATAAAGAACAAAGTCATTACGGTCACATAAGCTTTGATGTTTATGGCCAGGCTTTTGTTTCATCATCAACCCCACAATCATCATCATCAACAATGTCATCATCAACAACATCATTAACACCAACATCATCATCTTCAGCAACAACAACATCAGCACCATCATCATCAACACCACCATCATCATCACTATCATCAACACCATCATAAACACAATCATCATCAACATCATCATCAACACCAGCATTATCGCCATCATTAGCAACAACAATATCAGCACCATTATCATCAACACCACCACCATCATCATAATTTTGTCAAGTGGAGAATTTTAATGGAAACCCCCCACCACCACCCCCCCCCCCCCACCCTACCCCACCCACTTCCCAAAATAATTTTTGGTGGCATAAAGTAATCGCAGCATACGTCCGTTTGTCCGTCATTCTGTCAGGTATTTTGTGTCCGACCTCTAACTTTGTCATGCATATATGGATTTTATAAATACTTGCTACAAAAGTTTAACATAACATGACAACGTGTTGTGAGTAGGACCCACACCAATACCTCAAAGGTGAAGATCACACTTTGAGTTTGTTTGACAACACTTTGAGTCTGTGTGAGATTTCGTGTCCGGCCTGTAACTTTGTCATCCATAATTGATTTTATAAATACTTGCTTCAAATGATCAACATAACATGACATGTCACACTTTGCACCAAGACTCCCACTTCAAAGGTCAAGGTCACAATTTAACTTTGTTTGGTGACACTTTCAGTCTGAATGAGATTTCTTGTCTAGGCTGTAACTTTGTCACCTATGGATGAACTTTAAAAAACTCTTAGCTAAATTTATCAGAAAAGTACCTGCTACAAATGATCAACATAACATGAAAATGTGTCATGAGTAAGACCCACACCCATACCTCAAAGGTCAAGGTCACACTTTGAGTTTGTTTGAAAACACTTTTGAGTCTGTGTGAGATTTCTTGTCCGGCCTGTAACTTTGTCATGCATAAATGTTTAACATAACATGAGGACGTGTTGCAAGTAAGACCCACACCCATACCTCAAAGGTGAAGATCACACTTTGAGTTTGTTTGACAACACTTTGAGTCTGTGTGAGATTTCATGTCTGGCCTGTAACTATGTCATGCATAAATGATTTTTTAAATACTTGCTTCAAATGATCAACATAACATGACAACATGTCACACTTTGCACCAAGACTCCCACTTCAAAGGTCAAGGTCACAATTTAACTTTGTTTGACAACACTTACAGTCTGTTTGAGATTTCATATCTTGTCTGTTACTAAATTTCAAAAACACTTGGCTTATTTGATCAACATGACATAATTAAGTCTCTCATGTAAGACCCAGAACCTTTCCTCAAAGGGCAAGGTTACACTTTAAATTTGTTTGATATTGCGTGTCTGGTCTGTAACTTTGTCTTTAACTTGGCTCAGTTGATCAAGATGACATGATGACGTGTCACACATAAGACCTAGACCCGTAGCCTCAAAGATCAAGGTCACACTTTGAGTTTGTATGACAACACTTTGAGTCTGTTTGAGGTTTCAAGTCCATCCTGTAACTTAATCATACATCAATGGATTTGAAAAACACTTTGCTTAATTTATCAACTGATCAACATGACATGACAACATGTCACGTTAAGACCCAGAACCTTACCTTACAGTTTGTTTGATATTTCATGTCTGGTCTGTAACTTTGTCTTCCATGGAGGGATTTTAAAATAGCTTGACACAAGTGATCAGCATGTCATGATGATGTGTCACCTGCATTTACATGTACCTGTAGAAATACCCGTTACATCAGATGTCAATGTCAAGGTTATAAAAAGGTCAAGGTCACACTTTAATGTAAAAAAACATGAAATTGCATGTCTAGTCTGAAACATCAGTCCAATACTCTTGATATTTATGGATACATAGCTACCTATTATAACATATATTGTTATTTTCACAGACCATTTGGGGGGCATGCGACGCTTACTGGTGACATTTCTTGTTTTATTATCATTTTATTCCTTTTATTTTTTTTGTATTTTAAAATAATTAGGGGGCAAGTGGGGATGATAATTAAGCAATTAATTTATTATGGCCTTAGAGCAGAGGAATGCATGTAAATAAATTTTCCAAAATCTTTTGCATCATTGCATTTTATTTGCAAGTACACATTTTTTTACACTGTTCAAAAAGTAAATAATTATAGTAACTTTAATACAGTTTGTCATTCTGAAAGATCAACAGGGGGTTTGTTTTTTTTACATCTCTTGGTAAGTTTAATATCTCATATAGTTTCAAATTTAGTCTTTACTTTATGCTAAGTCCTAATACTTTATGCCACAGTTGAAAAGGTGCTAAAGATAAGAAGTTCAACATTTAATGCCTGACTGGTACACCTTGATGGAAATTTCAATTTTAACAGTTACAACTTTTTTTGAATTACCCCTGTTTGACAGAATTACGCTTGATTGTCAGAAATTACACTTGATTGTCAGAAACTACACCTCGATTCCATAGATAACGTCTTATAATTATTGCTGCATTGATAAAGAGATTACGTGTCCTGCTCCTTTCCGCCGGGTTCCAGGGACACATAACTATCATTTCCGCCTGGTTTCCATCTCAAAACCAGGCAAATTACGCCTGATAACTTTGTATGAATTTACCATGAATATTGTCTGGTTTCTACCCTTTGAGTTTCATATTTGACATAAATAATGTCTGGTTTCTACCCTTTGAGTTTCATATTTGACATAAAAAGTGTCTAATTCTACCCTATTATTACATATTTGACATAGATAGTGTCTAATTCTAACCTATACATACATATTTGACATAGATAGTGTCTAATTCTACCCTATTAATACATATTTGACATAGATAGTGTCTAATTCTACCCTATTAATACATATTTGACAGAGATAGTGTCTAATTCTACCCTATTAATACATATTTGACATAGATAGTGTCTAATTCTACCCTATACATACATATTTGACATAGATAGTGTTTAATTCTACCCTATACATACATATTTGACATAGATAGTGTCTAATTCTACCCTATTAATACATATTTGACATAGATAGTGTCTAAATCTACCCTATTAATACATATTTGACATAGATAGTGTCTAATTCTACCCTATTGATACATATTTGACATATAAAATGTCTAATTCAACCCTATTAGTACATATTTGACAATGTATTCTGTAGTTCTTGCCTATGAGTTATGTTTTTGACATAAATAGTGTCTAATTCTACCCTATTAATACATATTTGACAATATATTCTGTAGTTGTTGCCTATGAGTTATGTTTTTGACATAGATATATTCTGTAGTTGTTGTCTATGAGTTATGTTTTTGACACATATTAATTGTCAAAGCTGTTCCTATCCTTTAGTTAGAATGCTACACTAATCCTCAAAAAAACCCATTTGAGTGGTGTTATTTTGAAACATTATATATTGTGGCAGATGCTCCAGAGTTCTCAGGGGGAGCTACAGTTATTGTGAATGGTGACACTACTGGTGCCCTCGTCAACATTGACTGTACAATGACAGCTAACCCAGCTGTAACGAGATATCAGCTATTTTCAAACGTGAACGGCAATTTGTTCAGCAGTAGTACAACAGTGAACAATAATCCAGCGTCTGGTATTTTTCAAGTGTCTGGATCTAGCTACGGTGTGAGGCTCTACAAATGCCAGGCAACCAATTCTCTTGGCAGTTCTGAGTTTAGGTACTTCACATTACAGGCACCTGCAGGTAAGACGGATGTAGATCTACTCTATATATTTGTCAAAGATTGCAATTTACACAATGGATTGTGTTTATTGTTAATTTTCCACTTTAGCTCAGTCAGAAACACATGTGATTTTCAATCCAGGGGTAGTGAGTTTGAAACTCCACCTGGCCACAGCCACCATACTTATTAATAAACAATATTGCATCTCATTGTTATTTGTCTCTCACCACTTATTTAAATGGGAAAGTTATATCAATTACATTACTTGTGGACATAAGTGTGCTAAAGAAGCTGATAGTCTGTTTGCCCTTGGTTACATTAAAATGACCTTGATATTCAAATATAAAAGCATTATTGAAGCTGCATCAATTACAATGGCTCAGAAAATCATTTAAAATTTGTATGCATCCGATTGAGAAGGCATTTTGCATGGTTTGCATTTCTTAACTAGTGACTTTTATGTGTAAGATAATGGAAAACCAGTTAAAATTTATGTTAAAGATTATAGAAAACTGGTTTAGGTTTATGTGAAAGATTATGGAAAACTGGTTTAGGTGTATGTGAAAGATTATAGAAAACTGGTTTAGGTTTATGTGAAAGATTATGGAAAACTGGTTTAGGTGTATGTGAAAGATTATGGAAAACTGGTTTAGGTGTATGTGAAAGATTATTGAAAAATGGTTTTGGTTATATGCAATATTAAGGAAAACTGATTTATGTTTATATGCAAGATTATGGAAAACTGGTTTAGGTTCATCTGCAGGATTATGGAAAACTGGTTTAGGTTCATGTGCAGGATTATGGAAAACTTGTTATGGTTTATGTGAAAGATTATGGAAAACTGGTTTAGGTTATATGCAAGATTAAGGAAAACTGGTTTAGGTTATATGCAAGGTTATGGAAAACTGGTTTAGGTTATATGCAAGATTATGGAAAACTGGTTTAGGTTTATGTGAAAGATTATTGAAAAATGGTTTAGGTTATAAATTATGCAAGATTTAGGAAAAATGATTTATGTTTATATGCAAGAATATGGAAAACTAGTTTAGGTTTATGTGCAGGATTATGGAAAACTGGTTAGGTTCATGTGCAGGGTTATGGAAAACTGGTTAAGGTTTATGTGCAAAATTATTGAAAACTGGTTCAGGTAATTGTGAAAGATTATGAAAAACTAGTTTAGGCTGTTGTGAAAGATTATGGAAAACTTGTTCAGGTTTATGTAAAAGATTATGGAAAACTGGTCTAGGTTTATGTGAAAGATTATGGAAAACTGGTATAGGAATTTGTGAAAGATTATGAAAAACTAGTTTAGGTTTATGTGAAAGAATGTGGAAAACTGTTCCAGGTTTATGTGAAAGATTATGAAAACTTGTTTAGTTTTATGTGGGTTCTCTATCAGCAGACAATTTGATTCCCTGTTGTCAATATATTTATTAGACATCAACTATTCATAGATGGATTTAAAAAACACTTGGCTCAATTGATCAACATGACGTGACGATGTGTCGTGTGTAAGACCAAAACCCACTTGTTTAACAAGACTTTGAGTCTGTGTGGGATTGTTGTTCGGCCTGTTACTTTGTTGTATGTGGATGCATGTATGTGATGACGACATGTTGCCCGTCAGACCCAAAACTGTACCTCAAAGGTCAAGGTCACACTTTCAGTCTGTTTTGTATCTGATCTGTAACTTTGTCTCATATGGAGGGATTTATAAATTACTTGGCATAAGTGATCACCATGTCAGGAATATACAAATATTTGAACATCTTTTATTTCATGATTTTTTTTATAAATTGTAGACATTCATCAGTGATTTACTGTTGATAATTTTACTGTCTATATGGTTATTTCACTGTTTTTAATAATAAAATAAAAAATAAAAAAGTGTTGGTGTCGGTGGAATATCAGTTTGTGAACATTGAAATTGGCAAGATCACCAGTGGCTTTATGGAATATCAGTTTGTGAACATTGAAATTGGCATGATCACCTGTGGCTTTGAGGAATATCAGTTTGTGAACATTGAAATTGGCATGATCACCTGTGGCTTTATGGAATATCAGTTTGTGAACTCTGAAATTGGCATGATCACCTGTGGCTTTGAGGAATATCAGTTTGTGAACATAGCAATGTTTGAATGCTATTAAAGAGATAATAATGTGGAAACATGATTAAAACACACTGCTAAAAAGTAATAGCTAATGGTAGACAACTGTGACTATAAGTATATTTATAACTATACACAATATTACAAGAGTTGTCTATCTTTCATTTAAATCACATATTCTTATGTAATGTATCCCTAATTCTAATCAATATGGTTATTTATTCATATAGTCTTATATTACATAAGTACACATCATTTTACAGCAAGTACTGGTGCATCTACTGAAGAAGATGGTCTAGCAACTGGAACCATTGCTGCAATTGTACTGGGGTTGATCTTCCTGCTGCTGCTTATCATCATCATCATTGTCTGCTGCTGTAGCTATGGTAAGCTGTTTTGTTTCATCATCATCTTCCTCCTCCTCATCATCATCATTGCCTGCTGCTGTAGCTGTGGTAAGTTGTTTTGTTTCATCATCATCTTCCTCCTCCTCATCATCACCATTGCTGCAATTGTACTGGGGTTGATCTTCCTGCTGCTGCTTATTATCATCATCATTGTCTGCTGCTGTAGCTATGGTAAGCTGTTTTGTTTCATCACCATCTTCCTCCTCCTCCTCCTCATCATCATTGTCTGCTGCTGTAGCTATGGTAAGCTGTTTTGTTTCATCACCATCTTCCTCCTCCTCCTCCTCATCATCATTGCCTGCTGCTGTAGCTGTGGTAAGTTGTTTTATTTCATCACCATCTTCCTCCTCCTGATCATCACCATTGCTGCAATTGTACTGGGGTTGATCTTCCTGCTGCTGCTTATTATCATCATCATTGTCTGCTGCTGTAGCTATGGTAAGTTGTTTTGTTTCATCATCATCTTCTTCCTCCTCATCATCATCATTGTCTGCTGCTGTAGTTATGGTAAGTTGTTTTATTTCAACACCATCTTCCTCCTTCTCATCATCATCATTGTCTGCTGCTGTAGCTATGGTAAGTTGTTTTGTTTCATCATCATCTTCCTCCTTCTCATCATCATCATTGCCTGCTGCTGTAGCTGTGGTAAGTTGTTTTGTTTCATCATCATCTTCCTCCTACTCATCATCATCATTGTCTGCTGCTGTAGCTATGGTAAGTTGTTTTGTTTCATCATCATCTTCCTCCTCCTCCTCATCATCATTGCCTGCTGCTGTAGCTGTGGTAAGTTGTTTTGTTTCATCATCATCTTCCTCCTCCTCATCATCATCATTGTCTGCTGCTGTAGCTATGGTAAGCTGTTTTGTTTCATCATCATCTTCCTCCTTCTCATCATCATCATCATTGTCTGCTGCTGTAGCTATGGTAAGCTGTTTTGTTTCATCACCATCTTCCTCCTCCTCCTCCTCATCATCATTGTCTGCTGCTGTAGCTATGGTAAGTTGTTTTGTTTCATCATCATCTTCCTCCTTCTCATCATCATCATCATTGTCTGCTGCTGTAGCTATGGTAAGTTGTTTTATTTCATCACCATCTTCCTCCTCCTCATCATCACCATTGCTGCAATTGTACTGGGGTTGATCTTCCTGCTGCTGCTTATTATCATCATCATTGTCTGCTGCTGTAGTTATGGTAAGTTGTTTTATTTCAACACCATCTTCCTCCTTCTCATCATCATCATTGTCTGCTGCTGTAGCTATGGTAAGTTGTTTTGTTTCATCACCATCTTCTTCCTCCTTCTCATCATCATTGTTTGCTGCTGTAGCTATGGTCAGTTGTTTTGTTTCAACACCATCTTCTTCCTCCTTCTCATCATCATTGTTTGCTGCTGTAGCTATGGTAAGTTGTTTTATTTCAACACCATCTTCCTCCTCCTCCTCATCATCATCATTGTCTGCTGCTGTAGCTATGGTAAGTTGTTTTGTTTCATCACCATCTTTCTCCTCCTCCTCCTCCTCCTCATCATCATCATCATCATCATCATTATCCCATTCATTATCCTCCTCCTCATCATCAATAATTATTATCATCATTATATTCATCAGCAGCAGCATATTCATATTCATTAAAATAATAATCATAAACATCACCAATATCATTATCTTCATTATTAGCTCGCCGGGTCAAAGTCCAAGGAGAGCTTTTGTCATGACCCCTGGGTCGTTGTCATTGTCGGCATCATCGGCATCATCGTCAGCATCGGCGTCTGTAGACACCGAGGTTAAACTTTTGCGTTTAAGTTTCAGATATCTATGCAACCACTCATTGGATGTGACTGAAACTACGCATGTGTGTTCACCATCATCAATGGAACACACAGAGACAAGAACCATAACACTGGGTTGCATTTTGGCACAGTTATGGCCATTTTTCTACTTAATTTTTCAGGTTAAATTTTTTTTTCAGGTAAGATATCTATGCAACCACTCATTGGATATGAATGAAACTTCCCATGTGTGTTAACCATCATCGATGGAGCACACAGAGACAAGAACCATAACTCAGGGTTGCATTTTGGCAGAGTTATGGCCCTTTTGGACTTAATGTTTCATCTGTTGACACCCAGGTTAAACTTTTGCGTTTAGTTGTGTTTAAGTTTTGGTGTTTCCAATCTCAATCTTTGCATGGGTGGTGAGTTTTATCCCATTGGCGAATTTTGTTGTTTTCTGACAACTCTTGTTGTTTGTTGTTGTAGCCACACATCTCACACCACTTTTACATTTCCAACAGGGCTCCATTGTAACATTTATGTCCAATACAAAGTTAAAAAACAAAATCTGCACCATGTGTCTTTTTAAATTCGATGGTTTTGTGATAGTAATATGTCAACTATTTGCCCACAATGCAGATTGAGCCAACACTTCTAAAATGACACAGAATTGCCTTGAAATGTGGTATCAGCATCAAATTTTCAGTGATGATTTCTAAAATTTTGATTATATAACACATGGTAGGAAAAAATAAATCATTGCAGCACAAAGCTGTAAAAAAAGGAGAAAAAGAGAACTAAAGTTTTAGTTCTACCTTCTTCATGATTGTATCCTACTGTAGCTGTTTTAAATCATGTCAGTATTATCACCACCATCTTCAATATTACCATCATTATCATCATCATTATCAACATTATCATCATTATCTGCTGCTGAAGCTATGAATAGTTATCTCATTGTCATTGTCTGTTATGGTAACTTTCTAATAGTCACCAATTATAATCATCATCATCATCATTGCCTAATGCTATACTTCAGGTAATTTTTGTTTGAGCCTGTAACAATCATCATCCATGATATAGTCATCATTATTATCATCATTGTCAGATGCTGCAGCTAATGTAAGAGTTGTTTATGGCATTGTTATATAACTGTATCATAGTACTATCTTCATCATCATCATCATTATCTGATTGTCTGATACTACAGCTAATGTAAGAGTTGTTTATGGCATTGTTATATAACTGTATCATAGTACTATCTTCATCATCATCATCATTATCTGATTGTCTGATGCTGCAGCTAATGTAAGAGTTGTTTATGGCATTGTCATATCACTTTATCATATTTCTATCTTCATCATCATCATCATCATCTGATTGTCTGATGCTGCAGCTAATGTAAGAGTTGTTTATGGCATTGTCATATCACTTTATCATATTTCTATCTTCATCATCATCATCATTATCTGATTGTCTGATACTACAGCTAATGTAAGAGTTGTTTATGGCGTTGTTATATCACTTTATCATATTTCTATCTTCATCATCATCATCATTATCTGATTGTCTGATGCTGCAGCTAATGTAAGAGTTGTTTATGGCATTGTTTTATCACTTTATCATAGTACTATCTTCATCATCATCATCATCATCATCATCATCATCATCATTGTCATTATCTGATTGTCTGATGCTGCAGCTAATGTAAGCGTTGTTTAATGTCTCACACCACTATTACATTTCCCATAGGGCTCCATTGTAACGTTTATGTCCAAAACAGAGTGAAAAATAAAATTCTGCAGCATGTGTCTGGGCTCAAATTCTTCACTGGTTCAAGATATGCAATTATAAAGAAAAAAAAGTATACCTTGATCAGGTTTTTTTTTTTTAAAATTCAATGCTTTTGTGAGACCTATCAATTTCCAGGGTAATAATATGTCAACTATTCGCCCTAGATGCGGTTCGAACGAACAATTCTGAAATGACACAGAATTGTCAAGAAAGCTGGTATCAGCATCAAATTTTCAGTGGTGATTTCTAAAACACTGACCATTTAACTCATGCTAGCAAAAAAACAAAACATTGCAGTACAAAGCCCTAACAAAAGAAGAAAAAGAGAACTAAAGTTTTATTTCTACCTCCTTCATCTGTAGGTCCGGAGTACTCAAGGGAGATAATAGTGGTGTGAGTCCTTATGGTATTGTTATGTCACTTTATCATAGTACTATCTTAATCATCTTCATCATTATGTGATTGTCTGATGCTGCAGCTAATGTAAGAGTTGTTTATGGCATTGTTTTATCACTTTATCAAAGTACTATCTTCATCATCATCATCATCATCATCATTGCCTAATGCTATACTTCAGGTAATTTTTGTTTGAGCCTGTAACAATCATCATCCATGATATAGTCATCATTATTATCATCATTGTCAGATGCTGCAGCTAATGTAAGAGTTGTTTATGGCATTGTTATATAACTGTATCATAGTATTATCTTCATCATCATCATCATTATCTGATTGTCTGATACTACAGCTAATGTAAGAGTTGTTTATGGCATTGTTATATAACTGTATCATAGTACTATCTTCATCATTATCATCATTATGTGATTGTCTGATGCTGCAGCTAATGTAAGAGTTGTTTATGGCATTGTTTTATCACTTTATCATAGTACTATCTTCATCATCATCATCATCATCATCATTGCCTAATGCTATACTTCAGGTAATTTTTGTTTGAGCCTGTAACAATCATCATCCATGATATAGTCATCATTATTATCATCATTGTCAGATGCTGCAGCTAATGTAAGAGTTGTTTATGGCATTGTTATATAACTGTATCATAGTATTATCTTCATCATCATCATCATTATCTGATTGTCTGATACTACAGCTAATGTAAGAGTTGTTTATGGCATTGTTATATAACTGTATCATAGTACTATCTTCATCATTATCATCATTATGTGATTGTCTGATGCTGCAGCTAATGTAAGAGTTGTTTATGGCATTGTTTTATCACTTTATCATAGTACTATCTTCATCATCATCATCATCATCATTATGTGATTGTCTGATGCTGCAGCTAATGTAAGAGTTGTTTATGGCATTGTTTTATCACTTTATCATAGTACTATCTTCGTCATCATCATCATCATTATGTGATTGTCTGATGCTGCAGCTAATGTAAGAGTTGTTTATGGCATTGTTTTATCACTTTATCATAGTACTATCTTCATTATCATCAGCATCAACAAACTGTAAAAGTCTACTGTCACAATAGGTTTAATAAGCCACCAATTAACATACATGTACATAATTTTGTAACCACTCTGAATATTTAAATGAAAACCAATCTTTGCAGGATGGTGCAGAAAGAAGGAAAAAGTTGAACCAGTTGTTGTTGAGAAACCTTTGGCCAAACCCTACATTCCAAGGTATGTTCATCTTGTTAACATCTTCACAGAAATCATGATATTGTGGCTCTTTATCCAAATACATGACTTATTATGCCTCCTCCTTTCTGATAGGAGACATATTGTTTTTTGTGCTTTCCTTGTGTCCTTCCATACATCTGTCTCCCACAAAAGCTTGTCCTCACCTAATTATTCTCTAAAACAGTCTGCCGGATTTCACTAAAACTTGCTGGGAACTTTGGTGTTGTTTTTTTTTTATAAAAAGTGTTCAGGTTTGATAATTTTGAACTGACTTACAGTGCTTTACATTTTTTGAAAATTTAAAATCTTGTCTGACTGCTTCTTCTTTTGAGCCATCATCTGAAACTTGCATATGGAAGGATCAATGTAACGCTTACTTTTGCATATTTTATTTGCATTCCAGTTAACTTATTTTGGCAGAGTTATGGCCCTTTATATTTTCAAAAATGAAAAACATTGCCCAAGTCTTCCCCACAACCATTGACCACATTTTGACAAAACAAATGATGGATGAGAACCTGGATGTGTATATCCACTTTGCTTTTTGGTGCCATTGCAGTTATTTTTGCAGTCCTATCATCATTCCTAAAACTTTTTAACAATCAACATTAACATTTAAGATAATACCCACAATTGTACAAGTGGCAGACAAAGTTTTTCCTTGAAAGATAATTTAAATGTTCAAAATTTCTCTCTTGTCATACCATTTGTGCCTTGTTTTGACACATATTGTTGTTTTCTATCACCTGTGTGCTTAGAATAAAAGTAAATGTTATACATTATAAATATTCATAACTTTTATCACAAAAAATTAACAAAGTTAATAATTTGATTCAAAGGAGCATTCTTTCCTTAGTAAAAACACCAGAAAAATATAATGTAGTATTGTTGCTATCTTAATTTTTTCTTGGAACATGTTGCCATATTCTGTATAGCCAACATCTCCTTTAGTTCCAGTTTGTTGTTCATATTTAAGCTGACTGTCCAGTTTTATTGATGCTGCAAACACTATATGTTTTACATGCCATTGTGAAGTCTGAATGGGTTTTTGGAACTCAAGGTGAACTGCACTGTTTGCTCTGTGTCCATTATCCCTCTGTCATTAGTCTATCAGTAAATGTTTGCTTCAAATGACCACTTATCTGAAACCACTTGACAGATATTCACCAATTTGGTGAGAAGCATTCTTACATAAAGCTCTCTGAAGTTTGTTCAAGTCATGACCCTTAGTGCAAATTTGAAACACCCATTCATACTGTATGTTTTAGTCTTAGCTAATTATTGTGTATGGTATGACAGTCTTAGACAATCACCTTGTAAGTTCTTGGTGTCTCAGACAGCTGTGCCTTTATTGGCTGTTTATTGGCTGTGTTACAATACATCAAGTAATCAACTAAAACATTTTCCATCACAGACATTATGCCTGATTAGTTCTGTGTATGCTTTAACATTGTGACAATCAGAGCTAATGAGAGGTATTATTTGCTGAAGAAAAGTAGTGTTAGCCAATCATAATGTATATTCTGTAGGAGTTAACCAGTCAAGATGTGTGCTCTGACTGTTTGAAATGATCATACTTAGGTTATGACAGTGTTACCCAATCATAGTGTATGTGTGAATTAGTTAACCAGCTATGATGTGTGCTCTGACTTTCTGAGCCAATCATACTGTAGGTTAGGACAGTGTTAGCCAATCAAAATATATATTCTGTATGAGTTAACCAGTCAAGATTTATGTCCTGACTGTCTGAGCCGATCATACTAAGGTTATGATAGTGTTAGCTAATCATAATGTATATTCTGTATGAGTTAACCAGTCAAGATGTATGCTGACTGTCTGAGCTGATCATACTTAGATCATGACAGTGTTAGCTAATCATAATGTATATTCTGTATGAATTAACCAGTCAAGATGTATGCTGACTGTCTGAGCTGATCATACTTAGATCATGACAGTGTTAGCTAATCATAATGTATATTCTGTATGAATTAACCAGTCAAGATGTATGCTGACTGTCTGAGCTGATCATACTTAGATCATGACAGTGTTAGCTAATCATAATGTATATTCTGTATGAGTTAACCAGTCAAGATGTATGCTGACTGTCTGAGCTGATCATACTTAGATCATGACAGTGTTAGCTAATCATAATGTATATTCTGTATGAGTTAACCAGTCAAGATGTATGCTGACTGTCTGAGCTGATCATACTTAGATCATGACAGTGTTTGCTAATCATAATGTATATTCTGTATGAGTTAACCAGTCAAGATGTATGCTGACTGTCTGAGCTGATCATACTTAGATCATGACAGTGTTAGCTAATCATAATGTATATTCTGTATGAGTTAACCAGTCAAGATGTATGCTGACTGTCTGAGCTGATCATACTTAGATCATGACAGTGTTAGCTACCGGTAATCATAATGTATATTCTGTATGAGTTAACCAGTCAAGATGTATGCTGATTGTCTGAGCTGATCATACTTAGATCATGACAGTGTTAGCTAATCATAATGTATATTCTGTATGAGTTAACCAGTCAAGATGTATGCTGACTGTCTGAGCTGATCATACTTAGATCATGACAGTGTTAGCTAATCATAATGTATATTCTGTATGAATTAACCAGTCAAGATGTATGCTGACTGTCTGAGCTGATCATACTTAGATCATGACAGTGTTAGCTAATCATAATGTATATTCTGTATGAGTTAACCAGTCAAGATGTATGCTGACTGTCTGAGCTGATCATACTTAGATCATGACAGTGTTAGCTAATCATAATGTATATTCTGTATGAGTTAACCAGTCAAGATGTATGCTGACTGTCTGAGCTGATCATACTTAGATCATGACAGTGTTAGCTAATCATAATGTATATTCTGTATGAGTTAACCAGTCAAGATGTATGCTGACTGTCTGAGCTGATCATACTTAGATCATGACAGTGTTAGCTAATCATAATGTTTATTCTATATGAGTTAACCAGTCAAGATGTATGCTGACTGTCTGAGCTGATCATACTTAGATCATGACAGTGTTAGCTAATCATAATGTATATTCTGTATGAGTTAACCAGTCAAGATGTATGCTGACTGTCTGAGCTGATCATACTTAGATCATGACAGTGTTAGCTAATCATAATGTATATTCTGTATGAGTTAACCAGTAAAGATGTATGCTGACTGTCTGAGCTGAACATACTTAGATCATGACAGTGTTAGCTAATCATAATGTATATTCTGTATGAGTTAACCAGTCAAGATGTATGCTGATCATACTTAGATCATGACAGTGTTAGCTAATCATAATGTATATTCTGTATGAGTTAACCAGTCAAGATGTATGCTGACTGTCTGAGCTGATCATACTTAGATCATGACAGTGTTAGCTAATCATAATGTTTATTCTGTATGAATTAACCAGTCAAGATGTATGCTGACTGTCTGAGCTGATCATACTTAGATCATGACAGTGTTAGCTAATCATAATGTATATTCTGTATGAGTTAACCAGTCAAGATGTATGCTGACTGTCTGAGCTGATCATACTTAGATCATGACAGTGTTAGCTAATCGTAATGTATATTCTGTATGAGTTAACCAGTCAAGATGTATGCTGACTGTCTGAGCTGATCATACTTAGATCATGACAGTGTTAGCTAATCATAATGTATATTCTGTATGAGTTAACCAGTCAAGATGTATGCTGACTGTCTGAGCTGATCATACTTAGATCATGACAGTGTTAGCTAATCATAATGTTTATTCTGTATGAGTTAACCAGTCAAGATGTATGCTGACTGTCTGAGCTGATCATACTTAGATCATGACAGTGTTAGCTAATCATAATGTGTATTCTGTATGAGTTAACCAGTCAAGATGTATGCTGACTGTCTGAGCTGATCATACTTAGATCATGACAGTGTTAGCTAATCATAATGTTTATTCTGTATGAGTTAACCAGTCAAGATGTATGCTGACTGTCTGAGCTGATCATACTTAGATCATGACAGTGTTAGCTAATCATAATGTATATTCTGTATGAGTTAACCAGTCAAGATGTATGCTGACTGTCTGAGCTGATCATACTTAGATCATGACAGTGTTAGCTAATCATAATGTTTATTCTGTATGAGTAAACCAGTCAAGATGTATGCTGACTGTCTGAGCTGATCATACTTAGATCATGACAGTGTTAGCTAATCATAATGTATATTCTGTATGAGTTAACCAGTCAAGATGTATGCTGACTGTCTGAGCTGATCATACTTAGATCATGACAGTGTTAGCCAATCATACTCAGTCTGTATATTCTGTATGAGTAAACCAGTCAAGATGTATGCTGACTGTCTGAGCTGATCATACTTAGGTTATGACAGTGTTAGCCAATCATAATATTTATTCTGTATGAATTAACCAGTCAAGATGTATGCTGACTGTCTGAGCTGATCATACTTAGATCATGACAGTGTTAGCTAATCATAATGTTTATTCTGTATGAATTAACCAGTCAAGATGTATGCTGACTGTCTGAGCTGATCATACTTAGATCATGACAGTGTTAGCTAATCATAATGTTTATTCTGTATGAGTTAACCAGTCAAGATGTATGCTGACTGTCTGAGCTGATCATACTTAGGTTATGACAGTGTTAGCCAATCATACTCAGTCTGTATATTCTGTATGAGTAAACCAGTCAAGATGTGTGCTGTGACTGACTTAGCCAATCATACTGTAGATTATGATAGTGTTAGCCAATCATTATAATTATTCTGAATGAGTTAACCAGTTAAGATATGTTCTGTCTGTCTGAGACAATCATGTAGTGTAGATTTTGACTGTCTTAAAGTCAACAATATTGAAAATTGTGAATTTGTCTTTTGATAATTATATTTAGAATATTACTATGGTTTTTAGTAGATTTTTGTAAGGGACCTTTTTTCTCTCAGTATAACCCTGGGTTGCGTTTCACAAAAACAAAAATTATGACAAAAATGGTCGTACATGAAAACCAACAACTTTTCATAATAATTTTTTGAAATTCTTCCTAATGAACCCATTTTGTCTCAAATTATGAAGAAAATAATATCATTTCTGAAAATGTATTCATTTTAAACTCCAATCAAAACTTGAACATAAAACGAAAAGTTATCAAACTGATTTATTTTGATAAACATAATTCATTTTGTGAAGCGCAGCCCTGTTTCTTTAGTGGTGTGTATTATTTTTTATTTATAACCTCTTGAAATGGTGACACTGGAACTTCTCAGTATAGTTTGTACTTGTACTTGATCACAAGTTGTTTATTTTTTTTGTTGTATTCTTCCAAATTCATTTTACATTAGATAAGTTTAATATCTGAATAACAAATATTTCTGGGCCTTGTTTATCTTGCTACAACTTCCTACATTTATCTTTGTTGTTGTTGTATGGTGTTAAGCGGTGCTTTCAACAATTTTTCAATCATATCACAACGGTGTCTACTTGAGACAGTATTCTGAGCGCTATCGCACTGATGTTTCATGCCGCAGACACATTGTACGATACCCCACCCAGTCACATTATACTGACACCAGGCTGACCGGACCTAGAACTTTCCTCTAAATGACCCAGTTGGTGATTGAACCCATGACTTTCCGTATGTAAGGCGGACACTGCAATATTACATTTATCTGAAAAGTGTTTTCTGTTAGTATCTGTATTATCCCCCAATGTACATCATTGCTTTCTAAGTTGCCTGTCTTTGTCAACAACTTATACTACCATCATTTGTCTGTTCTTATCAGCATCTGACAATACCCTTAGCTGCCTGTCTTTGTCAGCAACTTTAATAATGTTACAGTCATTTACCTGTCTTCATCATAAGTTATCTACCTTGTCAACAATTGACACAATACTGAGTTATCTTCCTTTTTCACAAACTGAAGTAAAATGAGTTAGCTATACCATAAGTTAACTAATTTATCTGTCTTTGTCAACAAATGATGCAATAATGAGGTACCTATCTTTGACATCAACTGAGATAATTTTCTGAGTTTATTTGTCATAGATTATATGAGTAAACCATTTCCTAACACAATCCACAATAACCTGTTAAAAACTTACATTGTCTACAGTTACATGTACCTGCCCTTGTGATTGTGTGATTTATTCTGAGTTACCTGTCTGTGGTTGTGTGATATGTTCTGAGTTACCTGTACCTGTCTGTGATTTATTCTGAGTTACTGTCTATGTGATTGTGTGATATATTCTGAGTTACCTGTACCTGTCTGTGGTTGTGTGATTTATTCTGAGTTACCTGTCTATGTGATTGTGTGATTTATTCTGAGTTACCTGTCTATGTGATTGTGTGATTTATTCTGAGTTACCTGTATATGTGATTGTGTGATTTATTCTGAGTTACCTGTCTATGCCATTATTTGGCATCTTTGTCATTAACTGTCATACATGATAATAATGAGGCTACTAACCCACTGAGTTTCTATTTTGGTAGACAGATTTTTTTTAATTAAATTTATGATAATGTTAATAATTGAGACCTTTTTTAGAAATGCAACATATTTGAAGAGGTCAATCTTTCATGATGCCCTCAAAACTTTTGAATATAAGCATACCTGTACTTTTTAACGTTGATAAAGTTATACAGTTAAAGCGGATATTGTTTAATGCTGTCATAGCGTCCTTTTTATTTAAACTTATATACACTTATAAAAAAGTACAATCAACAAATGGAAACATCTCATTCTGAAGTTTATATTTTGTAATATTAATAAAAAGTGAAGTTACATAAAAACAATTTCTGCTCTATGAAATATATATACATTTTATATGAAACTGAACCCAGAGAACCAATGTTTCAATCAAAACAGTGAAATATTGAATCAGCATGATTGATTCCCAGAGAGATTCTTAGATTCTAACTGAAGAATCCTGCAGTAATGACACTTCTGTAAGCCAAATAAAGAAAGACAAATGGGTTGGTAGCCTCTGTAATTCAGTTAATTAATACATAACATTATGTACATGTATCTCTCCTCACCTACCCTTATGTAGGTGTATAGTTTCTGCAAGCTCCACTGTGACAAGGAAAGATGTGGGAATTATGGTGAATGGTTACCCTGACGCATCGTAAGTTTCTTCCGCCTTCACATTACTTTCTGACTTATCATTATTCCTTTAGCTTTTTTATAGTAAACTAGAACTAACGATGCTCATGGTATTAATAGTAGTCTGACATGTATACCTAACAATTTAGTGAATGATAAATATAATAAACCTTGATTGTAAGATTTACTAATATAGATAGCTATATTTCAAAATTGTACAGTGAAATTTGAAAACAATAAAAAGCTAAAAATATATAAAACATAATTAATTTAATGGTCATGAGTTAAAAAATTATGATTTAGAAAGACACTCTGTCAGGAAAATTTGCTATTAAAAGAAAAATAAAATGATAAAATAGTAAACATATAAAAGCACAAAATATAATAATGGTAGACTTTCTAATGGGGTCAGAAATAAATTTCAATAAAAATATGAATATTGTGGTGTTAGAGGTTTTTGGTCCCTTAAAAAAAAAAGTTGGTAAATATATGAAATAATATATAAAAATTTACAACAATATCAATGCATTGAATGTTATAAAGTTACTTGAATTAATTAAATAAATTGCCATCTTTGACATATAAAAATAACTAATTTAGAAAAGAGAAAGAAATTTTTTTTAGCTTGACTATTTGTAGAATAGGGGGGCTATTGTACTCGCCCCAGTGTTGGCGTTGGAGTTGGTTTTTCAGGTAAGATATCTATGCAACTCTCTTTGTTCAAAACCATGACCCTAGGAGCAAAATTGGCCTGTCCTTAATGTGTCAAAATTTTAAACAGTGTTATATTATAGCGAAAACTTAAAAATAGTTTTCTACCAAAGTTCTACCTGAAGTTCAGATATTATATTTCACTTCTTTTTTTAAAAAGGAGTGGTAAAATTGTAGCTGAGCTCCCGACCTTCAATTTTGGTAGAAAAATATTTTTAAAGTTTTTTTCCTATTCAACTCTAGGTAAAATGTTGACCCCTTAGGACAGTCTAATTTTGCCCCTTGAACAATTTAAGAGAAGACCACAAACTGACCCTATTGGTAAAACATCTAAGCTCAAGGCCTTGTACTTGAACACTACAATCTTTAACCTGCTAAAAAACAAAATTTCTAAAAGTCTAAAAGGGCAATAACTCTAACAAAATACAATTAAGAGTTACAGCTCTTGTCTCTATGAGTTAACTAGTCTTCTCTTAAATTGTTTAAGGGGCAAAATTAGACTGTCCTAAGGGGTCAACATTTTACCTAGAGCTGAATAGGAAATAAACTTTAAAAATATTTTTCTACCAAAATTGAAGGTCAGGAGCTCAGATACAATTTTACCACTCCTGAGTTTTTATATTAATTGTATTCCATTTGGTACTTATTTCTTGAAAAAAGCTGTTATTTCAGAACAGCATCAAAATAGTCGAGCGCACTGTCTCTCCTACAGATCTTGCTATAAGAAGGGTACTCCTCTGGAAATGTGCAGTCATCATGTTTATCTCTATTTGACCTTGACCTGCTGGCATCAGTTTTCTTCAGGCAATGATGGAATTATTTTTCTTAAAAACATAACTAGCTTTTTCTTTGGTTTTATGTAAACCGAAAGATTGACTGAAGTTACTGCAACCAGAAATAAGTACTGCTGGTGTGACTGAAGTGACTGCAACCAGATATAAATACTGCTGGTGTGACTGAGGTGATTGCAACCAGATATAAGTACTGCTGGTGTGACAGAGGTGATTGCAACCAGATAAAAGTATTGCTGGTGTGACTGAGGTGATTGTAACCTGATATAAGTTTTGTTGGTGTGACTGAGGTGATTGCAACCAGATATAAGTAATGCTGGTATGACTGAGGTGATTGTAACCAGATATAAGTATTGTTGGTGTGACTGAGGTGATTGCAACAAGATATAAGTATTGCTGGTATGACTGAGGTGATTGCAACCAGATATAAGTATTGCTGGTATGACTGAGGTGATTGCAACCTGATATAAGTAATGCTGGTGTGACAGAGGTGATTGCAACCAGATAAAAGTATTGCTGGTGTGACTGAGGTGATTGTAACCTGATATAAGTTTTGTTGGTGTGACTGAGGTGATTGCAACCAGATATAAGTAATGCTGGTATGACTGAGGTGATTGTAACCAGATATAAGTATTGTTGGTGTGACTGAGGTGATTGCAACCTGATATAAGTATTGCTGGTATGACTGAGGTGATTGCAACCAGATATAAGTATTGCTGGTATGACTGAGGTGATTGCAACCTGATATAAGTATTGCTGGTTTGACTGAGGTGATTGCAACCAGATATAAGTATTGCTGGTATGACTGAGGTGATTGCAACCAGATAAAAGTATTGCTGGTATGACTGAAGTGATTGCAACCTGATATAAGTATTGCTGGTATGACTGAGGTGATTGCAACCAGATATAAGTATTGCTGGTATGACTGAGGTGATTGCAACCAGATATAAGTAATGCTGGTATGACTGAGGTGATTGCAACCTGATATAAGTATTGCTGGTGTGACTGAGGTGATTGCAACAAGATATAAGTATTGCTGGTATGACTGAGGTGATTGCAACCAGATATAAGTATTGCTGGTATGACTGAGGTGATTGCAACCTGATATAAGTATTGCTGGTTTGACTGAGGTGATTGCAACCTGATATAAGTATTGTTGGTGTGACTGAGGTGATTGCAACCAGATAAAAGTATTGCTGGTGTGACTGAGGTGATTGCAACCAGATATAAGTAATGCTGGTATGACTGAGGTGATTGCAACCAGATATAAGTATTGCTGGTATGACTGAGGTGATTGCAACCTGATATAAGTATTGTTGGTGTGACTGAGGTGATTGCAACAAGATATAAGTATTGCTGGTATGACTGAGGTGATTGCAACCAGATATAAGTATTGCTGGTATGACTGAGGTGATTGCAACCTGATATAAGTATTGCTGGTTTGACTGAGGTGATTGCAACCTGATATAAGTATTGTTGGTGTGACTGAGGTGATTGCAACCAGATATAAGTATTGCTGGTATGACTGAGGTGCTTGCAACCAGATATAAGTATTGCTGGTATGACTGAGGTGATTGCAACCTGATATAAGTATTGCTGGTTTGACTAAGGTGATTGCAACCAGATATAAGTATTGTTGTTGTGACTGAGGTGATTGCAACCAGATATAAGTATTGCTGGTATGACTGAGGTGATTGCAACCAGATATAGTTATTGCTGTTGTGACTGAGGTGATTTCAACCAGATATAAGTATTGCTGGTATGACTGAGGTGATTGCAACCTGATATAAGTATTGCTGGTGTGACTGAAGTGACTGCAATCAGATATAAGTATTGCTGGTGTGACTGAGGTGACTCCAACCAGATACATGTACAAGTATTGCTGGTATGACTGAGGTGATTGCAACCACAAATAAGTATTGCTGGTGTGACTGAGGTGACTGCAACCAGATATAAGTATTGCTGGTGTGACTGAAGTGACTGCAACCAGATATAAGTATTGCTGGTGTGACTAAGGTGACAGCAACATGATATAAGAATTGCTTGTATGACTGAGGTGACTGCAACCAGATATAAGTATTGCTGGTGTGACTGAAGTGACTGCAACCAGATATAAGTACTGCTAGTGTGACTGAAATGATTGCAACATGATATAAGTGTTGTTGGTATGACTGAGGTGATTGCAACCAGATATAAGTATTGCTGGTATGACTGAGGTGATTGCAACCTGATATAAGTATTGCTGGTTTGACTGAGGTGATTGCAACCTGATATAAGTATTGTTGGTGTGACTGAGGTGATTGCAACCAGATATAAGTATTGCTGGTGTGACTGAGGTGATTGCAACCAGATATAAGTAATGCTGGTATGACTGAGGTGATTGCAACCAGATATAAGTATTGCTGGTATGACTGAGGTGATTGCAACCTGATATAAGTATTGTTGGTGTGACTGAGGTGATTGCAACAAGATATAAGTATTGCTGGTATGACTGAGGTGATTGCAACCAGATATAAGTATTGCTGGTATGACTGAGGTGATTGCAACCTGATATAAGTATTGCTGGTTTGACTGAGGTGATTGCAACCTGATATAAGTATTGTTGGTGTGACTGAGGTGATTGCAACCAAATATAAGTATTGCTGGTATGACTGAGGTGCTTGCAACCAGATATAAGTATTGCTGGTATGACTGAGGTGATTGCAACCTGATATAAGTATTGCTGGTTTGACTAAGGTGATTGCAACCAGATATAAGTATTGTTGTTGTGACTGAGGTGATTGCAACCAGATATAAGTATTGCTGGTATGACTGAGGTGATTGCAACCAGATATAGTTATTGCTGTTGTGACTGAGGTGATTGCAACCAGATATAAGTATTGCTGGTATGACTGAGGTGATTGCAACCTGATATAAGTATTGCTGGTGTGACTGAAGTGACTGCAATCAGATATAAGTATTGCTGGTGTGACTGAGGTGACTGCAACCAGATACATGTACAAGTATTGCTGGTATGACTGAGGTGATTGCAACCACAAATAAGTATTGCTGGTGTGACTGAGGTGACTGCAACCAGATATAAGTATTGCTGGTGTGACTGAAGTGACTGCAACCAGATATAAGTATTGCTGGTGTGACTAAGGTGACAGCAACATGATATAAGAATTGCTTGTATGACTGAGGTGACTGCAACCAGATATAAGTATTGCTGGTGTGACTGAAGTGACTGCAACCAGATATAAGTACTGCTAGTGTGACTGAAATGATTGCAACATGATATAAGTGTTGTTGGTATGACTGAGGTGATTGCAACCAGATATAAGTATTGTTGGTGTGACTGAAGTGACTGCAACCAGATATAAGTATTGCTGATGTGACTGAAGTGACTGCAACCAGATATTTATATTGCTGATGTGACTGAGGTGATTGCAACCATATATAAGTATTGCTGGTATGACTGAAGTGACTGCAACCAGATATAAGTATTGCTGTTGTGACTGAGGTGACTGTAACATGATATAAGAATTGCTGGCATGGCTGAGTTGACTCTAACGAGATATAGGTATTGCTGATGTGACTTAGGTGATTGCAACCATATACAAGTATTGCTGGTATGACTGAGGTGATTGCAACCAGTGATAAGTATTGCTGCTGTGACTGAGATGATTGCAACATGATATAAGTATTTCTGGTATGACTGAGGTGACTGCAACCAGATATAAGTATTGCTGGTGTGACTGAAGTGACTGCAACCTGATATAAGTAGTGCTGGTGTGACTGAAATGATTGCAACATGATATAAGTATTGCTGGTATAACTGAGAGGATTGCAACCAGATAAAAGTATTGCTGGTGTGACTGAGTTGATTGCAACTAGGTATAAGTATTGCTGGTTTGACTGATGTTATTGCAACCAGATATAAGTATTGCTGGAGTGACTGAGGTAATTGCAACAAATAATATAAGTATGGCTGGTATGACTGAGGTGATTGCAACGAGATATAAGCATTGCTGGTGTGACTGAGGTAACTGCAACATGATATAAGTATTGTTGGTATGACTGAGGTGACTGCAACCAGATATAAGTATTGCTGGTGTGACTGATGTGACTGCAACATGATATAAGTATTGCTGGTATGACTGAGGTGATTGCAACCATATATAAGTATTGCTGGTGTGACTGAAGTGACTGCAACCAGATAAAAGTATTGCTGATGTGACTGCAATCAGATATAAGTATTGCTGGTGTGACTGAAGTGACTGCAACCATATATAAGTATTGTTTATGTGACTGAAGTGACTGCAACCAGATATAAGTTTTGCAAGTGTGACTGACGTGACTGCAACATGATATAAGAATTGCTGGTATGACTGAGGTGACTGTAACCAGATATAAGTATTGCTGGTGTGACTGAGGTGATTGCAACCATATAGAAGTATTGCTGGTATGACTGAGATGATTGCAACCAGATATAAGTATTGCTGGTGTGACTGAGGTGATTGCAAGTGCATGTAGATATAAGTATTGCTGGTGTGACTGAAGTGACTGCAACCAGAAATAAGTACTGCTGGTGTGACTGAAATGATTGCAACATAATGTAAGTATTGCTGGTATAACTGAGGTGATTGCAACATGATATAAGTATTGCTGGTGTGACTGAGGTGATTGCAACCAGATATAACTATCGCTTGTGTAACTGAGGTGACTGCAACATGATGTAAGAATTGCTGGTATGACTGAAGTGATTGCAACCAGATATAAGTATTGCTGGTATGACTGAGGTGATTGCAACTAGGTTTAAGTATTACTGTTATGATTGAGGTGATTGCAACCAGATATAAGTATTGTTGGTGTGACTAAGGTGATTGCAACATGATATTAGTATTGCTGGTATGACTGAGGTGATTGCAACCATATATAACTATTGCTGGTGTGTCTGAGGTAACTTTAACCTGATATAAGTATTGTTTGTGTGACTGAAGTGACTTCAACCAGATAAAAGTATTGCTGGTATGACTAAGGTGATTGCAACCAGATATAAGTATTGCTGGTATGACTGAGGTGATTGCAACCTGATATAAGTATTGTTGGTGTGACTGAGGTGACTGCAACATGATATACAAATTGTTGGTATGACTGAGGTGACTGCAATCAGATATAAGTATTGCCAGTGTGACTGAGGTAACTTCAACCAGATATGAGTATTGCTGGTATGACTGAAGTGGTTGCAACCAGAAATAAGTATTGTTGGTGATTGCAACCAGATATAAGTATTGTTGGTATGACCAAGGTGACTGCAACCAGATATAAATATTGTTGGTATGACCAAGGTGACTGCAACCAGATATAAGTATTGATGGTGTGACTGAGGTAAATTCAACATGATATAAGTATTGCTGGTGTGACTGAGGTAAATTTAATCAGATATAAGTATTGCTGGTATGACTAAGGTGATTGCAACCAGAAATAAGTATTGTTGGTATGACCAAGGTGACTGCAACTAAATATAAGTATTGCTGGTGTGACTGAGGTAACTTCAACCAGATATAAGTATTGCTGGTATGACTGAGGTGATTGCAACCAGAAATAAATATTGTTGGTATGACCAAGGTGACTGCAACATGATATAAATATTGTTGGTATGACCAAGGTGACCGCAACCAGATATAAGTATTACTGGTGTGACTGAGGTAAATTCAACCAGATATAAGTATTGCTGGTATGACTGAAGTGATTGCAACCAGAAATAAGTATTGTTGGTATGACCAAGGTGACTGCAACCAAATATAAGTATTGCTGGTGTGACTGAGGTATCTTCAACCTGATATAAGTATTGCTTATAAGACTGAGGTGATTGCAACCAGAAATAAGTATTGCTGGTATGACTGAGGTGACTTCAATGTGATATAAGTATTGTGGGTTTGACTGAGGTGACTGCAACCAGATATAAGTATTGCTGGAGTGACTGAGGTGATTGCAACATGATAAAAGTATTGCTGGTATGACTGAGGTGACTGCAACCAGATATAAGTATTGCTGGAGTGACTGAGGTGAATGCAACCAGATATAAGTACTGCTGGTTTGACTGAGGTGACTGCAACCATATATAAGTGTTGCTGGTGTGACTGAGGTGATTGCATCCAAATATAAGTGTTGCTGGTGTGACTAGATATGAATATTGATTCAGTGACTGAGGTGATTTCCACCAAATATATGCACTGTTGGTGGGACTTTATGTAAGTCAGTTGATGCCTGGCTGGTTTTATTTTTAACCAGGTTTTTCAAAGTTGAAGACCTGGTAAATAGATTGGTGAAGTCGGCTGGCGGACGGGGTGGCGAATGGGCGGCGTAAAGTTTTTTATTTCTGTTCAATACCTAGAGTATTTTTTATCGAAACTAAACCAAACTTACACAAAGTGTGTACCTTTATAAAATCTAGGCCAAGTTCGATAACCAGCTAAACACACCATTATCTTAAGAGTTATGGCCCTTTAATTAGTCAAAAATGCTTAAATTGCCCATTTCCGCTAAATAACTAGAGTATTCTTTATCAGAACTGAAGCAAACTTACACAAAGTGTGAATCTCTTTAAAATCTAGGCCAATTTCAATAACCAGCCAATTCAGACCATTATCTTTAGAGTTGTGGCCCTTTAATTAGTAAAAAATTATAAAATTTACCGTTTCCGCTCAATAAATAGATTATTCTTTTTTAGAACTGAAGCAAACTTACACAAAGTGTGTATTCCTATAAAATCTAGGCCAAGTCAGATAACCAGCTAATACGGACTATTATCTTTAGAGTTATGGCCCTTTTATTAGTCAAAAATGCTAAAATTACCCGTTTCTGCTCAATAACTAGAGTACTCTTTATCTGAACTGAAGCCAACTTACACAAAGTGTGTATCACTATAAAATCTGAGCCAAGTTGAATAACCAGCCAATTCTGACCATTATCTTCAGAGTTATGGCCCTTTAATTAGAGTCAAAAATGCTAAAATTGATTGTTTCCGCAACCAAACTTATAAAATTTTTCTAGTGGTAAAGTAAAAATAATCTTTTTCTTTTGTTATTTTGATGAAGATACTAAAAAAGTTAAGATTGATGTATTGATATATATTAAAATGAAACTCCATTAACATGCACATTTTTATCTTGAAAATGGTTTGCAGTGCCCTTGCTCAGTTGATAGCCATGAGGCAAAAAATATTATAAAAAATACAAATGATTTATTAGATAAATGTACAGGTCCGTTTAAAAATTTTACAACCCTGCTACATTTATCATAATGTTTGATGCATTTTGTAATATATTTGTAGAATCAAACATCGTGTTTAAGAAATTGTTGCCAACAGTTGAGCATGTGTGACTAAAATGTTTGAAAAACATGGTTTTTCGGGGAATTTCCATGTCTCTTGTTATATATTTCAGTTGACACTTTACTCACATTGACTGTATATATTTCAGTTGACACTTGACTCATTTTGACTTTATATATTTCTATTGACACTTGACTCATTTTAACTTTATATATTTCAGTTGACATTTGACTCATTTTGACTTTTTATATTTCTATTGACACTTGACTTATTTTAACTTTATATATTTCAGTTGACACTTGACTCATTTTGACTTTATATATTTTAGTTGACACTTGACTCATTTTGACTTTATATATTTTAGTTGACACTTGACTCATTTTGACTTTATATATCTTAGTTGACACTTGACTCATTTTAACTTTATATGGTTCAGATGAAACTTAACTCACTTTGACTTTATATATTTCAGTTGACACTTGACTAATTTATATTTTATATATTTCAGTTGACACTTGACTCACTTTGACTTTATAATTTATATATATATATATCAGATGATACTTGACTCACTTTGACTATATATATTTCAGATGACACTTGACTCGTTTTTACTTTATATTTTTCAATTAACACTTGACTCACTTTGACGTTATATATATCAGATGACACTTGACTCATTTTGACGTTATATATTTCAGTGTATCCACAGACTATGAAGAACAAAGATACGCAACCCCACGGTATCATCTGAAACCTGCGACCAGCACCGGTCCAATTATGTAAGTTAAATGAATGTTTCAGAGGTAGTTTTGGTTGCTTATATAACCAAAAACTGTTTTTCATCATTTAATTTATGATACAAGTTCTATTCTTTGGGTGTCAGTAATTCAATATTAAGTTTTTGCATTGAGTTTTGTTTCTTTGAAACTGTTGTCCCCAGGGACACCAAAATTAGCTTGTAGCATCTTTTTTGATGACCTTAGATGTCCTGAATAATGAACTTAATATTAGCTCAGTTTTTTTGAAACTGTATGACCACAATCACAGATTTGTTTCATAGTTGTGTAATAATTAGATCTTCTGAAAAAAAGTTTATTAGTTCCCAACTGGATTCGCTAGAAGGGATCATGTGTTTACTCTCCATCTGTCAGTCAATCTGGCATCCATCATCCCTCCATCCATATGTCAATCTGTCAATCAGTCTAGCATCTATCCATCCCTCCATCCACATGTCCATCTGTCAGTCAGTCTGGCATCAATCCATCACTTTATCCATATGTCTATCTGTCAATCAGTTTGGCATCCATCCATCCTTCCATCAGAATGTCCATCTGTCAGTCAGTCTGGCATCCATCCATCCCTCCATCCACATGTCCATCTGTCGGTCAGTCTGGCACCGATCCATCCCTCCGTCCATATGTCCATCTGTCAGTCAGTCTTGCATCCATCCATCCTTCCATCAACATGTCCATCTGTCAGTCATTCTGGCATCCATTAATCCCTCCATCCACATGTCCATCTGTCAGTCAGTCTTGCATCCATTCATCCATCCATCCATCCATCCACATTTCAATCTGTCAGTCAGTCTGGCATCCATCCATCCCTCCATCCCCATATCCATCTGTCAGTCAGTCTGGCATCCATTTATCCCTCCATCCGCATATCCATCTGTCAGTCAGTCTGGCATCCATCCATCCATCCATCCATCCATCCATCCATCCATCCATCCATCCATCCATCCATCCATCCATCCATCCATCCATCCATCCATCCATCCATCCATCAATCCATCCATCCATCCATCCATCCATCCATCCATCCATCCATCCATCCATCCATCCGTCCATCCATCCATCCATCCGTCCATCTGTCCATCCATCCGTCCGTCCGTCCGTCCGTCCGTCCGTCCGTCCGTCCGTCCGTCCGTCCGTCCGTCCGTCCGTCCGTCCGTCCGTCCGTCAATCCATCCATCCGTCCGTCCATCCATCCATCCATCCATCCATCCATCCATCCATCCATCCATCCATCCATCCATCCATCCATCCATCCATCCATCCATCCATCCATCCATCCATCCATCCATCCATCCATCCATCCATCCATCCATCCATCCATCCATCCATCCATCCATCCATCCATCCATCTTTCCATCCGCATTTCAATCTGTCAGTCAGTCTGGCATCCATCCATCTCTCCATCCCCATATCCATCTGACAGTTAGTCTGGCATCCATCCATCCCTCCATCCGCATGTCCATCTGTCAGTCAGTCTGGCATCCATCTATCCCTCCATCCGCATGTCCATCTGTCAGTCAGTTTGACATCCATCCATCCCTCCATCCGCATATCCATCTGTCTGGACTTGAAGATAACTGTAATAGTATTTAAGCTAGAGTTGTAAAACTTTGGCAATAAGGAGATAATACAGGTCATTTAATTTTTTTCAGTCAGAAAATCATTGTGGTTCCTATAGCAACAAAATAAAGTAAAATTACAGATATAACATGGTTCCTGTGGTAACACAAAACATAACAAAGTTACATTTGTGAAGCTTAGCATGTAGATAGAGGCAATAAGGAGATTATGAAGGTCAAGAATTGTGGTTGCTCTGGCAAAAATTGATAAAATTACAGATACAAGTTGGATCCTATGGTACATGTAACACAAAAAGCATCAAAGCTACATTTTTCAAACTTACCATGTGGATAATGGGCAATAAGGAGATCATGCACATTATTTTAGTACTTTTTGAGTCCAGCACAAATTGTGAATGCTTTGGCAAAAAAACTGTACACTCCAATGTATTTTTTTGGTTGACCTTGACCTTGTTCTCTATGGATAATTAATAAACTTGATATAATAATTATTAACTCTGCTTTCTGTGAAGAAATCTCAGAGTGCAATAATATTGATTGAACTTGAATAGACAAATATCATGATATTGTATTGCATCTCTATTTGATTTTATTTGCCTGTCCTTGACCTTGCATTGATAAGCTGGACATCTTCATAGCCTCACTTTGTGATATATAAGTGATATAAGTGAGACATTTAATTCCGCAGAATGCTCTTGTTCTATTCAGTATGACAATAGCTGGCATAAAATCTTAAAAGTGACAGGCAGCAAATTTTATAAGTTATCAGTTGACATTATAATCTACATATAAATGGTGAAATTGGCCGACATTGGTGGTCAGCTTTGGCAAGAAGTGTTAAATATATTGACATGTTATTTTTGTTACATGCAAAGAAAGAAATTATGTTATATTTGAATAATTATTTTACTCATAATTTCAACCCTGACATGACACTTTTAATTTGATAACATTCTATTTATAATTTCTAATAAAAAGGGAAGCTCTGTCAGTAATGCATCTGTTGATCTAGGTCTGAATCTTCACTCAGACACAATCTCCTTGATGATTGCAGAGATGGATGTGCTTGTGTACTGATAACCTTCCAGTAGTAAGGTTGACTGATTGTATGTTAACCATTGATGGCTTAAAATGATGCTAAATATTCAAACAAACAAAATAAAACATTTATTTCATATCTTAGCTCGATGTTTGATGACACTTATGACCAGCCCCGTCCACACCAGATTCCAGCCCTTGACACGCAGTACCTGTACACAGAAGAAGCACCAAAGAAACGTCGCAAGCACCGACGAAAGAAGCACCGTCACTCCTCGCCTAGACGCAGTTATGAACCTCAACCAGTGCAAGAGAGGGTGTATACAGCACCACCTAGTGATGATGACCTTGTTGTGGTTCCAGGAAACAGTACACAGAATTATTTTGAGTAGTGCTCATTTCTCAAACAGATACTTATTGAATGGTACTCAAGGTTGTCACTCTGTTGAAGAATTTGGCAACTCGATTTGTTATATACGATATCCGATGATGTCAATATATGGACATAAAGGATTACAATACTAAAAATTAAAAATTAATGGAAAACAAATTTTGATATTTTCATTGAATAGTATTTTTGCTTCAGTTAAGCAAGTAATATATTCATGGACACTATATATTATGTTTTATTATAAGAGCCTTGACATTTCTTTTGAAGAACTTAACAATTTGATGTATTTATTCAAATCTTTGCTAAAATAATAATTATATATTGTAAAGAATATTTACATGAATCTATTTTAAAAACTGAAAATAATTATGGAATAAATACAAAGATATATACTACATTTTGTAAAATACTCATTGTTTTTATTTGTTAAATTTATTGACAGGGCTCATATTTGTATTTTAATTCTTATAAAAAAAAATGGACAATTAATTGTATAATATTTATTCTAAACTGTTATAAGAAAGGAGCATAGAGAATCAAAATTATACATAGTGATATAATTTACTGTAGACAGAGGTTATATATAGAAGGATATTAGAGAGGTTTATATAGAGGCGGATGTTAGAGAGGTTTATATAGGAGAGGATGTTAGAGAGGTTTATATAGGAAAGGATATTAGAAAGGTTTATATAGGAGAGGGTATTAAAAAGGTTTATATAGGAGAGGATGTTAGAGAGGTTTATATAGGAAAGGATATTAGAAAGGTTTATATAGGAGAGGGTATTAAAAAGGTTTATATAGGAGAGGATGTTAGAGAGGTGTATATAGGGGAGGATGTTAGAGAGTTTTATATAGGAGAGGATGTTCGAGAGGTTTATATAGGAAAGGATATTAGAGAGGTTTATATAGGAGAGGATGTTATGGATGTTTATATAGTGGAGGATGAAAGAGAGGTCTATATGGGAGAGGATGTTAGTGAGGTTGATATAGGAGAGGATGTAAACACGTAAGAGAGGTTTATTTGGGAAAGGGTTTTAGAGAGATTTATATAGGAAAGGGTGTTAGAGAGGTTTATATAGGAGAGGATGTTAAAAATGTTGATATAAGAGAGGATGATAGAGAGGTTTATATAGGAGAGGATGTTAGAATAGAGGTTTATATAGGGGAAGATGTTAGAGAGGTTTATATAGGAGAGGATATTAGATACTATTATATAGGAAAGAGTATTAGAGATGTTTATATAGGGGAGGATGTTAGAGACCTTTATATAGGAGAGGATGTTAGAAGGTTTTATATAGGGGAGGATGTTAGAAGGTTTTATATAGGGGAGGATGTTAGAGATGTTTATATAAGAAAGGATGTTAGAGAGGTTTATATAGGGGAGGATGTTAGAGAGGTTTGTATAGAAGAGGATGTTAGAGAAGTTTATATAGGGAGGATGTTAGAGAGGTTTATATAGGAGAGGATTTTAGAGAGGTTTATATAGGTGAGGATGTTAGTGAGGTTTATGTAGGGGAGGATGTTAAAGAGGTTTATATAATTATGTGAGTGTTGTAAATAAACTGTATTTTATTTAACTGTGATCTAGTTATAGTTTATATAAAATTTATATATAAAGATTAATTTACCCTCGTTTTTTTAACTATTCTTTCAGCAAATCCTGTGGGTGGGGGAAGGGGGTGTGAAAATGTATTGAAGAAGAGTCAGACAATGTTTCCTTGATCAGAGTTGTTTGTTGTTTTTCTGGGACTGATCTGGATGTACATTGTTTGTAAATCGTATCATCTGTGTGACCTACCATTAGTGCTGAGTTTTCAAAGCTCTGACAACTTAACGTTCTGTTAAGTGAAATATTGTATGATCAATACATTTAATATTCAAAGTGTTTCATAGCAAGTACAAAGGTTAATAGAAATAGAATGGCATTTTGTTATGATTGTCAGTAAATTGTTGCATCGGATGTATTAAATCTCAAAATATCATGATTTGAAAATTCATCTTAAAGTGTGGTTGAACCAATGGTATTGGTCAATGTGACAACCAATGGAAACCTACCAGATTAATCACCCTATAATTATAGTGATTTATATCTATGGTAAAAAAAAAAGGTAATTGTACAAATAAAACATGTGCACATGCAGTACCTTGATTGAAAGCTGTAATGAACTTTGGGGGTGGGTCTACTGTTGCAGACCTTTTGCACAAACAAAGAAACATAAGTAAAGCACATATTTAATAAGCAGTTGAGCTGAATACAGATTATATGCACTTGGGAGTATATGTGCTTGTGTAGTGGACATTTCTGTATTTACTAGTTCCAGAAAAGCTCTTCTCAACAATTATTTGGTAGGTAATTCATATCAATATTCATGGTTCTTTATTTGGTTTTAAAGAAACTAAAGTGGCTGGCTACAAATATTATACAGGACTTTTTTTGAAACCTGATTTTTTTTTAAATATAGTTGATCAGAGAATATAAAGTGATTAAGTCACTGATTTGATGTACATGTAGTTATTTTGTAATACATGTATAACAAAAATATTTTCATGGTAAGGAATTTAAAACATTATTGTCTTGAATATTCAATAACTTGTATTCAGTTTGTTCAGGGAGTTGCCATGAAATTTTACTTGTGTTACAATTTACGATATAATATGATTAAAAACATTCTGCATATCATTTTTTTTTTTTAAATCAAATTTTAATATTTGAACACACATTTAAAAACAGAGTTGGTTTTCCGGAATTGGTGAAATATACACTACATGTAAAATGTTGTTAGTTTATATCTATATAATTTGTAAATACTTATCTTGTATTAGGAAACAAATAATTTGTGAAGCAAAAATGACATACAGATGACCAATCTCTGAAGAAGAAGGCCTGACTATAATAAAGTATTGTTTAAGAAATGTGGGTGTTTTTAAGCATTTTATGGTAAACCCCATGAAAAATGTTTTTCACCTTTTGTGACTGCATAGAATGTGTGTTTTTCTAGACTGTTTTTATGTTTGTTTATTACATGTATGGCAAGCCAAAACAAATAGCCTGTAAAGACAAACAAGGCTGCTAAATTGAACGTCATCTATCAAACCTGTCTGTATCAACTTATCTTTTCTACTCTTATTTATTTGTATCATATCTGGCTATAAATGTTCAGTGTTATAAGTTATACCATTAGACCATTATAAATTAATTGCTAGATTATCATTAAGTCTTTTCTTTAAAAGGGAGAGGGCAGGAGGATTTTATTTATTTATTTTTTTTTTTTTAAATTTTGTTGTTTTTTTATAAAAAGTAAAGAAAATATTTATTATTATATAAGTGTTTGGGCGGCATGAAAGTTAGGGGGTGGCGGGGATGATAATCTAGCAATTAATTTATTATGGCCTTTGTTTGTTGTAAATTATGAATGTGATAATATTGGCTGTTAAGTCATATTAAGCTACTGGTAGTGTTTTTATTATTGTATCCGTCCATTTAGATAGATCTGTAATTGTAGATCTTGTCTGCATTTTTATACTGTTTGACTATTTATTTTTTTACACAAAGATTTGCTTTTAAGTAGGTGTTCAGGTTATTATCCTTGTTATTGTTTGTAAGTTTTTCATCCATGTAAACAACTAACTGTTTTTCTGCTTTAATTTCCACTTAATAAAATATTTTAATTATAAATAAAACTAACTTTCTACTGAGGATATTGAATAATTCCAAAGCAACTTTGAGGCATGCAATCAAAACTATGACAGTTTTTAAATCATAACATTATACATTTTTCAAAGATTCCAACTCTGTGTGTAAAAAATAAACATTGAGTTGATTATTTTAATGTTTGATTGGATGAGAAACTAAATATAAATTCTTTTTACTATTAGATTTCTTTCTTATTTTAAAATGTCACTTACCAAATTGCATTTACAAAAATATTGATTTTGCTTTAAATTTTGACACGTGTTTCAGGTACATTTCTATATAATGATCTGCAATTTGTGTCATTAATTAGTGAGAAATCTAATGAAAAGATCTAATTAATGTTTTCGTTTTGTTTTTTAACTGTTTCATCAAATGATTATCTAACCCTAATCATGAATTTTACAAATTTTTAATGACATATTTTTTAAACATTTATTTTCTGCAATATCCTACATTAACAAGCCCAGCAATGGCATAAATTGTGCTTTATCAATTTTATACATAATGCAATAAACATTCTTACTGATATGTGTATGCATCAAACACACACTTATAAATATGACACTCTATTAGTTCTAAGGTTTATTTACATGTATATGCAATTTCAATTTGATATTTGTTACAAATACCTTTTTTCATTCTTCTAATACTCAAATAAGCATAATAAGATCATGTTGTTAGAATTAACTCTGTTTGCACCTCTTTTTTTAGATTTAAGTATTGTGTTCTTAAAATCCTCATTCTAGATTTCGTCAATTATTTGAGACTTTGTATTTTTTATTCATGGGAGGTAAATCAGTAATAGTTATATTTTTAATATGTTACCTCCCTTTAACTCTGATAGCTTTTGTTCGCAGAAGAGATGAAATAATTATATAGGACTACATTTGTTATGTTGAAGCTTTACAGATTTTGTGAAAAAGGGAGACAACTTTATTTCTTAAATGCATTGTTATAGTTATATTAAAGAAATATGAAAGTTTGTTTTTAATAGTTTATTAAGAGAATCAACATCTTAGAAAAAAATGTTTAGAAAGCCTTATTTTGAAAGTAAAATACAAAAATGGACCTAAAAAATGGAAAACAGAATGACAAATGATGACATTTAGTTATGTAAAACTGTCATCTCCCTTTTCTCTTTTAAACATTTTATCTCCCTTTTTGTTTCATTTACCTAAAGATGAATAATGGTAATGCAGTATAATAATTAAGATGGCTATGTTTTGTTTCATTCAGCACTTGCAATTTAGAAACTATGTTATAAATAAAAGATATCAAGAATTTTATTAATGAAAGCAAATGATCCCGTCCATTTATACTAGAGTAATTATGTAGTTATATTTGATAATAAAATATTTACTGAACTATGTTTTGTTTCTTTATTAGTCGCCAGAGGAGAAATGAAATAATTCAATTGCTTTGTGATCTAAGTTTTCTTTTGTCATTAGATAAGGCTTATAAAAGTAATATCGTAATGTTCTAACTAATGGCAGCCAGGTTCGGCTAGCTCAGTCGGTATTTCGAACCAAGAAGTTGGTGATTTACTAAGCTAACATGTGTCGAGTACTAAATGGTGATTGGATGAACTGACTGCCACTCATTAATTTCATAAATTGTGGTCATCACTACCTCTAAACTTACCTGTAACATGAGGATGATCTCTAACATAAATTATAGTAATGACTACCTCTAAACTTACCTGTAACATGATGATGATCTCTAACATAAATTGTGGTCATGACTACCTCTAAACTTACCTGTAACATGATGATGATCTCTAACATAAATTGTGGTCATCACTACTTCTAAACTTACGTGTAACATGAGGATGATCTCTAACATAAATTGTGGTCATCACTACTTCTAAACTTACGTGTAACATGAGGATGATCTCTAACATAAATTGTGGTCATGACTACCTCTAAACTTACGCGTAACATGATGATGATCTCTAACATAAATTGTGGTCATCACTACTTCTAAACTTACCAGTAACATGACGATGATCTCTAACATAAATTGTGGTCATCACTACTTCTAAACTTACCTGTAACATGAGGATGATCTCTAACATAAATTGTGGTCATGACTACCTCTAAACTTACGCGTAACATGATGATGATCTCTAACATAAATTGTGGTCATCACTACTTCTAAACTTACCTGTAACATGAGGATGATCTCTAAAAAAAACTTACTTGTAACATGAGGATGATCTTTAGCATAAATTGTGGTCATCCCTACCTCTAAACTTACCTGTAACATGAGGATGATCTCTAACATAAATTGTGGTCATCACTACCTCTAAACTTACCTGTAACATGAGGATGATCTCTAGCATAAATTGTGGTCATCACTACCTCTAAACTTACCTGTAACATGACGATGATCTCTAACATAAATTGTGGTCATCACTACCTCTAAAATTACATGTAACATGAGGATGATCTCTAACATAAATTGTGGTCATCACTACCTCTAAACTTACATGTAACATGAGGATGATCTCTAACATAAATTATTGTCATCATTACCTCTCAACTTACATGTAACATGAGGATGACCTTTAACATAAATTGTGGTCATCACTACCTCTAAACTTACCTGTAACATGAGGATGATCTCTAACATAAATTGTGGTCATCACTACCTCTAAACTTACATGTAACATGAGGATGACCTTTTACATAAATTGTAGACATGAGGAAGGTCATCACTACCTCTAAATTTACCTGTAATATGACGATGATCTCTAACATAAATTGTAGTCATCACTACCTCTAAATTTACCTGTAACATGAGGATGATCTATAAAAAAAACTTACTTGTAACATGAGGATGATCTCTTGCATGAATTGTGGTCATTACTACCTGTAAACTTACCTGTTACATGAGGAATGTCTCTAACATAAATTGTGGTCATCACTACCTCTAAACTTACATGTAACATAAGGATGATCTTTAACATAAATTGTGGTCATTACTACTTCTAAACTTACCTGTAACATGAGGATGATCTCTAACATAAATTGTGGTCATCACTACCTCTAAACTTACATGTAACATGAGGATGATCTCTAACATAAATTATTGTCATCATTACCTCTCAACTTACATGTAACATGAGGATGACATTTAACATAAATTGTGGTCATCACTTCCTCTAAACTTACCTGTAACATGAGGATGATCTCTAACATAAATTGTGGTCATCACTTCCTCTAAACTTACATGTAACATGAGGATGATCTTTTACATAAATTGTAGTCATGAGGTAGGTCATCTCTACCTCTAAACTTACCTGTAACATGACAATGATCTGTAACATAAATTGTAGTTATCACTACCTCTAAACTTACCTGTAACATGAGGATGATCTATAAAATAAACTTACTTGTAACATGAGGATGACATCTAGCATAAATTGTGGTCATTACTACCTGTAAACTTACCTGTTACATGAGGATGGTCTCTAACATAAATTGTGGTCATCATCACCTCTAAACTTACATGTAACATTAGGATGATCTTTAACATAAATTGTGGTCATTACTATCTCTAAACTTACATGTAACATGAGGATGATCCTTAACATAAATTGTAGTCATGAGGTAGGTCATCACTACCTCTAAACTTACATGTAACATGACGATGATCTCTAACATAAATTGTGGTCATCACTACCTCTAAACTTACCTGTAACATGACGACGATCTCTAACATAAATTGTGGTCATCACTACCTCTAAACTTACCCGTAACATGAGGACGATCTCTAACATAAATTGTGGTCATCACTACTTCTAAACTTACCTGTAACATGAGGACGATCTCTAACATAAATTGTGGTCATCACTACCTCTAAACTTACCTGTAACATGAGGATGATCTCTAACATAAATTGTGGTCATCATTACCTCTAAACTTACCCGTAACATGAGGACGATCTCTAACATAAATTGTAGTCATCACTACCTCTAAACTAACCTGTAACATGACGAAGATCTCTAATATAAATTGTGGTCATCACTACCTCTAAACTTACCCGTAACATGAGGACGATCTCTAACATAAATTGTGGTCATCACTTCCTCTAAACTTACCTGTAACATGACGACGATCTCTAACATAAATTGTGGTCATCACTACCTCTAAACCTACCTGTAACATGACGACGATCTCTAACATAAATTGTTGTCATCATTACCTCTAAACTTACCTGTAACATGACGACGATCTCTAACATAAATTGTGGTCATCATTACCTCTAAACTTACCCGTAACATGACGATGATCTCTAACATAAATTGTGGTCATCACTACCTTTAAACTAACCTGTAACATGACGACGATCTCTAATATAAATTGTGGTCATCACTACCTCTAAACTTACCCGTAACATGAGGACGATATCTAACATAAATTGTGGTCATCACTTCCTCTAAACTTACCCGTAACATGACGACGATCTCTAACATAAATTGTGGTCATCACTACCTCTAAACTTACCTGTAACATGACGACGATCTCTAACATAAATTGTGGTCATCACTACCTCTAAACTTACCCGTAACATGAGGACGATCTCTAACATAAATTGTGGTCATCACTACCTCTAAACTTACCTGTAACATGAGGACGATCTCTAACATAAATTGTGGTCATCAATACCTTTAAACTTACCCGTAACATGAGGACGATCTCTAACATAAATTGTGGTCATCACTACCTCTAAATTTACCTGTAACATGACGACGATCTCTTGCATAAAATGTGGTCATCACTACCTCTAAACTAACCTGTTAAAAAAGGATGGTCTCTAACATAAATTGTGGTAATGGCTACCTCTAAACTTACCTGTAACATGACGATGATTTCTAACATAAATTGTGGTCATCACTACCTCTAAACTTACCTGTAACATGACGATGATCTCTAACATAAATTGTGGTCATCACTACCTCTTAACTTACCTGTAACATGACGATGATCTCTAACATAAATTGTGGTCATCACTACCTCAAAACTTACATGTTACATGAGGACGGTCTCTAACATAAATTATGGTCATCACTACCTCTAAACTTACCTGTAACATGAGGATGATTTCTAACATAAATTGTGGTCATCACTACCTCTAAACTTACATGTAACATGAGGACGATCTCTAACATCAATTATGGTTATCACTACCTCTAAACTTACCTGTAACATGAGGATGATCTCTAACATAAATTGTTGCATCACTACCTCTAAACTTACCTGTTATATGAGGAGAGTCTCTAACATAAATTGTGGTCATCACTACATCTAAACTTACCTGTAAGATGATGATGATCTCTAACATAAATTGTGGTCATCACTACCTCTAAACTTACATGTAACATGACGATGATCTCTAACATAAATTGTGGTCATCACTACCTCTAAACTTACATGTAACATGACGATGATCTCTAACATAAATTGTGGTCATCACTACTTCTAAACTAACCTGTAACATGACGATGATCTCTGACATAAATTGTGGTCATCAAACTCTCTTAACTTACCTGTAACATGACATTGATCTCTAACATAAATTGTGGTCATGACTACCTCTAAACTTACCTGTAACATGAGGATGATCTCTAACAGAAATTGTGGTCATCACTACTTCTAAACTTACATGTAACATGAGGATGATCTCTAACATAAATTGTGGTCATGACTACCTCTAAACTTACATTTAACATGACGATGATCTGTAACATAAATTGTGGTCATGACTACCTCTAAACTTACCTGTAACATGACGATGATCTCTAACATAAATTGTGGTCATCACTACCTCTAAACTTACCTGTAACATGACGATGATCTCTAACATAAATTGTGGTCATGACTAACTCTAAACTTAGCTGTAACATGAGGATGATCTCTAACATAAATTGTGGTTATCACTACCTCTAAACTTACCTGTAACATGAGGATGATCTCTAACATAAATTGTGGTCATGACTAACTCTAAACTTACCTGTAACATGAAGATGATCTCTAACATAAATTGTGGTCATCACTACCTCTAAACTTACCTGTAACATGACGATGATCTCTAACATAAACTGTGGTCATGACTACCTCTAAACTTACTTGTAACATGACGATGATTTCTAACATAAATTGTAGTCACCACTACCTCTAAACTTACCTGTAACATGACGATGATCTCTAACATAAATTGTGGTCATCACTACTTCTAAACTAACCTGTAACATGACGATGATCTCTGACATAAATTGTGGTCATCAAACTCTCTTAACTTACCTGTAACATGACATTGATCTCTAACATAAATTGTGGTCATCACTACCTCTAAACTTACCCGTAACATGAGGACGATCTCTAACATAAATTGTGGTCATCACTACCTCTAAACTTACCTGTAACATGAGGACGATCTCTAACATAAATTGTGGTCATCACTACCTTTAAACTTACCCGTAACATGAGGACGATCTCTAACATAAATTGTGGTCATCACTACCTCTAAATTTACCTGTAACATGACGACGATCTCTTGCATAAAATGTGGTCATCACTACCTCTAAACTAACCTGTTAAAAAAGGATGGTCTCTAACATAAATTGTGGTCATGGCTACCTCTAAACTTACCTGTAACATGACGATGATTTCTAACATAAATTGTGGTCATCACTACCTCCAAACTTACCTGTAACATGACGATGATCTCTAACATAAATTGTGGTCATCAGTACCTCTTAACTTACCTGTAACATGACGATGATCTCTAACATAAATTGTGGTCATCACTACCTCAAAACTTACCTGTTACATGAGGACGGTCTCTAACATAAATTATGGTCATCACTACCTCTAAATTTACCTGTAACATGAGGATGATTTCTAACATAAATTGTGGTCATCACTACCTCTAAACTTACATGTAACATGAGGACGATCTCTAACATCAATTATGGTTATCACTACCTCTAAACTTACCTGTAACATGAGGATGATCTCTAACATAAATTGTTGCATCACTACCTCTAAACTTACCTGTTACATGAGGAGAGTCTCTAACATAAATTGTGGTCATCACTACATCTAAACTTACCTGTAAGATGATAATGATCTCTAACATAAATTGTGATCATCACTACCTCTAAATTTACATGTAACATGACGATGATCTCTAACATAAATTGTGGTCATCACTACCTCTAAACTTACATGTAACATGACGATGATCTCTAACATAAATTGTGGTCATCACTACTTCTAAACTAACCTGTAACATGACGATGATCTCTGACATAAATTGTGGTCATCAAACTCTCTTAACTTACCTGTAACATGACATTGATCTCTAACATAAATTGTGGTCATGACTACCTCTAAACTTACCTGTAAGATGAGGATGATCTCTAACAGAAATTGTGGTCATCACTACTTCTAAACTTACATGTAACATGAGGATGATCTCTAACATAAATTGTGGTCATGACTACCTCTAAACTTACATTTAACATGACGATGATCTGTAACATAAATTGTGGTCATGACTACCTCTAAACTTACCTGTAACATGACGATGATCTCTAACATAAATTGTGGTCATCACTACCTCTAAACTTACCTGTAACATGACGATGATCTCTAACATAAATTGTGGTCATGACTAACTCTAAACTTAGCTGTAACATGAGGATGATCTCTAACATAAATTGTGGTTATCACTACCTCTAAACTTACCTGTAACATGAGGATGATCTCTAACATAAATTGTGGTCATGACTAACTCTAAACTTACCTGTAACATGAAGATGATCTCTAACATAAATTGTGGTCATCACTACCTCTAAACTTACCTGTAACATGACGATGATCTCTAACATAAACTGTGGTCATGACTACCTCTAAACTTACTTGTAACATGACGATGATTTCTAACATAAATTGTAGTCATCACTACCTCTAAACTTACCTGTAACATGACGATGATCTCTAACATAAATTGTGGTCATGACTACCTCTAAACTTACCTGTAACATGACGATGATCTCTAACATAAATTGTGGTCATGACAACCTCTAAACTTACCTGTAACATGAAGATGATCTCTAACATAAATTGCGGTGATCACTACCTCTAAACTAACCTGTAACATGACGATGATCTCTAACATAAATTGTGGTCATCACTACCTGTAAACTTACCTGTAACATTACGATGATCTCTAACATAAATTGTGATCATCACTATTTCTAAACTTACCTGTAACATGACGATGATCTCTAACATATATTGTGGTCATGAATACCTCTAAACTTACATGTAATATGACGATGACCTCTAACATAAATTGTGATCATCACTACCTCTAAACATACCTGGAACATGACGATGATCTCTAACATAAATTGTGGTCATCACTACCTCTAAACTTAACTGTAACATTACGATGATTTCTAACATAAATTGTAGTCATCACTACCTCTAAACTTACCTGTAACATGACGATGATCTCTAACATAAATTGTGGTCATGACTACCTCTAAGCTTACATGTAACATGAGGATGATCTCTAACATAAATTGTGGTCATCACTACCACTAAACTTACATGTAACATGACGGTGATCTCTAACATAAATTGTGGTCATGGCTACATCTAAACTTACCTGTAACATGACGACGAACTCTAGCATAAATTGTGGTCATCACTACCTCTAAACTTACCTGTAACATGACGATGATCTCTAACATAAATTGTGGTCATCACTACCTCTAAAATTACCTGTAACATGAGGATGATCTCTAACATAAATTGTGGTCATCACTACCTCTAAACTTACATGTAACATGAGGATGATCTCTAACATAAATTATTGTCATCATTACCTCTAAACTTACATGTAACATGAGGATGACCTTTAACATAAATTGTGGTCATCACTACCTCTAAACTTACCTGTAACATGAGGATGATCTCTAATATAAATTGTGGTCATCACTACCTCTAAACTTACATGTAACATGAGGATGACCTTTTACATAAATTGTAGACATGAGGTAGGTCATCACTACCTCTAAATTTACCTGTAATATGACGATGATCTCTAACATAAATTGTAGTCATCACTACCTCTAAACTTACCTGTAACATGAGGATGATCTATAAAAAAAACTTACTTGTAACATGAGGATGATCTCTTGCATGAATTGTGGTCATTACTACCTGTAAACTTACCTGTTACATGAGGAATGTCTCTAACATAAATTATGGTCATCACTACCTCTAAACTTACATGTAACATTAGGATGATCTTTAACATAAATTGTGGTCATTACTACTTCTAAACTTACCTGTAACATGAGGATGATCTCTAACATAAATTGTGGTCATCACTACCTCTAAACTTACATGTAACATGAGGATGATCTCTAACATAAATTATTGTCATCATTACCTCTCAACTTACATGTAACATGAGGATGACATTTAACATAAATTGTGGTCATCACTTCCTCTAAACTTACCTGTAACATGAGGATGATCTCTAACATAAATTGTGGTCATCACTTCCTCTAAACTTACATGTAACATGAGGATGATCTTTTACATAAATTGTAGTCATGAGGTAGGTCATCTCTACCTCTAAACTTACCTGTAACATGACAATGATCTCTAACATAAATTGTAGTTATCACTACCTTTAAACTTACCTGTAACATGAGGATGATCTATAAAATAAACTTACTTGTAACATGACGATGACCTCTAGCATAAATTGTGGTCATTACTACCTGTAAACTTACCTGTTACATGAGGATGGTCTCTAACATAAATTGTGGTCATCATCACCTCTAAACTTACATGTTACATTAGGATGATCTTTAACATAAATTGTGGTCATTACTACCTCTAAACTTACATGTAACATGAGGATGATCCTGAACATAAATTGTAGTCATGAGGTAGGTCATCACTACCTCTAAACTTACCTGTAACATGACGATGATCTCTAACATAAATTGTGGTCATCACTACCTCTAAACTTACCTGTAACATGACGACGATCTCTAACATAAATTGTGGTCATCACTACATCTAAACTTACCCGTAACATGAGGACGATCTCTAACATAAATTGTGGTCATCACTACCTCTAAACTTACCTGTAACATGACGACGATCTCTAACATAAATTGTGGTCATCACTACCTCTAAACTTACCTGTAACATGACGATGATCTCTAACATAAATTGTGGTCATCACTACCTCTAAACTTACCTGTAACATGACGATGATCTCTAACATAAATTGTGGTCATGACTAACTCTTAACTTACCTGTAACATGAGGATGATCTTTAACATAAATTGTGGTCATCACTACCTCTAAACTTACCTGTAACATGACGATGATCTCTAACATAAATTGTGGTCATGACTAACTCTAAACTTACCTGTAACAAGAAGATGATCTCTAACATAAATTGTGGTCATCACTACCTCTAAACTTACCTGTAACATGACGATGATCTCTTCCATAAACTGTGGTCATCACTACCTCTAAACTTACTTGTAACATGACGATGATTTCTAACATAAATTGTAGTCATCACTACCTCTAAACTTACCTGTAACATGACGATGATCTCTAACATAAATTGTGGTCATGACAACCTCTAAACTTACCTGTAACATGAAGATGATCTCTAACATAAATTGCGGTGATCACTACCTCTAAACTAACCTGTAACATGACGATGATCTCTAACATAAATTGTGGTCATCACTACCTGTAAACTTACCTGTAACATTACGATGATCTCTAACATAAATTGTGATCATCACTATTTCTAAACTTACATGTAACATGACAATGATCTCTAACATATATTGTGGTCATGAATACCTCTAAACTTACATGTAATATGACGATGATCTCTAACATAAATTGTGATCATCACTACCTCTAAACTTACCTGTAACATGACGATGATCTCTAACATAAATTGTGGTCATCACTACCTCTAAACTTAACTGTAACATTACGATGATTTCTAACATAAATTGTGGTCATCACTACCTCTAAACTTACCTGTAACATGACGATGATCTCTAACATAAATTGTGGTCATGACTGCCTCTAAGCTTACATGTAACATGAGGATGATCTCTAACATAAATTGTGGTCATCACTACCACTAAACTTACATGTAACATGACGGTGATCTCTAACATAAATTGTGGTCATGGCTACCTGTAATCTTACCTGTAACATGACGATGATTTCTAACATAAATTGTGATCATCACTACCTCTAAACTTACCTGTAACATGATGATGATCTCTCACAAAAATTGTGGTGATGACTACCTCTAAACTTACCTGTAACATGAGGATGATCTCTTACATAAATTGTGGTCATGACTACCTTTTAATTTACCTGTAACATGACGATGATCTCTAACATAAGTTGTGGTCATCACTACCTCTATACTTGAATGTAACATGACGACGATCTCTAACATAAATTGTTGTCATGACTACCTCTAAATTTACATGTATCATGACGATGATTTCTAACATAAATTGTGGTCATGACTACCTCTAAATTTACCTGTAACATGACGATGATCTCTAACATAAATTGTGGCCATCACTACTTCTCAACTTACCTGAACTTGACGCTGATCTCTAACATAAATTGTTGTCATCACTACCTCTAAACTTACATGTAACATGAGGATGATCTCTAACATAAGTTGTGGTCATCACTACCTCTAAACTTACCTGTAGCATGACGATGATCTCTAACATCAATTGCGGTCATGACTACCTCTAAACTTATCTGTAACATGAGAACGATCTCTAACATAAGTTGCGGTCATCACTACCGCTACACTTACCTGTAACATGACGAAGATTTCTAACATAAAGTGTGGTCATCACTACCTCTAAACTTACCTGTAACATGACGATGATCTCTAACATAAATTGTGGTCATCACTACCTCTATACTTACCTGTAACATGAGGATGATCTCTAACATAAATTGTGGTCATGACTACCTCCAAACTTACATGTAACATGAGGACGATCTCTAACATAAATTGTGGTCATCACTACCTCTAAACTTACCTGTAACATGACGATGATCTCTAACATAAATTGTGGTCATCACTAACTCTGATCTTACCAGTAACATGACGATGATTTCTAAGATAAAGTGTGGTCATCACTACCTCTAAACTTACCTGTAACATGACGATGATCTCTAACATAAATAATGGTCATCACTACCTCTAAACTAACCTGTAACATGACAATGATCTCTAACATAAATTGTGGTCATGACTACCTCTAAACTTACCTGTAACATGACGATGATCTCTAACATAAGTTGTGGTCATCACTACCTCTAAACTTAAATATAACATGACGACGATCTCTAACATAAATTGTGGTCATGACTATCTCTAAACTTACATGTAACATGACGATGATTTCTAACATAAATTGTGGTCATGACTACCTCTACATTTACCTGTAACATGACGATGATTTCTAACATAAATTGTGGTCATGACTACCTCTACATTTACCTGTAACATGACGATGATCTCTAACATAAATTGTGGTCATCACTACCTCTAAACTTACCTGTAACATGACGATGATCTCTAACATAAATTGTGGTCATCACTAACTCTGCTCTTACCAGTAACATGACGATGATTTCTAACATAAAGTGTGGTCATTAATACCTCTAAACTTACCTGTAACATGACGATGATCTCTAACATAAATAATGGTCATCACTACCTCTAAACTAACCTGTAACATGACACTGATCTCTAACATAAATTGTGGTCATGACTACCTCTAAACTTACCTGTAATATGACGATGATCTCTAACATAAATTGTGATCATCACTACCTCTAAACTTACCTGTAACATGACGATGATCTCTAACATAAATTGTGGTCATCACTACCTCTAAACTTAACTGTAACATTACGATGATTTCTAACATAAATTGTAGTCATCACTACCTCTAAACTTACCTGTAACATGACGATGATCTCTAACATAAATTGCGGTCATGACTACCTCTAAGCTTACATGTAACATGAGGATGATCTCTAACATAAATTGTGGTCATCACTACCACTAAACTTACATGTAACATGACGGTGATCTCTAACATAAATTGTGGTCATGGCTACCTGTAATCTTACCTGTAACATGACGATGATTTCTAACATAAATTGTGATCATCACTACCTCTAAACTTACCTGTAACATGACGATGATCTCTCACAAAAATTGTGGTGATGACTACCTCTAAACTTACCTGTAACATGACGATGATCTCTTACATAAATTGTGGTCATGACTACCTTTAAATTTACCTGTAACATGACGATGATCTCTAACATAAGTTGTGGTCATCACTACCTCTATACTTGAATGTAACATGACAACGATCTCTAACATAAATTGTGGTCATCACTACCTCTAAATTTACATGTAACATGACGATGATTTCTAACATAAATTGTGGTCATGACTACCTCTAAATTTACCTGTAACATGACGGTGATCTCTAACATAAATTGTGGTCATCACTACTTCTCAACTTACCTGAACTTGACGCTGATCTCTAACATAAATTGTTGTCATCACTACCTCTAAACTTACATGTAACATGAGGATGATCTCTAACATAAGTTGTGGTCATCACTACCTCTAAACTTACCTGTAGCATGACGATGATCTCTAACATCAATTGCGGTCATGATTACCTCTAAACTTATCTGTAACATGAGAACGATCTCTAACATAAGTTGTGGTCATCACTACCGCTACACTTACCTGTAACATGACGAAGATTTCTAACATAAAGTGTGGTCATCACTACCTCTAAACTTACCTGTAACATGACGATGATCTCTAACATAAATTGTGGTCATCACTACCTCTATACTTACTTGTAACATGAGGATGATCTCTAACATAAATTGTGGTCATGACTACCTCCAAATTTACATGTAACATGAGGACGATCTCTAACATAAATTGTGGTCATCACTATCTCTAAACTTACCTGTAACATGACGATGATCTCTAACATAAATTGTGGTCATCACTAACTCTGCTCTTACCAGTAACATGACGATGATTTCTAACATAAAGTGTGGTCATCACTACCTCTAAACTTACCTGTAACATGACGATGATCTCTAACATAAATTGTGGTCATCACTACCTCTAAACTAACCTGTAACATGACACTGATCTCTAACATAAATTGTGGTCATCACGACCTCTAAACTTACCTGTAACATGACGATGATCTCTAACATAAGTTGTGGTCATCACTACTTCTAAACTTAAATATAACATGACGACGATCTCTAACATAAATTGTGGTCATGACTACCTCTAAACTTACATGTAACATGACGATGATTTCTAACATAAATTGTGGTCATGACTACCTCTACATTTACCTGTAACATGACGATGACTTCTAACATAAATTGTGGTCATGACTACCTCTACATTTACCTGTAACATGACGATGATCTCTAACATAAATTGTGGTCATCACTACCTCTAAACTTACCTGTAACATGACGATGATCTCTAACATAAATTGTGGTCATCACTAACTCTGCTCTTACCAGTAACATGACGATGATTTCTAACATAAAGTGTGGTCATCAATACCTCTAAACTTACCTGTAACATGACGAGGATCTCTAACATAAATAATGGTCATCACTACCTCTAAACTAACCTGTAACATGACACTGATCTCTAACATAAATTGTGGTCATGACTACCTCTAAACTTACCTGTAACATGACGATGATCTCTAACATAAGTTGTGGTCATCACTACATCTAAACTTAAATATAACATGACGACGATCTCTAACATAAACTGTGGTCATGACTACCTCTAAACTTACATGTAACATGACGATGATTTCTAACATAAATTGTGGTCATGACTACCTCTACATTTCCCTGTAACATGACGATGATCTCTAACATAAAATGTGGTCATCACTACCTCTAAACTTACCTGTAACATGAGGATGATCTCTAACATAAGTTGTGGTCATCACTACCTCTAAACTTACCTGTAACATGACGATGATCTCTAAGATAAATTGCGGTCATGACTACCTCTAAACTTACCTGTAACATGACGATGATCTCTAAGATAAATTGTGGTCATGACTACCTCTAAACTTACATGTAACATGCCGACGATCTCTAACATAAACTGTGGTTATGACTACATCTAAACTTACCTGTAACATGACGATGATCTCTAACATAAATTGTGGTCATCACTACCTCTAAACTTACCTGAAACATGACGACGATCTCTAACATAAATTGTGGTCATCACTACCTCTAAACTTACCTGTAACATGACGATGATCTCTAACATAAATTGTGGTCATCACTACCTCTAAACTTACCTGTAACATGACGATGATCTCTAACATAAATTGTGGTCATCACTACCTCTAAACTTACCTGTAACATGACGATGATCTCTAACATACATTGTGATCATCACTACCTCTAAACTTACCTGTAACATGACGATGATCTCTAACATATATTGTGGTCATGACTACCTCTAAACTAACCTGTAACATGAAGATGATCTCTAACATAAATTGTGATCATCACTACCTCTAAATTTACCTGTAACATAACGATGATCTCTAACATATATTGTGGTCATCACTACCTCTAAACTTACATGTAACATGACGATAATCTCTAACATAAATTGTGATCATCACTACCTCTAAACTTACCTATAACATGACGATGATCTCTGACATAAATTGTAATCATCACTACCTATAAACTTACCTGTAACATTACGATGATCTCTACAATAAACTGTGGTCATGACTACCTCTAAACTTACCTGTAACATGACGATGATTTCTAACATAAATTGTGATCATCACTACCTCTAAACTTGCCTGTAACATGAAGATGATCTCGAACATAAATTGTGATCATCACAACCTTTAAACTTACATGTAACATGACGACGATCTCTAACATAAATTGTGGTCATCACTACTTCTAAACTTACCTATAACATGACGATGATGTCTAACATAAATTGTGGTCATCACACTCTCTAAACTTACATTTAACATGAGGATGATCTCTAACATAAATTGTGATCATCACTACCTCTAAACTTATCTTTAACATGAGGATGATCTATAACGTAAATTGCGGTGACCACTACCTCTAAACTTACCTGTAACATGACGATGATCTCTAACATAAATTGCAGTCATGACTACCTCTAAGCTAACCTGTAACATGACGATGATCTCTAACATAAATTGTGGTCATGACAACCTGTAAACTAACCTGTAACATGACATTGATCTCTAACAAAAATTGTGGTCATCACTACCTCTATACTAACCTATAACATGACATTGATCTATAACATAAATTGTGGTCATCACTACCTCTAAACTTACCTGTAACATGACATTGATCTCTAACATAAATTGTGGTCATCCCTACCTCTAAACTTACCTGTAACATGACGATGATCTCTAACATAAATTGTAGTCATCACTACCTCTAAACTTACCTGTAACATGAGGATGATCTCTAACATAAATTGTGGTCATCACTACCTCTAAACTTACATGTAACATTAGGATGATCTTTAACATAAATTGTGGTCATTACTATCTCTAAACTTACATGTAACATGAGGATGATCCTTAACATAAATTGTAGTCATTAGGTAGGTCATCACTACCTCTAAACTTACCTGTAACATGACGATGATCTCTAACATAAATTGTGGTCATCACTACCTCTAAACTTACCCGTAACATGAGGACGATCTCTAACATAAATTGAGGTCATCACTACCTCTCAACTTACCCGTAACATGACGACGATCTCTAACATAAATTGTGGTCATCACTACCTCTAAATTTACCTGTAACATGACGACGATCTCTAGCAAAAAATGTGGTCATCACTACCTCTAAACTAACCTGTTACATAAGGATGGTCTCTAACATAAATTGTGGTCATCACTACCTTTAAACTTACCTGTAACATGACGATGATCTCTAACATAAATTGTGGTCATCACTACCTCTAAACTTACCTGTAACATGACGATGATCTCTAACATGAATTGTGGTAATCACTACCTCAAATCTTACCTGTTACATGAGGACGGTCTCTAACATAAATTTGGTCGTCACTACCTCTCAACTTACCTGTAACATGACGATGATCTCTAACATAAATTGTGGTCATCACTACCTCTAAACTTACCTGTAACATGACGATGATTTCTTACATAAATTGTGATCATCACTACCTCTAAACTTGCCTGTAACATGAAGATGATCTCGAACATAAATTGTGGTCATCACAACCTTTAAACTTACATGTAACATGACGACGATCTCTAACATAAATTGTGGTCATCACTACTTCTAAACTTACCTATAACATGACGATGATGTCTAACATAAATTGTGGTCATCACACTCTCTAAACTTACATTTAACATGAGGATGATCTCTAACATAAATTGTGGTCATGACTACCTCTAAACTTACCTGTAACATGACGATAATATCTAACATAAATTGTGGTCATCACTACCTCTAAACTTACCTGTAACATGACGATGATTTCTAACATAAATTGTGGTCATCACTACCTCTAAACTTACCTGTAACATGACTATGATCTCTAACATAAATTGTGGTCATCACTACCTCTAAACTAACCTGTAACATGACACTGATCTCTAACATAAATTGTGGTCATCACTACTTCTATACTTACCTGTAACATGATGATGATCTCTAACATAAATTATGATCATCACTACCTCTAAACTTACCTGTAACATGAGGATGATCTCTAACATAAATTGTGATCATCACTACCTCTAAACTTATCTTTAACATGAGGATGATCTATAACGTAAATTGCGGTGACCACTACCTCTAAACTTACCTGTAACATGACGATGATCTCTAACATAAATTGCAGTCATGACTACCTCTAAGCTAACCTGTAACATGACGATGATCTCTAACATAAATTGTGGTCATGACTACCTGTAAACTAACCTGTAACATGACATTGATCTCTAACAAAAATTGTGGTCATCACTACCTCTATACTAACCTATAACATGACATTGATCTATAACATAAATTGTGTTCATCACTACCTCTAAACTTACCTGTAACATGACATTGATCTCTAACATAAATTGTGGTCATCCCTACCTCTAAACTTACCTGTAACATGACGATGATCTCTAACATAAATTGTAGTCATCACTACCTCTAAACTTACCTGTAACATGAGGATGATCTCTAACATAAATTGTGGTCATCACTACCTCTAAACTTACATGTAACATTAGGATGATCTTTAACATAAATTGTGGTCATTACTATCTCTAAACTTACATGTAACATGAGGATGATCCTTAACATAAATTGTAGTCATTAGGTAGGTCATCACTACCTCTAAACTTACCTGTAACATGACGATGATCTCTAACATAAATTGTGGTCATCACTACCTCTAAACTTACCCGTAACATGAGGACGATCTCTAACATAAATTGAGGTCATCACTACCTCTCAACTTACCTGTAACATGACGACGATCTCTAACATAAATTGTGGTCATCACTACCTCTAAATTTACCTGTAACATGACGACGATCTCTAGCAAAAAATGTGGTCATCACTACCTCTAAACTAACCTGTTACATAAGGATGGTCTCTAACATAAATTGTGGTCATCACTACCTTTAAACTTACCTGTAACATGACGATGATCTCTAACATAAATTGTGGTCATCACTACCTCTAAACTTACCTGTAACATGACGATGATCTCTAACATGAATTGTGGTAATCACTACCTCAAATCTTACCTGTTACATGAGGACGGTCTCTAACATAAATTTGGTCGTCACTACCTCTCAACTTACCTGTAACATGACGATGATCTCTAACATAAATTGTGGTTATCACTACCTCTAAACTTACCTGAAACATGACGACGATCTCTAACATAAATTGTGGTCATCACTACCTCTAAACTTACCTGTAACATGAGGATGATCTCTAACATAAATTGTTGTCATCACTACCTCTAAACTTACCTGTTACATGAGGAGAGTCTTTAACATAAATTGTGGTCATCACTACCTCTAAACTTACCTGTAAGATGACGATGATCTCTAACATAAATTGTGGTCATCACTACCTCTAAACTTACATGTAACATGACGATGATCTCTAACATAAATTGTGGTCATCACTACTTCTAAACTTACCTATAACATGACGATGATCTCTTACATAAATTGTGGTCATCAAACTCTCTAAACTTACCAGTAACATGACGATGATCTCTAACATAAATTGTGGTCATGACTACCTCTAAACTAACCTGTAACATGACACTGATCTCTAACATAAATTGTGGTCATCACTACCTCTAAACTTACCTGTAAGATGACGATGATCTCTAACATAAATTGTTATCATCACTACCTCTAAACTTACCTGTAACATGACGATGATCTCTAACATAAATTGTGGTCATGACTACCTCTAAACTTACATGTAACATGACGATGATCTCTAACATAAATTGTGGTCATCACTACTTCTAAACTTACCTATAACATGACGATGATGTCTAACATAAATTGTGCTCATCACACTCTCTAAACTTACTTGTAACATGACGATGATCTCTAACATAAATTGTGGTCATGACTACCTCTAAAATTACATTGAACATGACGATGATCTCTAACATAAATTGTGGTCATGACTACCTCTTAACTTACATTTAACATGACGATGATCTCTAACATAAATTGTGGTCATCACACTCTCTAAACTTACCTGTAACATGACGATGATCTCTAACATAAATTGTGGTCATCACTACCTCTAAACTTACATTTAACATGACGATGATCTCCAACATAAATTGTGGTCATCACACTCTCTAAACTTACCTGTAACATGACGATGATCTCTAACATAACTTGTGGTCATGACTACCTCTAAACTTACATTTAACATGACGATGATCTCTAACATAAATTGTGGTCATCACGACCTCTAAACTTACCTGTAACATGACGATGATCTCTAACATATATTGTGGTCATGACTACCTCTAAATTTACATGTAACATGCCGACGATCTCTAACATAAACTGTGGTTATGACTACCTCTAAACTTACCTGTAACATGAGGATGATCTCTAACATAAATTGTGGTCATCACTACCTCTAAACTTACCTGTAACATGACTATAATCTCTAACATAAATTGTGGTCATCACTACCTCTAAACTTACCTGTAACATGACGATGATCTCTAACATAAATTGTGGTCATCACTACCTCTAAACTTACCTGTAACATGACGATGATCTCTAACATACATTGTGATCATCACTACCTCTAAACTTACCTGTAACATGACGATGATCTCTAACATATATTGTGGTCATGATTACCTCTAAACTAACCTGTAACATGAAGATGATCTCTAACATAAATTGTGATCATCACTACCTCTAAATTTACCTGTAACATTACGATGATCTCTAACATATATTGTGGTCATCACTACCTCTAAACTTACATGTAACATGACGATGATCTCTAACATAAATTGTGATCATCACTACCTCTAAACTTACCTATAACATGACGATGATCTCTGACATAAATTGTGATCATCACTACCTATAAACTTACCTGTAACATTACGATGATCTCTACAATAAACTGTGGTCATGACTACCTCTAAACTTACCTGTAACATGACGATGACTTCTAACATAAATTGTGATCATCACTAACTCTAAACTTACCTGTAACATGAAGATGATCTCGAACATAAATTGTGGTTATCACAACCTTTAAACTTACATGTAACATGACGATGATCTCTATCATAAATTGTGGTCATCACTACTTCTAAACTTACCTATAACATGACGATGATGTCTAACATAAATTGTGGTCATCACACTCTCTAAACTTACATTTAACATGAGGATGATCTCTAACATAAATTGTGGTCATGACTACCTCTAAACTTACATTTAACATGACGATGATCTCTAACATAAATTGTGGTCATCACACTCTCTAAACTTACATGTAACATGACGATGATCTCTGACATAAATTGTGATCATCACTTCCTATAAACTTACCTGTAACATTACGATGATCTCTACAATAAATTGTGGTCATGACTACCTCTAAACTTACATGTAACATGACGATGATTTCTTACATAAATTGTGGTCATCACTACCTCTAAACTTACCTGTAACATGAAGATGATCTCGAACATAAAGTGTGGTCATCACTACCTCTAAACTTACCTGTAACATGACGATGATCTCTAACATAAATTGTGGTCATGACTACCTCTAGACTTACATGTAACATGACGATGATCTCTAACATAAATTGTGGTCATCACTACTTCTAAACTTACCTATAACATGACGATGATGTCTAACATAAATTGTGGTCATCACACTCTCTAAACTTACTTGTAACATGACGATGATCTCTAACATAAATTGTGGTCATGACTACCTCTAAACTTACATTGAACATGACGATGATCTCTAACATAAATTGTGGTCATGACTACCTCTTAACTTACATTTAACATGACGATGATCTCTAACATAAATTGTGGTCATCACACTCTCTAAACTTACCTGTAACATGACGATGATCTCTAACATAAATTGTGGTCATCACTACCACTAAACTTACATTTAACATGACGATGATCTCTAACATAAATTGTGGTCATCACACTCTCTAAACTTACCTGTAACATGACGATGATCTCTAACATAACTTGTGGTCATGACTACCTCTAAACTTACATTTAACATGACGATGATCTCTAACATAAATTGTGGTCATCACTACCTCTAAACTTACCTGTAACATGACGATGATCTCTAACATATATTGTGGTCATGACTACCTCTAAACTTACATGTAACATGCCGACGATCTCTAACATAAACTGTGGTTATGACTACCTCTAAACTTACCTGTAACATGAGGATGATCTCTAACATAAATTGTGGTCATCACTACCTCTAAACTTACCTGTAACATGACGATGATCTCTAACATAAATTGTGGTCATCACTACCTCTAAACTTACCTGTAACATGACGATGATCTCTAACATAAATTGTTGTCATCACTACCTCTAAACTTACCTGTAACATGACGATGATCTCTAACATACATTGTGATCATCACTACCTCTAAACTTACCTGTAACATGACGATGATCTCTAACATATATTGTGGTCATGACTACCTCTAAACTAACCTGTAACATGAAGATGATCTCTAACATAAATTGTGATCATCACTACCTCTAAATTTACCTGTAACATTACGATGATCTCTAACATATATTGTGGTCATCACTACCTCTAAACTTACATGTAACATGACGATGATCTCTAACATAAATTGTGATCATCACTACCTCTAAACTTACCTATAACATGACGATGATCTCTGACATAAATTGTGATCATCACTACCTATAAACTTACCTGTAACATTACGATGATCTCTACAATAAACTGTGGTCATGACTACCTCTAAACTTACCTGTAACATGACGATGATTTCTAACATAAATTGTGATCATCACTACCTCTAAACTTACCTGTAACATGAAGATGATCTCGAACATAAATTGTGGTCATCACAACCTTTAAACTTACATGTAACATGACGATGATCTCTAACATAAATTGTGGTCATCACTACTTCTAAACTTACCTATAACATGACGATGATGTCTAACATAAATTGTGGTCATCACACTCTCTAAACTTACATTTAACATGAGGATGATCTCTAACATAAATTGTGGTCATGACTACCTCTAAACTTACATTTAACATGACGATGATCTCTAACATAAATTGTAGTCATCACACTCTCTAAACTTACCTGTAACATGACGATGATCTCTAACATAAATTGTGGTCATGACTACCTCTAAACTTACCTGTAACATGACGATGATCTCTAACATAAATTGTGGTCATCACTACCTCTAAACTTACCTGTAACATGACGATGATCTCTAACATATATTGTGGTCATGACTACCTCTAAACTTACATGTAACATGCCGACGATCTCTAACATAAATTGTGGTTATGACTACCTCTAAACTTACCTGTAACATGAGGATGATCTCTAACATAAATTGTGGTCATCATTACCTCTAAACTTACATGTAACATGACGATGATCTCTAACATAAATTGTGGTCATGACTACCTCTAAACTTACATGTAACATGACGATGATCTCTAACATAAATTGTGGTCATCACTACCTCTAAACTTACCTGTAACATGACGATGATCACTAACATATATTGTGGTCATGACTACCTCTAAACTAACCTGTAATATGACGATGATCTCTAACATAAATTGTGATCATCACTACCTCTAAATTTACCTGTAACATTACGATGATCTCTAACATATATTGTGGTCATCACTACCTCTAAACTTACATGTAACATGACGATGATCTCTGACATAAATTGTGATCATCACTTCCTATAAACTTACCTGTAACATTACGATGATCTCTACAATAAATTGTGGTCATGACTACCTCTAAACTTACATGTAACATGACGATGATTTCTAACATAAATTGTGGTCATCACTACCTCTAAACTTACCTGTGACATGAAGATGATCTCGAACATAAAGTGTGGTCATCACTACCTCTAAACTTACCTGTAACATGACGATGATCTCTAACATAAATTGTGGTCATCACTACCTCCAAACTTACCTGTAACATGACGATGATCTCTAACATAAATTGTGGTCATGTCTACCTGTAAACTTACCTGTAACATGACGATGATCTCTAACATAAATTGTGGTCATCACTACCTCTAAACTTACCTGTAACATGACGATGATCTCTAACATAAATTGTGGTCATCACTACCTCTAAATTTACCTGTAACATGACGATGATCTCTAACATAAATTGTGGTCATCACTACTTCTAAACTTACCTGTAACATGACGATGATCTCTAACATAAATTGTGGTCATCACTACCTATAAACTTACCTGTAACAGGACGTTGATCTCTAACATAAATTGTGGTCATCATTACCTCCAAACTTACCTGTAACATGACGATGATCTCTAACATAAATTGTGGTCATCACTACCTCTAAACTTACCTGTAACATGACGATGATCTCTAACATAAATTGTGGTCATCACTACCTCTAAACTTACCTGTAACATGACGATGATCTCTAACATAAATTGTGGTCATCACTACCTCTAAATTTACCTGTAACATGAGGATGATCTCTAACATAAATTGTGGTCATGACTACCTCTAAACTTACATGTAACATGACGATGATCTATAACATAAATTGTGGTCATCACTACCTCTAAACTTACCTGTAACATGACGATGATCTCTAACATAAATTGTGGTCATCACTACCTATAAACTTACCTGTAACATGACGATGATCTCTAACATAAATTGTGGTCATGACTACCTCTAAACTTACATGTAACATGACGATGATCTCTATCATAAATTGTGATCATCACTACCTCTAAACCTACCTGTAACATGACGATGATCTCTACCATATACTTTGGTCATGACTACCTCTAAACTTACATTTAACATGACGATGATTTCTAACATAAATTGTAGTCATCACTACCTCTAAACTTACATTTAACATGACGATGATCTCTAACATAAATTGTGGTCATCACTACCTCTAAACTTACATGTAACATGAGGATGATCTCTAACATAAATTGTGGTCATGACCACCTCTAAACTTACCTGTAACATGACGATGATCTCTAACATAAATTGTGGTCATCACTACCTCTAAACTTACATGTAACATGACGATGATCTCTAATATAAATTGCGATGATCACTACTTCTAAACTTACCTGTAACGTGACGATGATCTCTAACATAAATTGTGGTCATCACACTCTCTAAACTTACCTGTAACATGACGATGATCTGTAACATAAATTGTGGTCATGACTACCTCTAAACTTACATGTAACATGACGATGATCTCTAATATAAACTGTGGTCATGACTACCTCTAAATTTACCTGTAACATGACGATGATCTCTAACATAAATTGTGGTCATGACTACCTCTAAACTTACCTGTAACATGAAGATGATCTCTAACATAAATTGCGGTGATCACTACCTCTAAACTTACCTGTAACATGACGATGATCTCTAACATAAATTGTGGTCATCACTACCTCTCAACTTACCTGTAACATGACGATGATCTTTAACATAAATTGTGATCATCACTACTTCTAAACTTTCCTGTAACATGACGATGATCTCTAATATATATTGTGGTCATCACTACCTCTAAACTTACATGTAACATGACAATGATCTCTAACATAAATTGTGATTATCACTACCTCTAAACTTACCTATAACATGATGATGATCTCTAACATAAACTGTGGTCATGACTACCTCTAAACTTACCTGTAACATGACGATGATTTCTAACATAAATTGTGGTCATCACTACCTCTATACTTATCTGTAACATGACGATGATCTTTAACATAAATTGTGGTCATGACTACCTCTAAACTTACCTGTAACATGACGATGATCTCTAACATAAATTGTGGTCATGACTACTTCTAAATTTACATGTAACATGACGATGATCTGTAACATAAATTGTGGTCATCACTACCTCTATACTTACCTGTAACATGACGATGATCTCTAACATAAATTGTGGTCATGACTACCTCTAAACTTACATGTAACATGACGATGATCTATAACATAAATTGTGGTCATCACTACCTCTAAACTTACCTGTAACATGACGATGATCTCTAACATAAATTGTGGTCATCACTACCTATAAACTTACTTGTAACATGACGATGATCTCTAACATAAATTGTGGTCATGACTACCTCTAAACTTACATGTAACATGACGATGATCTCTATCATAAATTGTGATCATCACTACCTCTAAACCTACCTGTAACATGACGATGATCTCTACCATATACTTTGGTCATGATTACCTCTAAACTTACCTGTAACATGACGATGATTTCTAACATAAATTGTAGTCATCACTACCTCTAAACTTACATTTAACATGACGATGATCTCTAACATAAATTGTGGTCATCACTACCTCTAAACTTACATGTAACATGAGGATTATCTCTAACATAAATTGTGGTCATGACCACCTCTAAACTTACCTGTAACATGACGATGATCTCTAACATAAATTGTGGTCATCACTACCTCTAAACTTACATGTAACATGACGATGATCTCTAATATAAATTGCGATGATCACTACTTCTAAACTTACCTGTAACGTGACGATGATCTCTAACATAAATTGTGGTCATCACACTCTCTAAACTTACCTGTAACATGACGATGATCTGTAACATAAATTGTGGTCATGACTACCTCTAAACTTACATGTAACATGACGATGATCTCTAATATAAACTGTGGTCATGACTACCTCTAAACTTACCTGTAACATGACGATGATCTCTAACATAAATTGTGGTCATGACTACCTCTAAACTTACCTGTAACATGAAGATGATCTCTAACATAAATTGCGGTGATCACTACCTCTAAACTTACCTGTAACATGACGATGATCTCTAACATAAATTGTGGTCATCACTACCTCTCAACTTACCTGTAACATGACGATGATCTTTAACATAAATTGTGATCATCACTACTTCTAAACTTTCCTGTAACATGACGATGATCTCTAATATATATTGTGGTCATCACTACCTCTAAACTTACATGTAACATGACAATGATCTCTAACATAAATTGTGATTATCACTACCTCTAAACTTACCTATAACATGATGATGATCTCTAACATAAACTGTGGTCATGACTACCTCTAAACTAACCTGTAACATGACGATGATTTCTAACATAAATTGTGGTCATCACTACCTCTATACTTATCTGTAACATGACGATGATCTTTAACATAAATTGTGGTCATGACTACCTCTAAACTTACCTGTAACATGACGATGATCTCTAACATAAATTGTGGTCATGACTACTTCTAAATTTACATGTAACATGACGATGATCTGTAACATAAATTGTGGTCATCACTACCTCTATACTTACCTGTAACATGACGATGATCTCTAACATAAATTGTGGTCATGACTACTTCTAAACTTACCTGTAACATGACGATGATCTGTAACATAAAATGTGGTCATCACTACCTCTTAACTTACATGTAACATGACAATGATATCTAACATAAATTGTGGTCATCACTACTTCTAAACTTACCTGTAACATGACATTGATTTCTAACATAAGTTGTGGTCATCACTACCTCTAAACTTATCTGTTTCATGAGGATGGTCTCTAACATAAATTGTGGTCATCACTACCTCTAAACTTACCTGTAACTTGACATTGATCTCTAACATAAATTGTTGTCATCACTACCTCTAAACTTGCCTGTAACCTGAGGATGATCTCTAACATAAATTGTGGTCATGACTACCTCTAAACTTACCTGTAACATGACGATGATATCTAACAAAAATTGTGGTCATGACTACCTCTTAACTTACCTGTAACATGAGGATGATCTGTAACATAAATTGTAGTCATGAGGTAGGTCATCACTACCTCTAAACTTACCAGTAACATGACGATGATCTCTAACATAAATTGTGGTCATCATTACCTCTAAACTTACCTGTAACATGAGGACGATCTCTAACATAAATTGTTGTCATCACTACCTCTAAACCTACCTGTAACATGACGATGATATCTAACAAAAATTGTGGTCATTATTACCTCTATACTTACCTGTAACATGAGGATGATCTCAAACATAAATTGTGGTCATCACTACCTCTAAACTTACCTGTTACATGATGATGATCTCTAACATAAATTGTGGTCATGACTACCTCTAAACTTACATGTAACATGACGATGATATCTAACATAAATTGTGGTCATCACTACCTCTTAACTTACCTGTAACATGAGGATGATCTGTAACAAAAATTGTAGTCATGAGGTAGGTCATGACTACCTCTAAATTTACCTGTAACATGACGATGATCTCTAACATAAATTGTGGTCATCATTATCTCTAAACTTACCTGTAACATGAGGACGATCTCTAACATAAATTGTGGTCATCACTACCTCTAAACTTACCTGTAACATGACGATGATATCTAACAAAAATTGTTGTCATGACTACCTCTATATTTACCTGTAACATGAGGATGATCTCAAACATAAATTGTGGTCATCACTACCTCTAAACTTACATGTAACATGATGATGATCTCTAACATAATTTGTGGTCATCACTACTTCTAAACTTACCTGTAACATGACGATGATCTCTAACATAAATTGTGGTCATCACTACCTCTAAACTTACCTGTAACATGACGATGATCTCTAACATAAATTGTGGTCATCACTACCTCTATACTAACCTGTAACATGACGATGATCTCTAACATAAATTGTGGTCATCACTACCTCTAAACTTACCTGTAACATGAGGACGATCTCTAACATAAATTGTGGTCATCACTACTTCTAAACTTACCTATAACATGACGATGATCTCTAACATAAATTGTGGTCATCACTACCTCTAAACTTACCTGTAACATGACGATGATCTCTAACATAAATTGTGGTCATCACTACCTCTAAACTTACCTGTAACATGACGATGATATCTGACATAAATTGTGGTCATCACTACCTCTAAACTTACCTGTAACATGACGATGATATCTAACATAAATTGTGGTCATCACTTCCTCGAAACTTACATGTAACATGACATTGATCTCTAACATAAATTGTGGTCATCACTACCTCTAAACTTACCTATAACATGACATTGATCTCTAACATAAATTGTGGTCATCACTACCTCTAAACTTACCTGTAATATGACGATGATCTCTAACATAAATTTTAGTCATGACTACCTCTAAACTTACCTGTAACATGACAATGGTCACTAACAGGCGAATTCATTTAAATACTAGTTGATCTACATGACGTGATGAAGTGTCGCGTGTAAGATCTAGAACTTTTCCTCAAGGGCAAGGTCACACTTTCAGTTTGTTTGATATTATGTGTCTGGTCTGTAAATTTACTTTCAATTTGGCTTAATTGATCAAGATGACATGACGACGTATCGCACGTAAGACCAAGACCCGTACCTCAAAAGTCAAGCTCACACTTTGAGTTTATTGGACAACACTTTGGGTCTGTTTGAGATTTAAAGTCTGGTCTGTAACTTTATCACAGATAGATGGATTTCAAAAACACTTGGCTCAAGTTATCAATTGATCAACACGACATGACGATGTGTCGCGTTAAGACCCAGAACCTTACCTCAAAGGTCAAGGTTACTCTTTCATTTTTTTATATTTCAAGTTTGGTCTGTAACTTTGTCTTAAAATAGATCAACATGTCATGATGATGTGTCACCTGCATTTACCTGTAGAAATACCCAGACATCTATACCAGGTGTCAAGGTCAAGGTTACACAAAGGTCAGGTCACACTTAATGAGTGGGTCAATTGGTGATTATTGTAAATCTGTATAATTAACAATATTTCAACGATGAATGATTGATGAACTGATTCATTTTTTTAACCAGATCGTAATCTAAATCACATCTACTTTACATGGATGGATATTGCATAACATGATTTTAACGTGGCCCTAGACAGGATTGTTTAGATGTAACCAACAGAGCACTGGGAAACAACGGTGTACCTAGCGGCGGCAAACGGGATACCTACCGACGGAGAATCAAACCACCAGCTTTAAGACTAATCAACATCTACAAGACTATTCATCGACTTCAACTAATCTTCAACTTCTAGACAACGACTTTACGACCAGAATCGACTATTCAACATAATCTACAGTTCCTGCAGCCAGTGGTGCAGCACCGGGAGATGTAGCGACCCTGCCGATGCTATCTACTGGCTACATAATCTACAGTTCCACCAGTGGTGCAGTTCCAGAAATAAACGACCCTGCCGATGCTGTCCACTGGTTACATAATCTACAGTTACAGCCAGTGGTGCAGTATCAGAAAAAGTAGCGACCCTGTCGATGCTGTCCACTGTCTACATAATCTACAGTTCCAGCCAGTGGTGCAGTACCAGAAAAAGTAGCGACCCTGTCGATGCTGTCCACTGTCTACATAATCTACAGTTCCAGCCAGTGGTGCAGTATCAGAAAAAGTAGCGACCCTGCCGATGCTGTTCACTGTCTACATAATCTACAGTTCCAGCCAGTGGTGCAGTATCAGAAAAAGTAGCGACCCTGCCGATGCTGTCCACTGTCTACATAATCTACAGTTCCAGCAATTGGTGCAGTACAAGAAAAAGTAGCGACCCTGCCGATGCTTTCCACTGTCTACATAATCTACAGTTCCAGCAAGTGGTGCAGTACAAGAAAACGTAGCGACCCAGCTGATGCTGTCTTCTGTCTACATAATCTACAGTTCCAGCCAGTGGTGCAGTACCAGAAAAAGTAGCGACCCTGGCGATGCTGTCCACTGGCTACATAATCTACAGTTCCAGCCAGTGGTGCAGTATCAGAAAAAGTAGCGACCCTGCCGATGCTGTCCACTGTCTACATAATCTACAGTTCCAGACAGTGGTGCAGTACCAGACAAAGTAACGACCCTGCCGATGCTGTCCACTGTCTACATAATCTACAGTTCCAGCCAGTGGTGCAGTACCAGAAAAAGTAGCGACCCTGTCGATGCTGTCCACTGTCTACATAATCTACAGTTCCAGCCAGTGGTGCAGTATCAGAAAAAGTAGCGACCCTGCCGATGCTGTCCACTGTCTACATAATCTACAGTTCCAGACAGTGGTGCAGTACCAGACAAAGTAACGACCCTGCCGATGCTGTCCACTGTCTACATAATCTACAGTTCCAGCAAGTGGTGCAGTACAAGAAAAAGTAGCGACCCTGCCGATGCTGTCCACTGTCTACATAATCTACAGTTCCAGCAAGTGGTGCAGTACAAGAAAAAGTAGCGACCCTGCCGATGCTTTCCACTGTCTACATAATCTACAGTTCCAGCAAGTGGTGCAGTACAAGAAAACGTAGCGACCCAGCTGATGCTGTCTTCTGTCTACATAATCTACAGTTCCAGCCAGTGGTGCAGTACCAGAAAAAGAAGCGACCCTGGCGATGCTGTCCACTGGCTACATAATCTACAGTTCCAGCCAGTGGTGCAGTACCAGAAAAAGTAGCGACCCTGGCGATGCTGTCCACTGGCTACATAATTTACAGTTCCAGCCAGTAGTGCAGTACCAGAAAAAGTAGCGACCCTGCCGATGCTGTCCACTGTCTACATAATCTACAGTTCCAGCAAGTAGTGCAGTACCAGAAAAAGAAGCGACCCTGCTGATGCTGTCTATTGGCTACATAATTTACAGTTCCAGCCAGTGGTGCAGTACCAGAAAAAGTAGCGACCCTGGCGATGCTGTCCACTGGCTACATAATCTTCTGTTCCTGCTGGCCAAAATACTATATGCAAGGTGCGAGGATAATATATATAACAAAAACTTAACGACGACGACGTCTAGTCTGAAACTTCAGGGGGGGGGGGGGGGGGGGGGGGGGGGGGCATGTAATACTTACCAGTGACATTTCTTGTTATTCAACGTTTTTATTCAATGTTTTTATGTGATGCGTTTCTTCTTCAATAATTTATTGTAAAAAATGTAAACAGCAGTAGGATGGTAGGACCTCTGTAATCTTAAAACTGGTTTAGAGCACTGGTCGCCATAACAACACACAACGTATAATTATAACCACAGTGAACATGATGGCAGTAAGCTTCCGTGCACGATTTACTACTAGTGCACCGTCATGTGTCGTAGGTTTGTTAGTTAACGCTTCAAAGTCACCACATATTACAAAGTTGTTTATGATAGTTTTTTTAATCATACTCTCTTCTTTTCACCCGGCATACCAACTTTTTGTTACCGTCACTGCACAATCAATGATAGCCTGATCTAATACATATTTGTTCTGGTGTGATGGAGGGGCTGGATACAAGATATGCAGAACCGTTTTTTATTTGCATGTTTGTTTGTGGATACACCTCATTATTTTCACATATTAGAGTGTTTATCTTTCAGGCTTCTGTTTTCGAAACCTGTTTAATACTCACTGAAAAATCAATACCAGAAAAAAAATTTACAAAAAAAAAAAAATGTTAAAAGAAACAGGAGGACATGAAGGTGAGCCTAAGTGACCTGACACAGCCTGTCAGTCAAATAAGCCGATAATCCAAACATCGATCGATATTTGTTTCTATGCCAACATTTTCTTTAGACAAAGAAACTATGTCTAAGTAAACATTACATTGTATATACTTGGACAAACAATGCCACGTGACCAGTGGGCAGAGCGATAGTTGTTCTGTTGTCAGACCAACACAAGGCTTTCAATTTTGAAATTATGTAAAGCTAACATTGATGGTTAAGCAAGACATATTAATAAAGGGAAAGTATTAGGCAGTGTTAGTAATAGCGAATTTATATTAGTAGATTTAAGATCCATTGGGGGTGAATTTTGCGCATCGATCGTGAGGGAATGTTTTCGAGGAAGGTCAATATCTGTGACAAAGTAGTTGACCATATTGAAAGTGACAAAAACAATAGTAAAGTTTCGAACTTACAATTACTGACAACAAGTGAAAATAATAAGAAAGCAGTAAAAATAAAAATAAGTATAAAGCCAAACAATTGATATAAGTAAAAGGCCGAATGCGTATTTTTTTAAATAGAATATTTATACAAACATGAATTGTAAAAAATGCTATGGGACTGTAAATGAAATAAAACTGTTTTTATAGAAGGGTATAATTTGCAAAGTTAAAAACGAACATGATTCAAATAAAAAAAAAAAATACATGTTATTACAGTGGTGATTACCCAGGCCAAAAACGATGTTAGTGATTACTCCGTCCCCATCACTATCGTTCGCTTTCGTTGTTTAGCTGTGGTTATAAGATAAACGTTTCATATTCTATGTTGTGTTTTCTGTTACATATTCTTTTCTAATACCTTTGGCTTGTTCTTAAGGTGATGACAGGTGGTATAACCCCACACAAATTTAGGAATCGCTGGATCGAGTGCTAGTACGGAAAAAACTACAACAAACGTCGCCGTCACGGAGCAATCAGCAGAGGAATGTCTTTGGTGAGGTTAAACCTGACTTATGTTTGTGCTCAAAACCTCGATCTCTACCTCATTCCATGGTCCCTGTCGCGCATCGTGCAACGGTCTTTAAAATAAAAAATATCCCTGCTGACGAATCAGTTTTCCATCTATAGTAATAGTCTTATCAAATACACAACATACATTTGGTACTACGAGGGGCATTCAATAAATTGTGTCACTAATGGCTTTCCGTAGAAACAATGTTGCGTAAGAACATGAAAAACTCAATTATTTGGGGGATGTTTATTTAATACACCTTCGAATTCTCAATTTAGAAATAAGTGCTTACATTAAAGCCCGAGTTTCTTTGCAGTTATCACCACAAGAGATTTATTCTGAATAGCGTTGTTTGTATACATGATAGTTCTACCGTAACATTAAGAACAGTTTTTCGTTGGGTTAAGACATTTGAGGGGACCAGCATAGCTTGCAAGAAGATATGCCACCCAGGTTGGCCTGTTGTTGCAGGAACAAAGGAAAACATTGGTGCATCAAAATCGACAACATGTGAACTTGATGTGATTCCAACTCAAAATTAAAGGAGCATTTTTCACAACTTGCTCCCGTTGTGACAGAAATTGTAAATCGATCACTGCTATCTGGTGTGTTTCCTGAGGAGTGAAAAAGTGCCATGGTTAAACCTTTGTTGAAGAAGAAAGGTCTCCTGCTGGAACGGCAAAAATATCGCCCGGTATCAAATTTTACATTCCTCTCAAAAATTCTTGAAAAAACTGCATTAAATCAAATCAATAAGCATATTGAAACTAACAATCTCCTCCCAGCTTATCAAAGTGCCTATTGAAAATACCACGGGGTTGAAACGGCAATGGTCAAAATGTATAATGATCTTTTAGAAACTATAGATAAAAATCAAGTTACAATCGTGGTCATGATCGACTTGAGTGCAACGTTTGATACCATCGATATCCCAGTACTGAATCGAATCCTTCAAGATGAATTTGGTATTCATAGCACTCCGTTGAAATGGATCGAATCTTATCTCACGAACAGAACTATGAAAGTCTTAGTCGAACAGTCAGCATTTGACACTGAACTAGTGAGATTCGGTTTTTCGCAGAGTTCTTGTGCCGGACCGGTGATCTTCACCCTGTATATATCGGCTCTCAATCGAGTTGTGCAGAAATATCCAGCCGATCTCTATGGATATGCCGATTGATCACAAGATTGCATTAAAAATTCAATCGGGAAATGCTCAAAACGAGACAACTGTTCTTCAACAACTTAACAGTTGCCTCAATGAAATCATACAATGGATGACAACCTTCAAACTAAAAATGAATCAGTCTAAAACTGAAATAATTATATATGGATCCAGACAACAGTTAGCGAAATTGAACATCACAAGTGTAAACGTTGGTGGGTGTGAAGTAAAATGTGCGATCATGTCAGAGACCTGGGTGTAATCATAACCAATACACTCAACTTTAACCATCACATCCAAAAAAAGTGTCAGATAGCTCATGTGCAGTTACGAAATCTTTGAGCTATACGTAAACATCTTACACAAAAGTCAACTGAATCATTAGTGTATGGATTGGTTCGTTCCCACATTGACTTCTGCAACGGTTTATTTACTGAAATTCCAGTTTGTCAAATCAACAAACTACAGCGAGTCCAAAATCATGCCGCTAGAGTTGTCATGAATGCTTCCTATGATCAACCAAGTGCGGAACAACTAAAAGAATTACACTGGCTTCCAGTTAAAGCTAGAGTCATGTTCAAGTCTTAGTAATGGTTTTCCGTGTTATCAATGGTACAGCTCCAGCATACCTGAGGGAAATGTTTGTACCTACTCGATTACGTACAGACTACGATCACAAGGTGACATTAACTTTAACATACCTATACGGCGAACAAAACTAGCATACTGATCTATGGCCGTTGTTGGTCCAAAATTGTGGAATAATCTACCGAGTTATCTGAAAGACATTCAATCTGAAGCCAGTTTTAGATCAAAACTGAAAACACATTTGTATAGTCAGTTTCATGAACAATGAGTGTGCTCTGGTTAAATACAAAATACCTGTAGCAATAAAAAACAGAATTGATATATATATATATATATATATATATATATATATATATATATATATATATATATATATATATATATACATATACGGCATGTCTAAATCTAAGTTCTAGAATCCTGTTTGCAGGGCCCGATTAGTTAAGTCGGTTACGCGTCTGACTATCAATCCAGGGGTCGTGAGTTCGAATCCCCCGCCCGGCAACAGTCTCCGTGATGATTGATATACGACATTGTGTCTCATTATCATTCGTCTCTCACCACTGATTCAAGCGGGAAAGTTATCAGTTACTTGCGGAGATTTGGTGTGTTCGAGTACTGGTTAATCCCAGGAAACAGTGGTTAGGTTAACTGATCGTCTGTTAGCCCTCGATGGCATAAAAATGACGCTAAATATTCAATCAATCAATCAATAGAATCCCGTTAATATATTGAATTTATATGTTTTAAATGTGTGTTGTGTAATTGTGAAGCGCAATAGGATATTTTATAATTTTTGCGCTATATAAATGTCATGTATTTGTATTTGAATTTGTTAAAGCTATGGTAGAAGAAGATGGACGGTATACAGCCAAATCACGAAAAGTGATAAAATTGTGATTAAGAAATGTCCGAAATATTTTTAGTTTCCAAATGCATTGAAAATTAGTCCACGAAAATTTTGAAGTATTTGCTAAATAAATATCACTGACCGAAGGTTCGGAAGAAAGGTAATTATATATTTGGCAGAATTTGAAAACAGGTAGTATAAATATTGTGTGAATAACGTTACAAACCCATTGTCTTAATATCAAACTTATTTATTTAAACCAAACCAGAAATAAATTATTTTAACTATGGTTGTTAAAAGAAAGAGGTGTTGAAATCTACAAACAAGTTAGTGTTCTTTAATACAAACATAATATTTCTTGAATATCGAGATTGTAATGTTTGCTGATCAATATTATGGAAATTAAACATAAAAGTAACCAAGATTAAACAATACAGCAAATTAAATGGATCAAACTTGTCAAAACTGTATTAAAACAAACATTCTGCTTGCTTTGTCATTGTATGTTAACAAATACGTGCAGATGAAACAAGCCACTTTGCACTGATTAAACGTGAACATTGTTTAAACATGGTAACGTAATTCACAATTCTTAAACATGTTAATCACTGAGTTCATATTTTGATACTATCGTGTTTATGTCGGTATCAGACAACCTATACATCTTGCGCTTTCCGTATGGTACAGGATCATCCAATGTGCACAGAACTTCATGGACCCATAGTACATCTTCTTTTGCAGGCCATTTAAATGTAACATACAGCTTGCATAAACGTAATATTGTATTCATTGTCATCTTTGTCATATTCTAATACTTTGCCAACATGCCATTTACCATTGTATATAGCAGCTACAAATGTTTTGACAGGGATTTTTTAATAAGTTGTAGCTGCATTAATGATTGGTTCACATTCTACATGTTCAGTGTTAGCTGCAACATAATCAATAGCCAGTTCAGTATTTGGGGTTTTGTTATCAGCAACTGATGTAAGGTTATGAAGGATCCATCCACTGCATCCCGTCTTGAACTCTCCGTCTGTAAAACAATTTGGACACAGACTGCAATTTTTGCAGTATCTACTTGAACTACGCTATGGACTTCCATAGTCCCTTTAACAGGTTTTGCATTCATTTGTGTCAATTCTTCTTGAGCTTGATCACATTTCGACTTGGGAATATACATGTATGTTATTGGGCTCTGTGTCTGGCTGGTACCCAATTTGAAAAAGTCTTCAGCATTTTGTATAACGACTGCGTGTCTCTTTACTGCTGTGTATGCCATTGTTTTAGATGTCCCCCCCTAATTCCATCACAAGCCCCCTTGCCATGGCCTGCCTCAAAATATTCTCAGCAAAGTCCATCTGGCAAATTATGTGATGTTCTGGAATTGTTTCAACAGTTTAACCCTTTACTCCATAGTAAAATGCGTTTTCCTGCACCAGTCACAGAAGGCCTTTGAAAACAGTACAGGAAGAGTTCAGATTGCTCGTAACGAGCAATCTGAACACTTCCTGCACTGTTTTCCACTCTGTCAGTTAATATAAACATAATTCACCCATTGCTGATACGTGGTGAATTAATGTTTTCAATATTAGAGGTGTCCAAAGGCGTCTTTATGAAGTAAAAGGTTAAATTGTTCATACTGGGTTGCAACACGTTTTGTGTGAAGACGGAAACTTATCAACTCCTTTTTCACTAGCTCTTTGTAATTAATCTTTGAGTTTTTTCAATTTCCTCTATCTGCATACGTTTTGTGATCTTTCCTTTGTGTTCCACTTCCTTTCTGCGCCATTCACAGTATGCAAATGAATAAAACTCACAACTCTCAATACTATCTAAGATTTGTTCATCTGTCTTGTTCTTAATTAAAGGATCTGGGCTGTTTGTGGTTGTGAAATTCAGTTGTTTTAGTGCTTTGACTTTTAGTGCCATATTCTGATGCCTTTGGCATAGGCATGTCGTTCTATAAGCTTTACCTTTTCGTTTTTTGTTTGAAATGTTATTTAACTTCATTTTCACTGTCAGGGCTGTATTAACCGACTCTCGACTGTTGGAAACGATGTTCATGTTGGAATGTGGTAGTATATGAGGCAACACTAGTTTTGGACACTATTTTATCATCAAATTCTAGAGGTCCCAACACTTTGATTAAGCAAATAAAAATTAAAAAAGCAGGAGATCAGGTAAAAGTGTTGTTTTTCAAATAGCAGTGGTCTAAATGAATACTCGAAAATTAAAATGAATACTTTAGATGGATCAACAAATTCTTAATCATGTATGGACCTAGTATTTTGGATATTTTACCGCTTTTGGCGTTTTGGCTGTTAACTGTTTCCCATATAATCTAGGCATTTCAGAAGGCACATTCTGACTAATTGTTTGTAATTAAAGAAACTTTGTGCTAGATGGTATGGAAGGGTATCACCGCCATAACTGTAAATTTGCAATTTGTCGTTTGTTCTTTGTGCAATGGATGTTAATGTTCCTTTCTTCTTAGTTCTTTGTGGTAAATGAAATATTTCACCTTTGTAATTTTGCTATTTGTCTATCCTACTATATCCTATCATTGTAAAAGCTACATACTTCCTGTAAAATATAACGAGTTCAGCATAGTCACGTGTTTCAAAAGGATTCGACTTACAAATGTTAAACTATGCAATAAGCATGTTGTACAACGCACTTAGGCATAATGTAACAATGCAAAATACACAGTTGGCATTGTCAGTTATGACGACAGGTGCCACTAGACGTATATGAAAAATAACGATTGGTCCCTAGTGGAATCGGCGTTGCTTTGGTTTCATCGTTGGTCATATGGAACATATGGTCAGCTACCACCATTGAGAGGAGCTCTCTGGTCGGCTGAAAAAAGTATAGGGATGTTCAGGGTGTATATTTTTATAGTAAGCTTAATTTTATTGGATGAAAATGCTAAACTGGCAAATGATCACACTAAAATATAAGTTTAGTATGTTTGTGTCAATAAAATTATGTTTCTGTGACTGACTTAATTTATTTTATCAAGGAAACTGTGCGGACAGTAAAATTTGTGAAATTTACTTTTTTTTAATGCTGAAAGAGGGGTACCCAACTTTAGGGGGCAAAAAGTTGTAAAAATTGGTACTTTTGACCCCATTTTGGGGACATTTTAATTTGAGTCTAGGATAATACTTTACTATGATGTAGGACTTTTGGTGAAGCACGTGGTCAAGTGGTAGAGCACCGAACACATGATCGGAGAATCGTGGGTTCAATCCTCCGCCACGGCTCTGTGTGGTGTCCATGAGCAAGACATTTTTCCGCATATGCTTAGTACTGGTTCTAACCAGGAAGACTTCAAGCGTTATTTGCCTAAATTGTAATAACTTGTTTTACAATCGAAGTAAAATAAAGAAACGCAATGGTGGTGGCTGACCTTAAAGAAAACTCACACTTACCTTTTGTGGTCAGCTATCACCATTGCGTTTTCCATAGACTTACATTATAACGTTTGACCTTATTTCACTATTTCTACCATTCTTGGACAAAAAAAGTCCTACATCATATTAAAGTACTATCCTAGACTCAAATTAAAATATTTTATTGTGATCATTTGCCAGTTTGACATTTTCATCCAACCAAAATTAAGCTTGCTATAAAAATATATACCCTGAACATCCCTTTACTTTTTTCAGCCGATCAGAGAGTTCCTCGCAATGGTGGTAGCTGACCTTGTGTAAGGCTGTATTTAAGGCCGCGAATTATGATGTCTACTTCCATTCGCACTTCTTGAGTTGTTTACAGGGGACCTGTCTGTAATTTTGCAGCGCCACTGAACGTTATAAGGGGAAGTTGGGATTTATTACGATGATGACGTTCAGCGGCAGCACAGTCGAAATACTCCGGTACCCTGTCCAAATACATTCCCTACACTTATTGCAAAGGGTTGACCATTCGAATAAAAACATATTCGTGACTGACTGCAGCCGAAACACATATCGAAACATACATCAAATTCTAAAAAAGACATTTTACGCAGCATGTAATGTTTAATCGGACACGAATAGACAAGACGTATGTAGTTTTTACAATGATAGGATATAGTAGGATAGAAAAATAGCAAAGTTGCAAAGGTGAAATGTTTCATTTCCCACAAAGAACTAAGAAGAAAGAAACATTTACACCCATTGCACAAAGAACAAACGACAAATTTCAGACTAAGAATTATGGCAGTGATACCCTTCCATAAGATGGATCCCCCACTTGCTGACATCTGACAAAAATGCTAAGCGTTAAAACTGTGCTAAAAAACTTCTGAAAAAATATAAAAAGTATAATCCTAGGAAATTTCTGACTTGCTCACTGGGGATAAAAATTGGGTTTATTATTTTGAGCCCCAACGGCGCATCAATAACATGCAATGGCTAGGTAAAAATCCGGCTAGGCCGGTCATTGAGAAGAGGAAAAGAAGCACAAAGAAAGTTTGTATGCAATTTTCTTCAATTCTAGTGGTCCTGTTGTACAAATTCCTTGCAAAGAGTGTAGAATAATTACAGGCAAGTTTTATAAAGATAAAGTACATAAATATGTCAAATTAAACGCCCAAGTAAAGGTTTGGAAGGCATACAGCTTATTCGTGACAATGCTTCTGCCCCCAAAAGTAAAAGTGTACAGTCTTTTTTATAACAAGAAAAAGTTATTCAGGTTGAACAGCCCCCTTATTCCCCTGACTAAGCCCCTGTGACTTTTTCCTATTTCCCGTGCTAAAAGAATGCTTGCAGGTAAACGCGATGCTTCCAGAAGTGCCCTTGGATCTGTAATTTTTCATTGTCTGAACAGTGTACCAAGGGGAGAGTACTTTGCGGCATTTAGGCCGTGGACAGCAAGACTTTAAATGTGTGTATCTGTGCGGTGAGAATATTTTAAATGGTTGGCCTGAAAAAAAATCCCGTTCCTGGGAAAATCTTAAATATCCGAAGACCAGTGACAGAATATACTGAATGCCCCTCATACAAGACTGGCACGCTTATCTATCAGGTCAGTGATTAAACCAAAATGGCTTTTAATGGCTTACTAGTGCTGTGTGTAATAATCAGTGAATATATGACACGTAAGACAATTCGTTTTTAAACTTGACACTATTTTCCAATCTAATAAATACATGTATGTTAATGTTTGCATACTTTCTATGTGCTTTGTATATATACTAGCGGAAAAAAGAAACTGTGCATGGGTATAATATGCTATAATCAAGGAGATATATAAGAAATCGCAAAAAAAATTTCAACAGGGTTTTATCTGACCTTTATTTAACACCAGCTCAATTGATATGGTTATTGCATCAGCAGCGTCTTGGATAGAGGTCACTTTTCAGAGACGTTCTCTAAACAAAGTTCATCTCATCAATACCGTGTATGTCCACCATTGGAATCGATGCATACTTGGCAACGACGCCTCATTGATGCGACAAGTATGCTGAAAAATGCCTGGGGAATACCATTCCAGATTCTCACAAGCGCACGTGACAGGTCAGGTAACGTCAACGGCTGATTTTGGAGGCGACGTAAACGACGCTGCATCTCATCCCACACGTGTTCTATAGGCGACATATCCGGTGACATTGCAGGCCAGGGCAGCACATTCACATTGTTCTGGATCAAGAAGTCGGTGACGACTCGCGCGACGTGCGGGCGAGCGTTATCCTGTTGCAGCTTGGCGTTACGTTGCTGCACAGATGGAAGGACGTGAGGCCGTATGATATCGTCACTGTATCTGATGCCTGTAAGTGTGCCGTCCACAACCACAAGAGCTGTTCTGCCACGGGATTAGATGCCACCCCACACCATGACACTACCTCCGCCGAATGGACGTCGTTGAGTCACACAACTGTCATAGAAACGTTCACCAACACGACGGTACACTCTAGAACGATCGTCGCTGCTGTCGAGATGAAACATGAACACATCCGTGAAAAGAACACGTGCTCAGTCCTGTTGCGTGAAGTGTAAGTGTCGTCTACACCAGGCAAAACGTGCTACACGATGACGTTGCTGGAGAACAGGACGTATGGCGGGCTGGACATCGTGGACGTATGCCTCGTTCAAACAATCGATTACGCACCGTTAGGGGACTAATTCTTCTAAGGCCAGGAATATTTAGCCGTCAAAGTAGCAGTTCTGAGTTGTTCAAGTCGTTCACGGAGATGAACGACCCGGATGTACGTATCCTGGCGATTAGACGTTATGCGTGGACGTCCTGACCGAGGCCGGTCTCTGGTGGTCCCAAACTGTTGGTACCGTCTCCACATGGCGTTTACAGTATTTCGGTGCACACCAAATTGTCTGGCAACATCAGTATGACGTACACCAGCTTCAATCATGCCTACGGCGCGGCATCTGTCGGCATGGCGTATCAAAGACGTTTTTCAAAATTATGCTGGTTTTGTGTCTTACAGGTATCAACACTATGCTTTTACACAGGTTTAGGCGACAAACATGTTTGCGATTGACTGCTGGCCGAAAAAAAAACGTGAAAACGAAGACGTTGGCCAGACAGACAAACTACCCGTGCAACTCATGCACTGACCAGCATAAATAACCGAGAGGGATACACAACAGTTTCAAGCTTTAATTTATAAAATTGAGCGATACATGAACATTTTACACATGCACAGTTTCTTTTTTCCGCTAGTATATATAATATATTGCATCAGAAAAGTGTGATGGTATATTGATGCATCTTGATGTGTTTTGCATTGAACAATTGTGATTGATGTATATGTGATGCATTGTGTATGTATTTGTTAATAATTAATAATCGATAGTTAATTGTAATTTACATTAAGAAAAATGAGATTGATTAATCAAGATCCGTTTTGTGTATATTATTGATTGATGCATGTAGTGTTTGTTTTTTCATTTCTCGGATATCCTCTCACAGAAAAGGGAAATCATAATAGTTATGAACATCCTCCTACTATTGCGTTATACGTCAAACAATTAGCTCATATATGCTTAACAACTAAACTAATTGCTGTTCAGACATAAGTACGAAGTAACATACTGACCACGTATTAACCCTTTACTTCATATAGACGTGTGTGTAGTTCTGAGGTTTTTAGTCCCTCCGCCAGGTTATCCCGGGGGCTTGCCACAATAGAGTGTGGACTGTAAAAAGGTTTAATTTTGAAATTTTGATGTTTTTGGTGTTCCGCCGCAGAACTGTTTCTAAAGTTCCTAAAACTGTGAAAGTCGGTTAACTTTACCTTTAGTTGGTTTATCCTATTATGCCGAGGTAAAAATGTGCTATGTTGTTATTGGTGTGGGACAGCCGCCGTGTTTATCTGAGTTCCCTATTGGTTGATAGTGTTGATTTTTGTAGGGGTCGGGGTATCACTTGTGTGTATGTTGCTGTAGTTAAAATATTGGGGGTAGCAGAAGCTGGAGATTAACACCGGCGGACTTCGTATTATATATGTGTTATATTTGATTAGAGACGATTTAACTTAAATTTGCGTTGTTGTGTGTGTTATTTGTGTTGTGTATGTGTTAAGGTGAGTCAGGTAAGGTTAGGGAGGGCGCTAGTTCTTTTTGATTGCAGTGGTGTCTGCTTGTGTGGCCGTCGTTGGAGGTTGATGCTCTGTGGTTGGCTGTGCTACGTAGTTCTTGTCCAGAAGAGGCCCAACAGTACGTTATACCCCACACTTTAGCTGTGACGCAGCTAGTACCCCCGGGCTGTAGAGTCGTCTTCTTGATGGGTTTTCGGATCACGGTGTCTGTGAATTGGTCTTTTTTGGCCTCGTTCAGTCGTCGTGCCGTCTGGTCCCTGGTACTTCTTGACATCTTGGTGCAGTGAGCCTTTTTTAATTGTAAGTGAGCTATTGTATGTTGCATACAAAAAACGGCCCGCTTTATGGGTATATATTGTTGGGCATTGCCTTTATCTAAGAATAATATATAATATATGTAATAACTAATACTACGTTTACTATTGTATAATAAATATATTTACAGTGTATAGCTACATTTGTTGTGTATAGCACCATGGTTACACTAGCACTAAGGTATACCGCTACTTGGTTTGGTTGTGGTATATTGTTTTTTGTTTAGCTATGGTTACGGTTAGTTGTTATATGGTTAGTGTCATTTATTCTTACCTTTTTCTGTTTCATTCTTCAGCTTCTGGTATTGTGTTCTTCTGTTTATTCTATTTTTTGTTAATTTCTATATACATTTTTACATGTTTATTATACTTCATTTGTCTATGTGCCCTTGCATATAATTGACTACATAACTGTATTTATTTATAAATAGTTGAGTTTGATGTATGATTTTTTTAAATTTTATTTCTTAATCAGTTTTTGTGTTTTTATATCACTAGGTGATCAGCGTTCACGGAGCAAAGAGCCTATCCGCTTATGGCAGTTAGTTATATACTGTTTACCTTGCGTATTTGTTTTGTGCTTTTCCATACCGTTTTATTTATTGGTTATTGTATTTTTTTTATTTTTATATCATCTGGCATCCAGCGTCCAAGGAGCCATATCCTAGCCGCTTATGGCAGAAAGTTCATTACTGTTTACCAGACGCATTATTTTTGGAAGTGTGTCGGTATGGTTTCTTTTTGCCTCATTTTGAAAATCTATATTATTTTTGTTGTGAGCATTTTTATATCGTTTCATGTATTGCTTATTGTATTTTTTATTTTTATATCATCTGGTATCCAGCGCCCCAGGAGCCAGATCCTAGCCGCTTATGGCAGTTAGTTCGTTACTGTTTACCAGACGTATAATTTTTGGGTGTGTGTCGGGATGGTTTCATTTTGCCTCATTTTTATATTCTATATTATATATTTTTGTTGTGTGTATTTTATACCAATTTATATATTGCTTATTATATTTTTAATTTTATATCATTTGGTATCCAGCGCCCAAGGAGCCAGATCCTAGCCGCTTATGGCAGTTAGTTCGTTACTGTTTACTGTTTCAAAATCCAATAAACACACCGAGAACTAATGAAGCAAAGGGGGGAGGACTTTACTGGGATAGTGATCACTTCCTAGTGTATTTTGTATTACTGAGAAGTTAGATATGTGCTATACTATTTGTCACTATGCATAAATCTAGTGTTGAGTCCTTTTGATTTTATTATTGCTTAGTCTTGTGATTTCATTACTGTTAATTAATATGCAATTGTGTTCCTCAATTTCATCAATTAACAGTTCGGCCTGGTTATCACGTCTTGGATCATCAGGGTGGTTCCAGAGTGGTGTTTCATGTTGAAATCTCCTGTGATTATTATGTGTATATTTACTTGATTAAAAAGTTGTTGTATGTTGTCTTCGTTGGCATATTTTGTGCATGCTATATTGCAGTTGATTATTCTAGTATCATGTTTATTACCAAATATGGTTACTGCATTAGTTTCTATTTTTCCTAATGTTGGCATTTTATGTTCTAAATGCTTAATTCCATTATTAATGTAGATTGAAAGTCCTTCCCTCCCTTTGCTTCATTAGTTCTCGGTGAGTTTATTGGATTTTGATAACCTAGTAATTTAGTTGTTTAATTTTGTTTTTGATGTGTTTCCTGTATATATATTACATCTGGCATTTCTTGTGTATGATCTACAAAGTGTTGTAGTTCTTGATTTTTGTATGATTCATCTCCATATAGTCCCCTGGCGTTCCATGACATGGTAACTAGGTTTTTGTTTTTATAGTTGGTTTTTCTATTATTTTTGTCTCCATTGCTCATAGTTATTTTGGTTTTATTGTTTATTCACAGAATAACCTATAATATGATTTGTATTTTAATATCCATAGTAATAATGGCGTGCCGCCCCAGCTGGCATGTTCCATGTGTGTGCGTTATAGCTTTTATATTGGTTATTCCAGTAATTAGCGTGTGTGGTTCTGATTTGATTGATTTTATTCCTTTGGTTATTATATTGATTCTGGTATTGGTATTGGTTTGGTTGTTTGTTTGGGTTTTCATTTGATTTGATGCGGCTTATGGGTGTTTTTTTGTGTTAGCGTGTGTCTCTATCGTTGGTGAGTTTGTGTTATTGTTTATTGTTTGTTCAGTTTCGTTAATAGCTACGTTTATAAGAGCTTCTGTTGTGTCTGCGGTCATTTCATTTTTGGTTATTTTTGGTAATATCTTTTCTAATGCGTTTTTTACTTTTTGTTTGACTATTGTTTCTGTTGTTGTGTTTAAAATTAATTGCATGGTGATTTGGGTGTGTTCTCCGGCTTGTGTTTTTCTATTTAGACATTTTTTTTTTGTGTTTTGTTTGTTGATTTTATTTATATGATTATGTTTTGTATACTGGGCATCCTTTGTACGCTGTACTGTGGCGTCCTTGACAATTACATATGTTTTATTATTTTTATTTTTGCATTGTGTAGCTAGATAGTTGCCCGCGCAGTGTGGACATTTTTTGTTGTTCATGCATTTTTTGGTGATGTGTCCGAATTTTTGGCAAGTGTTGCCTCTTATTGGATTCAGGGTGGCTGGTTGTACGTTAAGGTATTGGCCTTCGTTGTCTGCTATTTTTAGTGCTGCTATGGTGGTGTCGAAAATAATTTTAATAGTGTTGGATGGTCTTTTGATGCCATTAGTGTAATCATTGCCTATGTAAGCTGAGTTGATATTGTTGTGTTTGGCGTTAAGTGTTTTTAGAAGTTTGTTTTCGTTTATGTATTAGGTTATTTGTATAATTCCTTTTGATTTGTTGCTGGATTTTGGCTTGTTTATAATTACATAGAAATCATTTCCCCTAAATTTGAAGTTCCTTGCTAGGTCGATTTTTTTCATTTCTGATTCTAAATTGAGGTTCCTGTCCTTCTGAACCTGTATTTCTACGCAAAAAGTGTTCCCTATGTAATTGATAAATTTGGTAGTTATGTCTTTAAAGTGAATTATAGAGAAGGCATATTGTATAGTTGTTACTGTTATTAGGGTCCATAGACCTTGGTTATTATTTTCATCGTTTTTTTGGGTGTCCTTCGGAGGACCCCTTTTATCATTTTGCCTTTTACTTCTGTCCACGGTGTTTCTTCGCTAATTTCATTAAATGCTACTTTGTTCCCTGTTTCGTCATAATCTTCTAAAATTTTGTTAAAGCCTTGAAGTGATTATCTACTGACTGATCAATTCCTTTCTCTCTGTTGTCTTCCTCATAGTACGATTTACATAATCTACCGTCTCTCGACATATCAGGTCGTGCGATTCACGTTACTCATCTAGTACTAAATTACATGCTGCTTTCCTTACCTGACTTGTTTCGATACTACTATCTGTGCTATTTGTACCTGTCTATACTTCTGTCTCTTTTCTTCGTTACATTACCTAGTTTAACTAAGTTTGGCGTACTTGTCACTATGGGACTATCTTGTACCGTAAAATTGACTAATTTCTTATTTGCCGGTGTGAGCGTAAGTGACCTTATTATCCATTGTTTTATTTGCTTTGATTTGACTGTTAGTTTATTTAGATTGAAAGAGGTCGAATTTACTGGGCTTGATTGAAAGCGGATTGAAATTTTGACCACTTGTATTACGTGTTATAAAATTAGATCGTCCAATCAGATCGATCTTTTCTTAGTAGCGCTAATTCGCTCTGAGCTGATAGTTAAAATCGGTTTGTGGTTTAACTAATGTAGCTTCACGTAACAAAAACCAACTAATTAGTTTGATTGTTATTCTTTTTATGCTTTATTTAACTTTGTTAATTACCTTGTCGGTTTTAATGTTTTGCTTGATTTCCTTGATTATTTTTTTACCTGTTATAATGTATTGAAGGTTTTATTAGCTTTCTATGTAATTAACATAACCTCTTAAATACTATACTATATTATTATCGGTATCTATTTTATATATATATATATATATATATATATGGTGGCATATCTACTTTATATTGTTGTATACTGTTTGATCAAATATGTAGTTATATAAATTATGGTTGTTATAATTACTTACTATGTGTCTTGGTCTTGCTTGGCGATCTGTAGCACAACTGTTTGTTTACACACCTTATATTATGTGTTATTAACTTGTAAAATCCTTTTTACAATCCAAATGTCATATGTTTTGTTAACAGATGATTAATCCTATTAATAATTTCACTTAATCCAAATCAATAAATCACTTAGTTCACTTAGTTCGATCACAAAATCACTAAACACAGTTTCTAATGCTAATCCTATAATCTTATAATCTCGGAGAAAGCAGATAAACACATTCTTATCCTCTACGATTCAAAGAATGAAAATTGAATGACTTCATATAGACGCCTTTGGACATCTAATATATACTTTGAGTTTGGAAAAGTCCACTTAACCCTTTACTCCATATGCATTTTAAGGACTCTTCCAAAATTACGAGCAATCAGAACTGGTCTTACACTGTTTTCAAAAGCCGTCTATATTAGAAGTGTCTAAAGGCGTATATATTAGGCGTTCAAAGGCGTCTATATGAAGTAAAGGGTTAAACAGGAAACAGAAAAACTAATAGTTAACTTATTTATTTTACTTCGATTGTGAAACAAGTTATTACAACTTAGGCAAATCACGCTCGAAGACTTTCTGGTTAGAACCAGTTCTAAACATATGACGAAATATGTATTGCTCAAGGACACCACACATAGCCACTGGACCACGCGCTCCACACAATCAATAAAAAATGGTTGAATATGAAATATGAGTAACAAAATCACTATTAACACGAACGCAAAAAAACAAAGTGTGAAAAAAAATTCTATATTTTTTATAGAATAAGATGTTTTAGAAACATGTTTTCGAATGGATTTGGATTGCTGTGTTCACATGCAAAGTATGACTAAAATTTTATCGATTTGTAAATATTTCTACACACCGTGTGTCTACAATGTCCTTATCGTTTTGCTTATTTAATTACATTGTTATGAGGGCTCAAAAAGAGATACATGTAAATTGTCTAGTTTCCATCTATTTTATCATAGACTTTGTATGTGCAATCGAATGTCCTGACAGATTCGTAACATATGAAGGTTCCTGCTACCTCTTTGCGCATGACACCAGGATGGAGTTTTCTGCAGCGGAGGTAAGCAAAACAGCGCCCATGTTTATTATATGACGGCAAATTCCAGGCCATTTTCCATGAATGACTTGGGCATTGGGGTGAATGGTCAAGAAAACCGGCAAAATGGAAGGTACAATGTGTCTATTACATTTTAATACAGCTTAGGATACAGTTTTTGGGTGTTATATACAGATTTCAATACGTGACGTCAGTTGTACATCAAAGCAGGATTCTGTTTGTGTGTGTTATCTATAGAATTCTATACGTGACGTCAGTTGTACATCAAAGCATGATACTGCTTTTGTGTGTTACATATAGATTTCAATACGTGACGCCAGTTGTACATCAAAGCAGGATACTGTTTTTTGTGTACTATATATAGATTTCAATATGTGACGTCAGTTGTATATCAAAGCAGGATACTGTTTTTGTGTACTACATATAGATTTCAATATGTGACGCCAGTTGTACATCAAAGCAGGACACTGCTTTTGTGTGTAATATATAGATTTCAATACGTGACGCCAGTTGTACATCAAAGCAGGACACTGCCTTTGTGTTATATATAGATTTCAATACGTGACGTCAGTTGTACATCAAAGCAGGATACTGTTTTTGTGTGTTATATATAGATTTCAATACGTGACGCCAGTTGTACATCAAAGCAGGACACTGCTTTTGTCTGTCATATATAGATTTCAATACGTGACGCCAGTTGTACATCAAAGCAGGATACTGTTTTTGTGTGTTACATATAGATGATTTCAATACGTGACGTCAGTTGAACCTCAAAGCAGGATACTGTTTTTGTGTGTAATAACAAATTATGTCAGTTCAACATTAAATCAGAGCTAAAGACTTCTGTATGTTGGCAGTAGATTAGTAGAACTAAATGTATGTGTAGTTTAATCATTGACCTCAACAGTGAGAAATGCGTAATTTAAGAACAGAATATTAAAACACAGAGACGATATGCCATGAACCATTTCGAAAGTATACATATACATATGGAATATACAAATTTTCTTCTTTTTCTTTTTCTAACAGACCGAGTGTGTAAAATAATTTATCTCAGAAGATTGTTAAGTCATGAAGGCGACACAATAAAAGAATAAAATTAATATATACCTGTCTGCTAAAGTCGTTTACACACTCTAATATCCCTACTCAATAGTTAACGAGGTAATTGGACATACAAATGTGGCGGATTCGCTGTTCCGTTCAGTATATATCCCGTTCCTAAATACAATGGCCATATAATTGCATTTGTGAATTATATACCGTTTATGTTTTCAAATAGATCTATATACATGGTAAATATAGGTGAATAAACATTTTCATATTTTAACAAAAACTTTATCGAACGTTGCTTACTTATAATTGACAATGGGACGCCGACTAATTCGTAATAGACGTCCATGTTTTGTGTTTGTTGACGAACACCCAGTATGTATTTACAGTATACAATTTGAAGCTTATAAACTTCTTCATATCGATAGACTCCCCACATCTTGGAACTATAAGAATGAGTATATAAAATTACATTGAATTTAACTCAGTCAAAAAGTGAAACAAATCATACTATGCCTCTAAGGCTTGGTTTGTTTTAACAGCACCAGACAGATAACTTGTATTAATAAATTTTACACCTCCATGTAGATCGACAAAACTAGTTCAGTTAGTTTCACTATTGATAAAGAAATTATCTATTGATTTTTTTCTTTTTGTCAAAAATACATATTTGAATAATATCAATTTTTAATCCTCGTTCTGATGAATAATGGGAAATAATAAGCAATTTTAATCAATAACGAAAGGCACAAAATCATCAAATACAATTAAATACACTCACTTTGATAACATTATTAAGTATTTTTGAGTCAGTGTATTAATACATGTATATATATAGCTGTGTTTATAGTTACAATACAGAAAATAAATAAGAGTGTTGGATTGCTTTAATAGTTATGTTGTTGTTGTAGAACTACTGTAGACAGCACCATGGTCACGTGGTACACCTGGAGACGGCTGCTGAAAACATGTTTGTAAGGGACTTCTTGAGGGGACTTAAAGGTGAGATATGATGTCATGCAGTTTATCATGTATGTATTTAACTATTTATATAATGTACGTTGTTTCATGACCGTATGTAACACCATGTACGGAAGTAGTGATTAAAGAATCACAAGACAAAATAAGTTTCTAATATTTAATATAAATCTACAACTACTGCGTGATCGTATAGTACTAAGTTTCTACATGTTATTATAATTCCACAACTCGCGTAACCGTATAGTGGTTAATTAAGCCCAGCCCTTAAGTATGCATTGTTTAACAACCTTAACTTCCCCAGCATCCCATTAACTCTCTTAACATTACTAACCACCGCTCCTAACCCCACATACTAAACTGATAACTCCCTAAGAGCTCTCAGCTCCTGAACTAATAAGACAGTACTGCCAAACTCTCTAAGACGGCACGCTCTCTAAGACTCTCTCTCTCACAGAGTAACATGTACTTTTATATCTCGTCTCAGAATTCCAGGACGAATCATCATGAATGATACAGAATATAGAATGATAACTTTTTATCAACTTTTCATTACATATATTGCCGTCACAGAACCGAACAATGTAAATGCATACGCACACGCAAGCTTCAAGGTTTACGCGCTCGTACGCTCTTTTTCGTAGTTGGTGTAAATAAATTAATAGTTTAAGGGGTGATAGGTGATAATGAAACACTGATGTTTTCTTTTCTTGGTTCTGTTTGATGGTTCCAAGGCATCCTTTGATCAGACATCATTGACTAAAATACGTGTATCCGCTTTACATTAACAGCGGAACATCACTGGCTGGGACTTACAGACGAGATAGTGGAGGGACAGTGGATATGGTACGACACAAATACACAGACAAATATCTTTGACTGGGGTCCTGGCGAACCTAACTCATCGGGAAGAGAGGAAGACTGTGTTGTGTTTGATTTCACTAAGGATTATCAATGGACAGACACTTCCTGTACAGACAAGTACGAACCAGTCTGTGAAGTCAGGTTTGTGGTTTTATGTATTGATCTGATCGTTCATGTCAGAGGTCGCAGGTTTGATCTCAGGAACAATCCGATTGTTCCTCAAGAACAAGTAGCCACAATGCGTACTCGACGAAGTCGCAATACGATTCACGAAAGCTCAACTCTCACTTCGAGCTAAAATAAAGTTGAAAAATGAAAACACCAAACACAATGTTCATTATATTTGCATATAATTACATCCCTACCGTTTTAATCTATGTGTTGTGTACGTGCACGTGCTTGTACGAGTAATGTATCTTTATGAATGTCTATTATTTTTTTTTTTATAAATATGCGTTGTAATACTAAGTAAGTATAGCCTTCGTGTGTTCATATTTTGTTTGCTTTATCAATACATATTATGAATATTTAAAATGATACTTCCTACCTAAATGTTTCTATTATACAATTTCAGTGCTGCTGATATGGAAGTCATCGGCTAAATATGTTATCTCAGAATAGACAACAGTCACTAATATACAGAATATATACTAGAGTAACAGAAATACATTTTGTTTCATTCAAACGTGATTTCTTTTCTTCGTTGTAAAATATTTGTGCTGCAATGATAAAACTTATTGCAATACTAATGAGTTATATTTGATATCATTTTACTGTCTGAGATTAGCCTATGAGGCAATACTTTGTTGTACATGCATATTATTACATCATAAAGATCGGGAAGCCACGACTTCAAAAGAAAGTGGATCCCAAATTAATGCCTTATGGTAGCACCAAAAACTAAAAATCAAAGGTCAGTGTGATTTGGTAGTAGAGACTAATGATAAAATTCAGTGTCAAAAGTTCTATGTAGTTGCAGGTAATCATGGATCACTGCTAGGCTACCAGGCAGTAAAACAGCTTAATTTAGTGAAAATTGTGAGTAATGTTGAAGCACAGTATAACATATATAAAGAACTATTTCATGGAACTGGGAAGCTAAAAGATCGTAAAGTAAAGCTTCACATACACAACGCGGTACAACCAGTTGCCATACGACATAGGAGAACGCCTTTTCACCTCAGAGGAAAAGTAGAAAAGGAGATTGAAAATATACTTCAGGAAGATATTATTGGAAAAGTTGAAGGGGAGCCTACACCGTGGGTGTCTCCAATAGTCACACCTCCTAAAAAAGATGGAAATTAAATGAGACTGTGTGTTGATATGAGGGAACCAAATAAGGCTATATTAAGAGAACGACATTTGATTTCTACAGTAGAAGAATTGATTCATGACATGAACGGAGCAAATGTTTTCAGTAAACTCGACCTTCAATCAGGTTATCATCAACTTGAACTGGAAGAAAGCGCGAGATATATAGCTACTTTTAACACACATTGCGGTTTATTTCGTTACAAAAGGCTAAGTTTTGGAATATCTTTCGCGTCCGAAGTATTCTAAGAGACGATTAGAGGTATAATTCAAGATATAAATGGTGTAAAGAATATATCCGATGATATAATCGTGTTCGACAATACCCAACAAGATCATGATGTTGCATTAGAGCATGTGTTTCAAAGATTAGAGAAAAATGAACTGACATTAAACAAGACTAAATGTGAGTTCAATAAGAAGAAAATTGAATTCTTTGGAATCACATTTGGTTCTGATGGTGTTTCCCCAGATCCAAAGAAAGTACAAACTGTTAAAGTTGAAAAATTTCCAGAAGATGTGAAAGAATTAAGAAGCTTCTTGCGAATGACTAGCTATTGCTCAAGATTTATCAAGAATTACGCAGCAATATGTGAACCGTTAAGAAGATTAACAAAGCAAGGTGTGCCACGGGAGTGGTCACTGGAACAAGAGAATGTTTTCAGAACCCTGCAAAATGAATTATCAGGTGAAACAGTAATGGCCTATTTCGACCCAAAACGTCCAACGGAGGTCATTGTAGATGCTAGTCCTGTTGGTGTAGGTGGTATGTTAACCCAAGATAAAATTGTTGCATATGCAAGCAGATCATTGACAAATACAGAATCGAGATATAGCCAAACAGAACGTGAGGCATTGTCAATCTTTTGGGCATGCAAACATTTTAATATATCTTCATGGTGCTTAGTATTTCACTGTTATCACTGACTACAAACCTCTTGAAAGATTTTGGATGAAAGCCAACCCTCCTCTGATAATTCAAAGATGGGGTTTGCGTCTCCAACCATATAAACTGTTGATAAAATATAAGCCTGGAGCTGAAAACCCAGCTGATTATATGTCGCGCCATCCTATTGACATTGCTGCGTCTCAAGAAGACATCACTGAGAAATATGTCAATTTCAAAGCAAATTAAGCATTGCTAAAAGCAATAAGTCTAGATGAAGTCTAATCTGCTGTGAACAATGATAAAACTATGCTACAAGCAAATGAATTCGTTAAAACAGACAGTGGTACAAAATAAAACATCTTAAGAATCCTGATGTCAATATTGAAGAACTCAAGGCACTACAGAATGTCAAAGATGAACTCACAGTAATCAGTGATTCAGTATTACTTAAAGATGATAAACTCGTCCTGCCTACAGATCTGCGTGAGAAAGCAATCGGTATCGCTCATGAAGGACATAAGGAAATGACAAGAACAAAAGCGTATCTCCGGTCAAAAGTTTGGTTTCCCCGTATGAATAGTATGATTGAAAATGCTGTGAAAGGGTGTTTTGATTGTCAAACTGTAAGTAGTGAACCAAAGACACTCGAACCATTAAATATGTCAGATAAGCCTTCTGGCCCGTGGCAAAACTAAGTGTGGACTTCTGCGGACCATTACCAACTGGGGAATATTTGCTTGGGATGATAGACGAATATGCTAGGTATCCTATCGTTGAAATAGTTAAATCTGTTTCAGCAAATTCAGTGGTTCCAGTATTTGACAAGGTATTTTCAGAGTTTGGATTTCCAAAAGTGGTAAAAAGTGATAATGGAAGACCTTTCAAATAACACGCGTTCCGAGCATACATGCACAATAGTGTTATAACTCACAGACGTATTACTCCAAGGTGGCCAAGGGCAAATGCACAAGCAGAATCCTTTAACAAATCAATGATGAAAGTAATACGTGCGGCAAATGTTGCTGGGCAGAATTGGAAACAACAATTTGTCAATTCATGAGGTAATACAGAGCCACACCACACTCAGCAACAGGATTCACTCCGTTTCGGCTTCTTTTTAAACGTGAACCGAAAACGAAAATTCCTGATATCTACACAAATACAACGGAGAAGAGTATTGATGAGAAAGCTCGAAGAAATGACGAGAATGCTAAATACAAGGCCAAAACGTACGCTGATAACAGAACTTGTGCAAAGTATCATGATATAAATGTCGGTGACTCTGTTTTCATAAAACGCTATATAAAGGAAAACAAACTGTCATCAGCGTACAATCCCATTAAGTATTCAATATGCCATAAATCGGGTAATATGGTAACGGCAAAATCATCCAGTGGACATAAAATAACGCGCAATTCATCTTGTTTCAAAAAACTGGTAAACCCTAATTCATATCTGTATCCAGAAATTTCAGAAGAGGATGAGGACCAGTCAGAAGTATCACATTCTTTAGTAAACCGACATGATGAAAATAAAATGTCACTACAAAAACCAGTAACGCGCCAAATACCTGAGGTTGAACAATCAAGACCTTAATGAACTAAAAGAAACCCAGTTCACTTTAAAGACTTTGTTATGTATTAAACATGTTTCTTTTTAGTTAGGGTTCACGGTGATAGGGGCATAATAATTCCCGTGACACCCTTGAAACCCTACGGTTTCTATTCTGTTATTTTTCAGTTTTGTATTAATTCTATACTATAGTTATATTGCCTTATATTGTTCTAAATGTGATAACAGTGAAACAAACATGAGAACAACAACAATCTATTTAATGTTAACAAACGAACAGAACTGATAAACGTTTATATCAAATGTTTATTTCACATTCTCATTAAAATAGATATTTGCTTATATGGTTAAAATTTATTATCACTATAGTTTAAATATAAATAAGGGAGAGATGTGGTGACTTTTGTCTTATTCATAACTTTAAATGTTAACACTATCCTGCTACTCTTTGATATTTTAAATCAGTTTCAGTATAACAAAGGATTATGTCGGTAATAAAGGCATTGTTTAACTCATGATTCGTTGTCAATCTCTACCATCACCACAAGAATATAACAAATACTTCGATCAAATATGGTGTACTATCAGAGTAAAAAGCACTGGTACCGGTGCACCGCTATTATATTGGTACACCGATATTTTTTGTTTTAACGGTGCGCCGTTAAAATATATCGATGCACCGTTAAAAGTGGCGATCCACTGCTATAATATATTGATGCACCATTGTATTTTATCGGTCCACCGCTATATCTAATGGTCTTTGAAACAACAGGGCAACATGCATGCTATACAGTATTGGTTCTAAAACTTTCAAAATTAGTTATAAACAAGCATTGTAGATGTAGACGCCAAAATGCCTAGAGCAAAGCTGCGAGTATAAACAAACAAAGACTAACCCACTGAAGACATCATTTTTTACTTAAGTTTACCACTTACAATACTGTATAACATGCCTGTTGCCCTGTTGTTTCAAATAATTTTCTCGGCTTAATTAAAATTGATAAGGTAGTATAGTTGTTTTGCTCTATTAATACACTCAACTCTTGCGTAAATACTTTTCTTTCAAATGTGCTCTGTTATTATCATTTTTTTTTAAATATTTTGCTCCATTAATATACTTCTATTATGTGCTGACAAATTTTTCGTAAATAAATGTGTGTTACTTTATTGATGTATTGTTTTGTATTGTATTGTATATTTTGTTTTGTATAATTGTCTGTTGCTTTTTCATTTTCTCATGTGCTCTGTTAATATACTTTATTTTTGCTTTGAATTTTGATTATCATTCTTAAAAATAAACTTTAAAATGTTTGAATGTTGAATGTTTGTTTTAAATACAAATAACTTTCCAAAAAATTGGTCAAAAGGAATCATTATCCCATTGCATTAAAAAGGGAGCATGAGCGATCCGAATAATTACCGTGGGATCACTTTGATAAGCTGTTTAGCCAAACTGTTTACCGTTATAATCAATGAACGGCTTAAAAAATGGGCAACGCAGAACGACATTTTAACAGATGTGCAGTTTGGATTTAAAGCAAATTATAGAACAATAGATGCAATTTTTATACTTAACTCTTTTATAGAAAAGAATAACAATTCAAAGAAAAAATTGTATTGTTGCTTCGTAGATTTTAAAAAAGCCTTTGACTCGGTGTACCGAAACGGGCTTTGGTTTAAATTAATCAAACTTGGTATAGATGGTAAATTGTTAAATCTACTCAGGTCTATGTATAATGACATCAAATTATGTGTTAAACACTTGAATAATTTGTCAGACTTTTTTGATTGCGAAGTAGGGCTATTGCAAGGGGAGATAACCTCGCCGATATTTTTCTCGTTATTTTTAAATGACATTGAACTGTCTCTTCAAGGTAACACCGATATAGGAATAACACTTGATCAGCTATCTATTTATCTTTTGATGTTTGCTGATGATGCAGTGTTATGTTCAGAAACAAAAAAGGGATTACAAGCGTCACTTAATAATCTAGAAATATATTGCCACAAATGGAATTTAACAGTTAATACAGAAAAAACTAAGATCGTTGTATTTCGAAAGGGCGGAATGTTAAGTAAAAATGATAAATGGACATATTCCGGGTCAGAAATTGAAATAGTCAATAGTTTCAATTATCTAGGTATAGTATTGTCAAATGGAAGGTCATTTATTAAAAACGCGAGCACTCTATCTGGTAAAGCCTTGCGGGCAATGAGTACCTTGCTTAGCGTAACAAAAACATATGAAATACCTATCGATATAATGTTTAACCTATCTGACTCATACGTTCTATCTGTCTTGAATTATGGTTGCGAAATATGGGGTTTTGATAAATCAGAGCAGCTGGAAAGGGTGCATAGAAAATTCTGTAAATGGACACTAAATGTAAAAATGTCTACAAATAGTTTATCTTTATACTCAGGAACGGGTAGATTCCCACTGTATATTGAAAGGTATATACGAATAATAAAATACTGGCTCAATTTACATAAAGAAAAAAGCCGAAATTGTGTTTTAAACACAATTAAAAATGTACAGAGACAAGAAATTGAAACAAACCACAATGCAAAAAACTGGTCTTCGAAAGTGCGAAATTTATTGTGCCAAAGCGGTTTTGCAGAAATATGGATGTATCCGGAATCAGTTATTGTAAACTTGTTCATACCTTTGTTAAGGAATAGATTAAGAGATATTCATATAAATCATTGGCAAGAAACTATTTTAATCCACACTTCGTTGTCTTTGTACAGAAATATCAAACATACTTACCAAATATCAGACTACTTGATAAAACTGAACAACAAAAAACATAGATACATTATTGCCAAAATAAGATTGTCATCTCATTGTTTGTACATAGAAACGGACGTCACAGGAACATAGTTAGAAATGAAAGGAAATGTGTGCTTTGTAACAAAAACGATATAGAAGATGAATATCACTTTATTTTAATCTGTCCTCATTATAATGATATGCGAAAGCAATATATTCCAAACTATTATATCAATAAACCTAGTATGTTCAAATTCATTAATCTTCTGCAGTCAAACAAAAAGTCTGTCTTAAACAAACTTACATCATATTGTATCAACGCATTTAAAATGCGAGAACAGGTGCTTAATGCAAACACCTAATTAGCTAATATTTTTGATTATATTATAATAAGTCATATTTTAATAACAAGTCAACCAGCCATGTTATTCACTCTCACTATAATTACTATTACCACCATAATTATTATTATTACTACCATATTTTCTAAAATGTTTGTATCTAATATTGATATGCATTTTTGCATGTGCCTTATGTATTTGATTATGTATTTATATATGTTATTTATGGTGAAAAGCTTTTGTAATGCTTAAGCCAAAATAAAAGAATGTTCTGTTCCGTTCTGTTGTTGTTTTTTTTTCTATACCAATAATCGCTAAGTGAAGAATTTATCGTTTAGACATTACCATTACATCGGCACGTGTATTTGACGCCATCAATCAACTAACTGCATTAATTAGTCAACACGTGGATCACATAATAGGACCCATAAGCACTGCTTTAAAATTATCGTTCTCATTTACAGAGGAAGGAAAATTACCAATAATGTGGCTAAAAATAGTCAACATATTACATTTTTCATTTTAATATATATAGTTTTACAACCCTTTTATCTGAAAAATGTAATAAAATATTGTTTTATTTATCTTAAAACACTTTTTTCAACCGGTTACTAAATGACCGAAAAAGTGGTTACGAAATGACCGACATTTAAAAGTGGTTACGAAATGACCGAAAAAGTGGTTACGAAACAACCGAAAAAAAACGGTAACGAAATGACTTGGTTACGAAATGACTGGCTCCCGTTGTTTGCAGGGGGTAATTTTTATTTATTAGTATTTGGTAGTATGGGGGTAAATCGTTGTTATGATACATTATTGCTTCAGGATCCAGGAGTCGTCCCCACTTGGGTTTCATCATAGTGCTTTATTCGGGAAAGTAAATGAAAGCATGCAATCCTTTGAAGGGGATTTAAAGCAGTGGGTCCTATGTCCATGGAGAATCATTCTGGTGGTGCTGATAAGTGGAATAAACTGTAGGTAATGAAATGAAATTTGGTGAATGTTTTTGTAGAAATGCAGAACAAATTACAATTCACTGGGGTAATTACTTTAAACAGTTATACACTCCATCTGATCATTTAAACTATGAGCCAAAATTTAAAGCAGACATTGAGAATAAAATGACAAATGTGAATTCTGAGATATTTGTTGATAACTGTTCGACTGTATCAGTAGCTCAGGTGTCTTTAGAATCTGTCAATCTGGCATTGCGTAAAGCGAAAACGGCCAAAGCCGGAGGAATAGACAAAGTAGTTTATGAACATTTAATATATAGTGGTATAGTTGTCAGAAAATTACTTTCTAAACTATATACTGCTATGTTACAATTATCATATATACCTAGAAGCATGAAAAGGGGTGTAATTATCACATTATTTAAAGGTGGTAACAAACCGAGAAATGACCCCGACAGTTACCATGCTATTACCTTATCCTCCGTTTTTGTTAGACTGTATGAAAATATACTTCTTAACAAAATTGATACTGATGGTAACTCTTTAAAGTTCAACAGTCTTCAATGCGGTTTTCAAAAAAAAATTGGGCTGTGTTATGACATCTTACACTGTAAAGGAATGCATTTGCCTAAGTAAGGAGTTAGACTCTAAGCTTGATGCACATAAAGCATTTGATAGGGTTTGGCATGATGGTTTGTTTAGTAAATTGTACGATCTTCAATTAGATATGCAGATTTACAAAGCTTTCGTGAGCCTATACTCAGATTTAGAGAGCTGTGTCAAATTTCAGGGGTTTTATTCAGACTGGTTCCCAGTTCTACAGGGAACCCGACAGGGTGGGGTAACAAGTCTCATGCTCTATTTATTATTCATTGATGGACTAATAAAAGAGCTGCATGATTCAGGCTTAGGTCTATGCTCGTTCGATTTAAATATTTCCAGCCCGACTGTCGCAGATGATATGTGTTTGATCTCCCTTTCGAAGTCCGCTCTAGATCAAATGATGAACATTTACTACCGATATGCCTGTCACTGGCGTTATGATTATAATGCAAAAAAATGCGCAGTTGTTGTTTTTAATGAAGACTATCGTGATTTTAAAAATATTAAACGCACATGGCGATTATGTCCCAAACATGTAGCTGAGTGTGACCAATACACTCATTTGGGAATTACTTTTCATAAATATTATGATACAGAGTTGGCCATAAACGAAGCCGCAAATAAACTAAGAAGAGCATTTTTTGGCGTTGTATGTAGTGGTGTCCATGAGCAAGGCTTACATCCCTTAACGTCATATAATATTTATAAATCGATTGTTCTTCCAAAGGCTCTTTATGGTTGCGAATTATGGAATTACATGAATGGCGCACAGTTATTAGATATGGAACGCTGTCATCGAATGTGCATTAAATTTTTGCAAGGCATTTCTACAAATACGCGACCTCACGTTTCTTTATGCATGTTAGGCAGTAGGTCTATAGAATCAGAGATAGATTACCGTAAACTGACATTTTTTGGTCAACTGTGTAATCTCCAGGGTCATTTTCTTGCAAAGAATATATTCCTTAATAGACTTGTCCGATATAACGATGCGCCATATCGCAAAAGTGGATTCATTCCTGATATTTATAGGGTATTGGCAAAATATCGTCTTCAACATATATTCGATGATTTCTTAAAGGATGGATGTTTTCCATCAAAATACTGTTGGAAAACTATAATTAAACATTCTATCCGCGTATTCGAAAATAATGTTCGTCAAATAGCCATGCTAGAAGATCCTCAACTTACTGAATACATTGCCGCTACTGATGTGTTTTCTCCGTCAGCACTGTGGATGTTGAGTAAAAGATATCCATTGCTTTTGGGTGAATGTCAGAGTGCCATGAAGCTATTAAGTTTGTTGTACTCTCGTAATTCTTATTATCAGAATTGTTGTAAGTGCGGTGCAGTTGTGAACTCGCCAGCAATACACATTGTATTTGAATGTATAACCAATGAAGATTTGCGCGAGGCACTGTGGAAGGTAATTTACACACAGTTTGGGTAGATTGTTTTTAACAACTTTATCAATCTTAACATGAAAAGTCAAATAACTCATCTATGCGCTGGCCTACGTCAATTTCTAATCTGTGACGAATTACAAGTAAAATGTTTAAAGATTATTGTAAGGTATTTTCATCGCATGATGGATTGAATGACGAGTCCTTGCTATTCTTTAAGATCGTTTGTATTACCATTTTCTCCTCATACGTTTCGTTATTCCGTTTTGTCTTCTGTTTTTTTTCCCATTTTAGGCCTTTCCTCTGGTAATATTAACATGCTTTTGATTAATGCACGCGCGTGTGTGTATGTGCGTGCGTGTGTTCGGGCGAGAAAATGTGTGTTGCTTTATTGATATATTGTATTGTATTGTAATGTAATGTATATATTGTTTTGTATAATTGTATGTTGCTTTTTCATTTTCTCATGTGTTTTTGTAACTCTTCAGTATTGGAGGTTAATAAAGATTATATATATATATGTCCAAGGAGAATCATTCTGGTGGTGCTGATAAGTGGAATAAACTTCCATTGCACTCAAGAAGAGTTTGAGATCACTACCTGATGGCGAAAGGGACCATCCAGTAAAGTGCCTGTAAAATATCAGTGTAAATACTTGTAAACATGTGCACTTTGTGCATACACATTGTCCTCGTGATAGGGTGTTGCAGTGTAAGATAGATAGGAAGAATTATAAGGGTTTACAAAGCGTCTGGAGATGACAACTGTTTTTTTTTGCCTACTTTCTGGGTTATCTGTTTTATTAAGATTTAAGTAGCTCTTTGCTTCGATTTGTGACAACAATCAGTTTTCCAAACCAATTTATTCATTGCGATAACTGGTGATGCACCGGTTGACAACTTAGTGACAGATTATTGCGACAGCTAGTGATGCACCGGTTGACAACAAACATAGTGGCAGACTATTTCGACAACTAGTGATGCACCAGTTGACAACATAGTGGCAGATAATTGCGACAGCTAGTGATGTACCGGTTGATAACATATTGGCAGATTGTTGCGACAGCTAATGATGCACCGGTTGACAACATAGTGGCAGATTATTGCGACAGCTAGTGACACACCAGTTGACAACAAAGTGGCAGACTATTGCGACAGCTAGTGATGCACCAGTTGACAACATAGTGGCAGATTATTGCGACAACTAGTGACACATCGGTTGACAACAAAGTGGCAGATTATTGCGACAGCTAGTGATGCACCGGTTGACAACAAACATAGTGGCAGATTATTTCGATAACTAGTGATGCACCAGTTGACAACATAGTGGCAGATTATTGCGACAGCTAGTGATGCACCGGTTGATAACATATTGGCAGATTGTTGCGACAGCTAGTGATGCATCGGTTGACAACATAGTGGCAGATTATTGCGACAGCTAGTGGCACACCGGTTGACAACAAAGTGGCAGACTATTGCGACAGCTAGTGATGCACCAGTTGACAACATAGTGGCAGACTTTTGCTACAGCTAGTGACACACAGGTTGACAACATAGTGGTAGATTGTTGCGACAGCTAGTGATGCACCGGTTGACAACAGAGTGGCAGATTGTTGCGACAGCTAGTGACACACCATTGCGACAGCTAGTGATGCACCAGTTTACAACATAGTGGCAGACTATTGCGACAGTTAGTGATGCACCGGTTGGCAACAACGTGACACACATTGCGAACTTTGATGCACCAGTTGACAACATAGTGGCAGATTATTGCGACAGATAGTGATGCACTGGTTGACAACATAGTGACACACCATTGCGACAGCTAGTGATGCACCGGTTGACAACATAGGCATACTATTGCGACAATAGTGATGGACCAGTTGACAACATAGTGGCAGATTAATGCGACAGTTAGTGACGCACCGGTTGACAATAAAATGGCAGACTATTGCGCCAGCTAGTGATGCACCGGTTGATAACATATTGGCAGATTATTGCAATAGCTATTGATGCATCGGTTGACAACATAGTGACACACCATTGCGACAGCTAGTGATGCATCAATTGACAACATAGTGGCAGATTATTGCAACAGTAAGTGGTGCACCGGTTGACAACATAGTGACACACCATTGCAACAATAGTGATGCATCAGTTGAGAACATAGTGACAGACTTTTGTGACAGTTAGTGATGCACCGGATGACAACATAGTGACACACCATTGCGACAAGTGATGCACCAGTTGACAACATAGTGGCAGATTATTGCGACAGTTATTGACGCACCAACTGACAACAAAATGGCAGACTATTGCGACAGCTATTGATGCACACATTGACAACATAGTGACACACCATTGCGGCAGCTAGTGATGCATCGGTTGACAACATAATGGCCGATTATTGCGACAGTGATGCACCGGTTGACAACATAGTGACACACCATTGCGACAATAGTGATACACCAGTTGACAACATAGTAGCAGATTATTGCGACAGTTAGTGATGCACCGGTTGAGAACATAGTGACACACCATTGCGACAATAGTGATACACCAGTTGACAACATAGTAGCAGATTATTGCGACAGTTAGTGATGCACCTGTTGACAACATAGTAACAGACTATTGCGACAGTTAGTGATGCACCTGTTGACAACATAGTAGCAGATTATTGCGACAGTTAGTGATGCACCTGTTGACAACATAGTGACACACCATTGCGACAGCTAGTGGTGCATCGGTTGACAACATAGTGGCAGATTATTGCGACAGCAAGTGACGCACCGGTTGACAACATAGTAACAGACTATTGCCACAGCCAGTAATACATCAGTTGACAACATAGTATCAAGACTTTTGCGACAGCTAGTTGTGCACCAGTTGACAACATAGCTGAGACAGTATTCTGAGCGCTTCCATACTGGAGTATCATACCGAAGACACATGGTATGATACCCCACCCAGTCACATTATACTGAAACCGGGCCGATCAAACCTAGAACTTTCCTCTTAATGCTGAGCGTCAAGTGAGGAAGCTTCTAGTACCATTTTCAAATTTTTTGGTATGACCCGGTCGGGGATCGAACCCACGACCTTCCGCATGCGAGGCGGACGCTCTACTGACTAGACCACGCTGCGGTCCCCGATACTTCATATATTGTTAACGCTAGTTATAACGAGATATTTTAGAAGACAAATTAAACTGAACACTTTTTATCATATTGACAGAAAGACGAAATACAAATACGAATGGCAATTTTGTCTCAGATTACCACAAATATACTATTTGAAAATAGAATGCACTTCAACCATTCAAAAATAAAAACACATTTAAAGGTTTGCATAAATACGTGCCATCTCAAGATAACACCCTCAACAGATATTAACAGGATACATTATTTACATTTACAACACAATTGCATTAAATGAATGCAAAAAACCTTTATATCAAGAATAATTGATCTTGGTAAGATGTTGACGTTGCTATCCATTAAAATTAACTGCGTACTATCGTCTGTCGTGTTACATATACTTGAAGACATGAGAGAGAGAGAGAGAGAGAGAGAGAGAGAGAGAGAGAGAGAGAGAGAAAGAGAGAGAGAAAGAGAGAGAGAGAGAGAGAGAGAGAGGGAGAGAGAGAGAGAGAGAGAGAGAAAAAGAGAATTTGGTAATTTTAATATAGATTTTGATTTTTCTTGTATATATCTTTTTAAAAGTAACGTTTTGAGAGATAGAACGAGGGAGAGAGATGTATATAATAATATTCATTGTTTATTATAATATTTTTTAATTTAAAATTTGATTATAAACAATCCTGCAGTAATTAATATGTGCGTTTCAAATTATCTAATAATTTTCAATATTTCATTAGAGATACCAAATAATAAATTATATTATTTTTAAAATTAATGTGGGGCCGGATTTTCCATGCTAAATGGGGCCGGATATTCCAAGGACGTTTCATCCAGGGGCCGGATTAGTAACGGGGTCGGATTTACATGAGGCCGGATATTCCATAACTCAAATTAATAATTGTTATTTTAGTGAAACATACAGATCGAAAGCTGAACTATTACTTGATCGAGAGATGGTGACATATTTATAAAAACTGGCGTAATTACGGAGAATTAAGCATTTATCCACGTGCATTTCTTTGCAAAAACAGCGAAAAATAGCCACAACCATTTCACATAGTATTGTTCTAGCTATTGAAATCGCTGATTAAACGACATGAATGATAATCTTATGATAAACTTATGAATATATTATTAGAGTATAAAAATAAAAGAAAACAGCGTAATTAACTTTAGTAAAATAAAATATTAAATAACATTGGTATAAAAACATGATGAACAACATATCGTTTATGTAAATTACAAAATAGGCTTCATCTTAAATTAAGAATAAAAACTACACAAATAAATAAGTTATTCTTGAAACAATAACCGATCGGTGGGCCATGTTCTTACAGGTATACAGACTTTTGCCCTTCCGCTCAAATTTGCATAGGTGAACAATTGCCTTTCTATAGGCGGATTTTTGGCCTTCCATGGTTTTGCATAGGCGGACTTTTGGCCTTTCGCTCAATTTACATACGTGAACAATTGCCCTTCCGTGGTTTTGCATAGGCAAAATGGTCTCTGCCTCTCCGCTCAGTATATATTAATAGGAAGTATGTGCATGGTTAGAATGATAACATGGTTAGAATAGTCATTTTTAATATTAATTCCATACAATAAATTTACAGAAGTATATCCCTTTAAACCTTTACTCCAACAGAGTGGAAAACACTGCAAGACATTACCTGACCTGTTAAGTAATTAATGGTCGATTAGAATGTATGTTTGTTCCATATGGTGTTTGTTACAAATTAGTCAGGGTGATACCAATTAAAAATATCTATTTCATTAAAATGTGTGTTTGTTTCCTATGGTGTTTGTATCAAGTTAATGTTGTGATACCAATTAAAAGATTATAAAATGAGATATATTAAATATAAAAAAAAATTGTCATTTTTCTTTCCAATTTCAAAACATGGATAGCTATTGTTAGAAAGGAAAATAAAGCGTAAAGTTGATTGATGACTATTCTTACTTTTCTAACTATATAGTTCTCAAGGTTTGGTTAAGACTGGAGGGGCATTTGTCCGTCCGTACATATATTTATATAAAACTGGAAGGGCAATTGTCCATGTGTGTAAACTGAGCGAAAGGGCAAAAGTCCGGTTATGCAAATCCATATAAGGGCAAAAGTCCGCCTATACAAAACCATGGAAGAGCAATTGTCCACCTATGCAAATTTGAGCGGATGGGCAAAAGTCCCGAAGGGGCAAAAGTTCTACATTCGTTCTTACAAAATCAAAAGTAAAGTTAATATTTTCTAAATGCGAATAAATAAGAAAAATAAGCATCAATTTAGGACAATATGCAATTGCAAATCAAGCGTCACGGAAACGAGAATTGGCCGCGGCGCTTATATTATCAATCACTATTCAGTCATTTTAATACTTCATACCCGTTACAACTTTCTGCTACATATTTTCATTCATGTATTCATTCATCCGTTTACCTACACACTCACCCATTTATTTATCCTTGTCACTAATATTTTTACATTCATTAAAAGTATATAACACCCCACTAATGGGACGATAAATTGTTTTTACCAGATAGTTTTAATCTTTCCTGTTTGTACACTATAAAACTTCCTTTTATCTAAATATTCTGACACCAAAACAATTCTTATCAAAATAAAGTTGCATGTAATAATGTTTACTGCAATTTATTATTTCCATACCGTATACGATGGGGGGAAGCTCAAAGTCCCCATTAATCAACATTAAAAAGGTGGTCAAAATCCCCTTGGTCAAAATAGAGGGGTTGTCAAAATGCCCTTGATGGGTAGTCAAAATCCCCATGATATATATATCAGTGTGTTCAATCAAGAATGTAATTTTTGTTTTATTTTCTTAAGAAAGAGGCAGATTCACAAGCATTTATAAAAACGGCAAATTCACAAACAACTATGTTTTTAATTACATTTTAAAAGTTTGTAATTTTTCAAAAATATTGTTTGTAACAGTCATTTTTTTATGTGGTCATGTTAATCATTTGCTGATAATTAGAGCAGTTTATTGTAATTTTTAACAATTACTTGTTTGTCACAGTCACAAAGACAATGATAACCCCTTAATTAATTAAATTGACTGCAATATAATCACATTGATGATAAATATTTCCCAATATGTTTTCATATGAACACATTTTTACATTGAATTCAGAAGCTTAGCTATTTTATTTAATTTTAGATTATTTCGAAAACTTTGCTGGATATATTTTTGTGTGTATTTCTATGTAACTGCTGGCCAGCCCACCACAGAGTCTAAATACATAATATTTAATTACTTTTCAAAATCTAGGCTTCTGATGTAAAATCTACCACAGAGCACGGTCATGCTCCTGACCACTTCGCCATACAAGCACTGAAGGTCCGATCTGAGATCAAGGCGAGTGCAGAGACTAATCGTGGTAACTCCGGCCAAATAGTCACAGATAAACTATCTATATAGCCTACAGAGGTGAGTAAAATAATTATAGCCAACGTTAATTTTATGCTTCAATATGTAGTAGTATTAAAAGATGAAGTTCACATTCTCTTGAAATTGAGACCGGGTGATATAATGGTATTAATCGTGCAATAGATTATGTAAACTTGTAACCAGAATGTTATTTAGTCTAAGAATGAAAAAAAATGTTGTTAATTTTCAGGAATGCTTCTACCATCTAACGCAGGCTACTTGGAGAAGAGTGCAGGCAGAGGGTCTGCAGTCTGACCACAATGATGACGAGGTGAAAACTTTCTGCGGGAAGCTTGATGGCTTGGCATTCCTACCACCCAACGATGTGAAAGAAGGCATAGCGGTCCACCGGGAACAAGCCCCTGATCAGCTTCAATGCCTGGCTCAGTACTTTGACTCCAACTACGTGAACGGTTCCTTTCGTGCAGCACAGCAAATGGAAATATGAGATTCCGGCGCTCAGTACCACGATTCCCCCCACTAGTTTGGAATGTTCACAGTGCTACCATTGAGGATAAAGACAGAACCAATAACCAGTGCTAGTCCTGGAAACAGTGCATTCAAACACCTTGTGGGTCATACCAATCCTTCTCTTTGGACTGTGGGGAAGTGTGTTGGAAAAGATGCATCAATGGTTGCAGCTGACATCCTTCGATGTGAACGTGGTGAACCGCCGCAGACACGTGTAAAGCAGGCCACGAAGGTGCACCAGCAGAGGTTGAAATCGCTATGTGTTCAATATGTGAGTGGAGCCAAGACCCTTGAGGGCTTTCTCTGTGCCATTGGAAATGTTATAAGAATTAAATAAATGCAGTGTTTTCAGTGTAAAGTGTTAGTGCTTTTAAAATTTGTGAAATGAAAGAAAATGTGCTAAAATTTAAGATAAATAAATGTGCTAAAAGCGAAGATATTTTTAATTACAAGTTACAGAATGTGCTGGAGTAATTTTTCTTTCATTTGTTTTTTCCTGATGTGCTACAAGCATTATATCATAAAATTAAGTCTACATTATGTCAATAATTTGGATAATTAGATCAGACGATTTAAAATGGATAAAATCAATAAAATTGCTCATTGTTTTATTTGTCTTTTATTTGGCTAATTTTAGTATATGTAGAAATTTAAAAAATAACCATCTTATTATATTGATTACCATACACAATTATTCACAAATCCCACCCATCATGAGGATTTTGAGTACCCATCAAGGGGATTTTGACTACCCTATCATTTTTGCCATAGGGATTTTGACTACCCATCAAGGGGATTTTGACCACCTTGTTAATTCGGTCGAGGGGATTTTGACTACCCTATCATTTTTGCCATGGGGATTTTGACTACCCATCAAGGGGATTTTGACCACTCTGTTAATTCTGTCGAGGGGATTTTTACTTCCATGTCAGTTTTGAGCCATGGGGATTTTGAAGTACACTCACATATTTTACATCATTAGGCTATAAAACGCAATAAACACGACTTCTCGCTTATTTTGCCCCTTAGGTCTATCCCCCAATCACTTTTTACTGCAGTTTTGGCGTTTTAGATTGTTTTTGTTTTTCATTTTCCGGAGTAAGGTGTAGGCCCGGGCCTATACGGCCTTAAGGCAGCTACGCCACTGGTATTTTTTTTCTATTTATAAAGGAAATATTAATTTATATGCAATATACATACCATATCTAGAGTTTTATGTTGTTGTATTTTTAGTATTACTGTATATATGCAAAACACTTCTATATAAAACATTTCGTATACGACAAAAATATTTATTGCATACAAATTACGTTAAATGAGAGCAAGGGTCATTGCTATAAATGATAACTAGTGTTATTGTTATAAATGATAGCTGGGGTTATTGTTATAAATGGTAGCTGGGGCTATTGTTACAAATGATAGCTGGGTTTATAGGGTTTGTTGTTATAAACGAAAGATAGTGTTATTGTTATAAATGATAACTAGTGTTATTGTTATAAATGATAGCTGGGTTAGCTGGGGTTATTGTAATAAATGATAGCTGGGGTTATTGTTACAAATGATAGCTGGGGTTATTGCTATAAATGATAGCTGGGGTTATTGTTACAAATGATAGCTGGGGTTATTGCTATAAATGATAGCTGGGGTTATTGTTACAAATGATAGCTGGGGTTATTGCTATAAATGATAGCTGGGGTTATTGTTACAAATGATAGCTGGGGTTATTGCTATAAATGATAGCTGGGGTTATTGTTACAAATGATAGCTGGGGTTATTGCTTTAAATGATAGCTTGGGTTATTGTTATAAATGATAGCTTGGGTTATTGTTTTAAATGATAGCTGGGGTTATTGTTTTAAATGATAGCTGCGTTATTGTTAAAAATGATATCTTTGGTTATTGTTTTAAATGATAGCTTTGGTTATTGTTATAAATGATAGCTGGGGTTATTGCTATAAATGATAGCTTTGGTTATTGTTTTAAATGATAGCTTGGGTTATTGTTTTAAATGATAGCTGGGGTTATTGTTACAAATGATAGCTGGGGTTATTGCTATAAATGATAGCTAGGGTTATTGCTTTAAATGATAGCTTGAGTTATTGTTATAAATGATAGCTTGGGTTATTGTTTTAAATGGTAGCTGGGGTTATTGTTATAAATGATAGCTGGGGTTATTGCTATAAATGATAGCTTTGGTTATTGTTTTAAATGATAGCTTGGGTTATTGTTTTAAATGATAGCTGGGGTTATTGTTACAAATGATAGCTGGGGTTATTGCTATAAATGATAGCTAGGGTTATTGCTTTAAATGATAGCTTGAGTTATTGTTATAAATGATAGCTTGAGTTATTGTTATAAATGATAGCTTGGGTTATTGTTTTAAATGGTAGCTGGGGTTATTGTTTTAAATGATAGCTGGGGTTATTGTTATAAATGATAGCTTGGGTTATTGTTTTAAATGATAGCTTGGGTTATTGGTATAATTGATAGCTGGGGTTATTGCTATAAATGATAACTTTGGTTGTTGTTTTAAATGATAGCTTTGGTCATTGTTTTAAATGATAGCTGGGGTTATTTCTATAAATGATGTCTGGGGTTATTGTTATAAATGATAGATTGGGTTATAAATAATAAATCATAGCTAAGGTTATTATCACAATGACAGCTAGTTTTTTTTATTTAAATAACAGCTAAGGTTATAAATTACAAATGATGACTAGGGTTATTGATATAAATGAAAGCTAAGTTTATTACTATAAATGATAGCTAGTTTAACGTTATAAATGATAACTAAGTTTATTATTATAAATGATAGCTTATTTTATCATTGTAAATGATAACTAAGATTATCTTCATAAATGATAACTAAGTTTATTATTATAAATGATAGCTCATTTTATCATTGTAAATGATAACGAAGATTATCTTCATAAATGATAACTAAGTGTATCATTATAAATGATAGTTAAGTTTATTAATTTTTTATTATAAATGATAACTAAGTTTATCATCATCAACTTATAATTATAAATGGTAGCTAAACTTGTTATTATAAATGGTAGCTATGTATATTATAATAAATGGTAGCTATGTATATTATTAGCTATGTATATTATTATAAATGGTAGCTATGTATATTATTAAAGATTGTAGCTATGTGCATTATTAAAGATGGTAGCTATGTATATTATTAAAGATGGTAGCTATGTATATTATTAAAGATGGTAGCTATATATATAATTGAAGATGGTAGCTATGTATATTATTAAAGATTGTAGCTATGTGTATTATTAAAGATGGTAGCTATGTATATTATTAAAGATGGTAGCTATGTATATTATTAAAGATGGTAGCTATATATATAATTGAAGATGGTAGCTATGTATATTTTTATAAATGGTAGCTATGTATATTATTATGAATGGTAGCTATGTATATTGCTATAAATGGTAGCTATGTATATTATTATAAATGGTAGCTATGTATATTATTATAAATGGTAGCTATGTTTATTATTATAAATGGTAGCTATGTATATTATTATAAATGGTAGCTATGTATATTATTATAAATGGTAGCTATGTATATTATTAAAAAAGGTAGCTATGTATATTATTAAAGATGGTAGCTATGTATATTTTATAAATGGTAGCTATGTATATTATTATAAATGGTAACTATGTATATTATTATAAATGGTAGCTATGTATATTATTATAAATGGTAGCTATGTATATTATTAAATATGGTAGCTATGTATATTATTAAAGATGGTAGCTATGTATATTTTTATAAATGGTAGCTATGTATATTATTATGAATGGTAGCTATGTATATTATTAAATATGGTAGCTATGTACATTTTAATATGACTAATAAAAATAAGAATAATTACAAAGGCCTGAATATAGCCATTCTATATCATCCAATATTGTACATTGTGTTGAAGGCAAAAACATAAAATGATAAAAGACTGTTATATCACGAACATTTCTTCGTGTTGATTAGCTGTTTATTACCTGGTAACACGCAATACATCACTCTTTTGATAATTTTACCTGGAACATTAGATGCGACGTTAATTATACACATATCAAGTTGAGCATTGCATTAGACAGTTATTTATTTATATATATATATATATAAAGATTATTAACAAACAGTGCATTTGAAATAAAATAGAAGAATATTATACATCAACCGATAACTCGATGATATATGTAACGCAAAAGGAAGCAAACACGTCATTTAAAAACATTAATGTTGACAGAATGTAAATTATAGATAACGAAACAAGGGACTATACGCCTCACATCACTATTACATTTCCCATAGGACAACATTGTAACATTTATGTCCAAAACACAGTGAAAAAACAAAATATGCATCATGTATCTGGTCTCAAATTCTTCACTGGTTCAAGATATGCATTTATAAAGGACACAAAGCATATCTTGACCAAGTTGTTTTATTCGGTGCTTTTGCGAGACCTATCAATTTCCAGAGTTATAATATGTCAACTATTCGCCCATGATGCAGTTCGAACCAACAATTTTGTAATGACACAGAATTGTCCAGAAAGCTGGTATCAGCATCAAAGTTTCAGTGGTGATTTCTAAAATACTGACCATTTAACCATGGTAGGAAAAAATAAACCATTGCAATACATAGCCCAGAAAAAAGAAGAAAAAGAGAACTAAAGTTTTATTTCTATCGCCTTCATCCGGAGAACTCAAGGGAGACAATGCTGATGTGAGTCCTATAGTTGTGCTTTTTTAATACATTATTTGGCATCGAACAGAATCATATATGGTTGCCGTTAATATAAATAGATAAAAACTAGAAAATGTTCAATTGATATCTTCTTTGAAACCACTTATTTAATGTTGATCAAATTTCATGTAATCGATCCCAAACCTTTTCTGTAGTCATGATATTTTCAAGAAACCCACACCCCGCCCTCAGGGACACGAAGCCCACACCCCACCCTCAGGGACACGAAGCTCAAACCCCGCCCTCAGGGACACGAAGCCCACACCCCGCCCTCAGGGACACTCCTATTTATTTTCCTTCATCTATCCACATCTTTTTTTTTTTTCGTTCGCGGCTTTTCTGATTATAACATTATTTCATGATACATTCATATAAAAAGTTAACTGTATGTTTTATATTAGATTTGGTTACAAAATGAATGTTTTATGAAATATTTTAACAATTAAAAAAAAGAAGAAAAAACAGTTTGTAGTTTTTGTCGTCATAATTCTGAGATGGTTTCCACATTCATGTCATCATTAAATTAGGAATGTATAGAATTAGAACTCTTTCAAAAACTTTCATTGAGGCCCTCGCAATGGTTCTTGAGATCTGGGGAACATGGCTAATTATTTTTAGGGATCTGGGGAACATTAGTCATTACTTTCAGAGATCCAGGGATCAAATGCATATTTTAAAGATCTAGGGAAAATACTTTCGTCCTATTGTATTTACGAGTGAAAATTGGGCAGGACGAGGAAAGAATTACATATCATTCGTCCTGCATGGCGAGTGCTAAAATTGTAGCTAAACTTGTAATTTACTTGCCTCTAAGAATTTTGGAAATTCAGGGGCAGAATATTTGTTCAGAATAGCAAGCGACTATGTTGAAAATGAAACCGGAAACTGAAAAGTGAAAACTGCAGCTCACGACTACTATATGTCTGTATTCTGTATCGATTGCAGGGCTCACGCTGTCGGTATATCAAGAACATTTCGCAAGTAAATAAAATAAAGATTACCGGAAAACGTTTGTCTTAATATCTTAAGAAAACATCAAAGAATGAATAAATGAAAACACAGTTAAAATGGTTTATTTTCGTATACAGAACCATTTCCTCCTTTGTATCATATTGCCAGGATGTTTGGTTGCAATAAAAGTCGGCATTTTTTTTCGGAGTGCGGCTCCGTTAATGATTCTTGTAATAACGGGACGTTTTAGGGTTGACTAAGAATTTACTGTGAAAGTGTATTTTTTAAATCAATAATAACTCTAAAAGACACAAATTATATAAAACATCTTATTCAAAAAAATTTGAGATATATAGTTATTTTTTTAAATACTAGGTTTTAACATACATTAAGAATACAAGCAAAAATATATTTATATTTATTTTAAGGTAACATTCTTCTTTAGAAATCTACATTTTCAAACGCATTCTGTAAATTTTAAAAGAAGATATCTCATAATGATTCTAGGAACAAGTTTGTTGTCACATCAGTAGTGTTTTGTTGATTATTTCATACCTGTTTGTAGGACAAGTGAATATGGTAACAGGACGAGTGCATTTAGCAAGTCACTCGTTCTGCAGTATAAGCCAATTGACAGCACAACATTAGCTTTAAAATCAGAATATTAACGTGTTTATGAAAAGACAAAGTGTTTTGAAATGTGTCGGGTGAGGTACAGAATGAAGACATAGTCCCTGATCAAAACGAACATTTAATTAAGATGGCAAGTTCACTAAGGAGCCTGCACTCAAATTAATTGATATAGCGATTTTCATTTGCTAATCGCTTACAGTCAGATGTCAGGTGAGGCCTTATGGTATGTGAACCTTCAAAACTAAAGTTTCAGAACATTGCAAAATATGCTATTTTCTTTGATATCGACTGCGTCTCGCCCGGAATATTCGGAACACTTAACATAATAGGTATGACGTAGTTAATACGTAGCCTAAGGGATGATTTTAAACAATTTTTTAACACGAAGCTCGAGGCCACATTCGTGTTACTGTACATAGCTGTACGCAAGTGGGTGTCAGTCAACTATCCCATAGTACGAAGGAAAGTGAATAATTGTCAAAACAATCAAAACTCGTACGCTCTTATAATGTTTATTCACTTTCCTTCTCCTTCATTTTACGTTATATTTGGCTGACACTCACATCTTTACTCATTTCATGTGTATGAGCAAATATTAAGTAAACACTATAATGGAAAAATAGTATTTTTAAAATTTTAAACTTCAAACATCAATTTAATTCACTCAATATTAAATTAGTGAATAAAATTGAACATGTGTATACATGTATGTTTTATGAGTACTCGCATTTAACGAAAAGATTAGCATGATATTCCAAACAGTTTCCCAGTCTTTATATAACTCATCTTTATCATTTTAGGTAGTTTGCGGCGTTCCTTTAGGATTTTTGACATCCCTTTTAATTTATCAAAAAATCTGTACAATTGATCTATGAAGTCTCAGCTTTCGTTTAAGTTTTTTTTAATATATTATCTCAGATACTCGTTAACAGTGCCCCCTGGTGGTACGCATTTTCAGACGAGTTTTACCGTTTTTCCCTATAAAATAATCAATATTATTTCAAATTTGTTTTTAATAACATTATTAAATTTCTTTTTTTCCCTGTGAAAACATTTTAACTCTCATGCAGATAAAATACAAATTGTGTTACCTTTACATCCAATCATTACGCTGAGGTTGATATAAACGAGGGTTTAAAAACAACGAATTTTGAACACTCACGACTATTTTCGCGATAAAGCACTGGTACAAGTTGAATTTTACATTTGTTAAACTTAATAAATTTCACCAAAATATGACATAATAAAAAGAAAAGTTTACGATAGTTTTTTCATGATTTAAATTAAAATGAAACGCATAAAAAACACGATTTTTGCTTGTGGTTTCGGATGACGTCAAAAGAACGCCATATAATACTAATGTAAAATATACGACGTCGACCAAAACAGCAGACAAATGTCGTATGTTTTAAAAAGTTTCAGTTTTAATTTGAATTCAAATTTATGAAAATAATGACGTTAACACCCTTTTTTTATTTGGTCATATTCTGGTAAAATTATTAAAGTTCAACTTATATAAATTCAAGAGCCAGACCTTTTTTGTACATTCAAGCGCAAATGCTCATTTTTGTTTTGTTTTTTAAAACATGCGATTTAATCAACCCCGGTGTAATTATTAGATGTAAAGGTAACACAAATTGCGTTTATCTGTATTAACACAGGAAATAAAATAATTAATTTCAAACTGTTTTTTTAAAAACATTTTTCAATGAATATTGACCATTTTATAAAAACATACGATGAAAATCGTCAGAAAAAAAACGTACGCTAGGGTGCGCTGTTAACGAAATTCTGCGCGACTATATTAAACAATAAAAAGCTGATACTTCATAGTATATATGTACAGACTTTTTTTGATAATTTACGACAAATGTCAAAAAATCCGATAGGAACGCCGCGAACTGCCTTAATTTTTCTTCAATGTATTTACACCACTATGTAAATTAACGTGTGCGTAATTGAAGGACTGTTACAATAAAACAGAATACCAATCGATATAAATTCGTGTTGCCTTTCAGCTTTATAACACCAACAAGCGATTTCGAGGAAATATTTTTGTCAATAACTATTATTAATATCATTGCAACCAGTCCACGATGACATAATTTTGACGTCAGATTTGGCAGGAGAGACTATAAGTCTCTTTCACGGGTTTGAGGTGGGAATGGAAAATTCCGTTCCTTGGGATGTCTGTTTTGGCGGTAACGAGGCTCGGAATGATTGTTTTGGCGGTAACGAGGCTCGACATGACGGTTTTGGCAGTAACGATGCTCGGGATGATTGTTTTGGCGGTAACGACGCTCGGCATGACTGTTTTGGCGGTAGCGGGGCTCGTGATGACTGTTTTTGTGGTAAGGGTTGGCGGTAACGAGGCTCGGGATAACTGTTTGGCGGTAACGAGGCTCGGAATAACTGAGGCTCGGAATAACTGTTAAAGTGGTAATGAGACTCAGAATAACTGGTTTGGGAGTAACCAAGCTCAAAATAGCTGTTATGGCGTTAACGAGGTTTGGAATGACTGTTTTGGCGGTAACGAGGCTCGAGATAACTGTTTGGCGGTAACGAGGCTCGGAATAACTGAGGCTCGGAATACATGTAACTGTTAAGGTGGTAATGAGGCTCCGAGTAACTGGTTTGGGAGTAACGAAGCTCAGAATGGCTGTTATGGCGGTAACGAGGCTCGGAATGACTGTTTTGGCGGTAACGAGGCTCGGGATAACTGTTTGGCGGTAACGAGGCTCGAAATAACTGACGCTAGGAATAACTGTTTAGGTGGTAATGAGGCTCGGAATAACTGGATTTGGAGTAACGTGGCCCATAATAGCTGTTATGGCGGTAACTAGGCTCGGAATGACTGTTTTGGCGGTAACGAGGCTCGGGATAACTGTTTTGGCGTAACGAGGCTCTGTTTCCGTTCTGTTCTGAACATAGGATTAGTTGTTATTATAATTATTGTTGGTGTTGTTATTGTTGATGTCTTCAAATGATAACTGAAATTCGATATCCAATGAACGATTGTTTAATAAATGACTACAATATTCACATATATATTGTTAAACATATGTAACATCAAGAAAACAGAAATCGAATACATATTCATATAACTAAATATTTATACATACTATTTACATGACGGGGAATTACTCGCTTATGTGAGATGTTACTGGAATAAATATAAAAATAAAGTGACTTAAAGTAGTTAAGTTATATTCACTTAAAATACTTCTTAAATTATCATTAACGTAGCTTTTATATTGTTCGAAGTACAACATATATTAACATGATATTTAAAACTTATGATAAATAAACTTTAAAAAATCTTACTTATAAAACATTTCGCTTACCTGAAAATCAATATCCCATGAACGATTGTTTAATTAATGACTACAGATATTGACCGCAGATCTAGATCACTTATATATATACAATTGTCTCGGACATGATCCAGGAAGCAGTCCATCATTAATGTTGACCATGACTCTGTTTTTCCTTTAGGCACAAAGGTTCTAGTTAAAAATATCATGTATTTCCGTTTTCGTGTGCAATAAAAAAAAAAAGAGTTTTATGCAATGCTACCATACCATCTTATAATATTTCAATAACCAAACATAACATATTAAATAGAAATAATTATTTACAACTCCACTGATTTCAACAATATATCATATAATATTTCATTAACAATTAATGAAAAAAATACATTAAATAATTATAATATGTTTTATTGCAGATATCAATCTAAAGTAAATAGCATACCTGCCATGTAATGAAATACTTAATATTAATATAGCATGACAGAACTGTAGTTTAAATGAATAAAATGTCTTACATGTATTAAAACATAAAAATTTAATATTTACAATTTAACAAAATAAAATCTTTGTGAAAATTTGTACACGAAAGACAGTTCTTCTTGTATACAACTCTTACTGTAGGATAGTGGCATGCAGTGGGTATAGGATGAACGATTTATCGATGACACCGATCCAATCTTGAGTTTACTTACTAACTTGCTGACCTCATTTTTGTTTTTTCTCTAAAGAAGCAAATTGGATTGGTATTCCAATAACAAAGTGTTCCTCTGGATGGCGACACTAGTTCCGGTTGAAATGTGTGACACCTCACTAACCGATTTTGATTAGTTATTATAGTGCGGGTGGTAAGATGGCATGTATTATTTTAATAGAACTGTCTCATATTTCACAATGCCTTGGAATACTGAAATGTTTACTTTACGTAAATATATTAAATAAAGATAATTTCTAAATATTATATTGTTTATGAATTTTAACAATATAATCTTCGCCCTGGCCCAGGTCTGGATAAAAAACGGTACTCCTGATTTGTTACGAGAAAAATTCGATATAAAATAGTTCTAATAAAAACAAATGTTCATGCGTTGCGACGCAAGTCAGTACGTAAGCGCCACCTAGTGGTAACATAATGATTGTAATGAATTTTATTGAATTCATCAGAAACTATGTACATAGTACAATATTAATAACAAATAATACATGCTTATTGCAAACAGACAGATATACTTTATCATTAAGTTTATTTTATTCCATGTACATATTCGCAAGATATCTCGAACTAACCCAAACACATATAACTCCGGAGTTATGGCCATTGGTTTGCTTGAAATTTGCAGAAATACCCGTATCATCCTTTCATTCGGCTAACTTTAATCCAAAATGTACTACCCCTTCTCGGCCAGAATGTAGACTATAGGCACATTTAGGCCTAGATCAATAACCATCTGTATAGCCCCAGTAACGTTAAAATTATGGCCCTGGGAATGATCTAAATATTCATAACTAGTGATGCCCACTTTCTAATTGAAGTGATAAGTAAGCTTTCAATCTTTGTTCAAAGTCATATATCTCACCGCGGAGGCCGTGGGTTCAAACCCATCTCAATCTAAAACATCTCAGGTGAAAAAGGTTTGCTAGTTATTTTCAAAAGACTGTGACTCTACTCGGATTGATTCTGAAGTATTCATCTACCCATTCAGTTGCGCTGATGGTCCAGAACATTCTCTAAATGTATTTAAGCTGTTCCCTATTGTCAAATTTTCTCCATCGCCATGTCTTGTAATACAAGCACGACCACTTTTATACATGTTGATAAACATGTGTTTAAGCGTTTTACGAAACAATGTACCACTGATACAATAAACGATGAAATTGCAAGAACTGTTGCAATAAAAGAAGAAGCTAGCTATAGCCCAAAACATTTTTTTATTGATGAAATCCTCAGTTGTTTGTTTGTGGAAGTGGAACATCTCCAGAACCAAGTAAAGACATGTTGGCAATGTAGCTATGATGAAAAATAAACTGACTGCCAGAAGCATTACACTCATAGATTTAAATCTCAAAGCCTCTGAGTGCACTTCGTTAATGGTAAATTCAGGACGAATTCTATTATTTCTCCAACGCTGTATTAAGGTACAGCCGATACAACAATTGCTTGTGATGATCACTGCGAATGGTATGACACTAACTGTTAAGAGCGGTACAAACGGCCAATATCTGTAATAAAAGTTGGTGTATGACCCCGGTGATGGCTCACACCTTACCATAAGTCGTGTTGTCGTGTTGGTTTTAATGTAAATTTCCCGTCTTTCCATTTTAAAATAGTTCATACCAACAAGCGTGGATGTTGATACCACAGCAATAATGACAGTAATAGAGATTTGGAAAGTGCAATGCACTTTGGCATACAACGGTCTTTTTACCGATATTATACGATTGATTGTCAAAGCAGTCAGTATCCAAACTGACGAAGAAAATGAGACGAACTGAAGCCAAAGTTGTATTTTGCATGATGTGTTTGTAAATTTTCTATAATCTGTACCAGTCATAAATACGATCCATTCCCTTAACAGAGCGATGTAGAGTACAGCTAGATCAGCTGCTGACAGGGCAACCAGATACACAGACGATGTTGAGCCACGCATGCGCTTCCTTGTTAATACGCATATTGAGAGAATATTGCCCAGCGTTCCGAAGACTAGGAGTATCGGAGGGTATATTTTGAAGAACTGTTCTGTAAAGATACATTTCCAGTTATCCGAAGACGAACATATTGACTCGGTATTGCTAGAATTGTTCATCATCTGCAATAGACAGAGTGATTATTGGCACTGATATGGTATACAACTTATTATAATTGTTTTGCGCTTTTCCCCCGGTCATATAACACAATCATTCTTAGAATCCGCTAGAGGTTAACCAGTACCTGCCACTTCCTATATATGAAGGTAACTTACTGCTTCCACACATATTCAGATGTTAGTTATTCATAGCCGCAGAACAAAGTTCAAGACCAATCATCACAGAGAATGTCTCCAGGTGTTGATTTAATCTCATTACTCCTGGATTGACATTCAGAAACTTTAAACATAAAACACTTCATAACAAATATTTAGATAATATGCGATTAGGCAAAATTTTGAACAAAATATATCAAACCATTGATTAGACCATTTGTTTTGATGATTTGCTTGATCAAATTTAGCGTTTGACAAACTTGATATTTGAAGAGTACTGAACATATTGTTAAGAAATTACAAATAAATAAGTATTACCTAGAGTTACGCCCCTTCATAGAAACAGAATTTAAAGGTATGCTACGTTCTAAGGTATTTTTATTTTATCATTACATTATACATGTGTATAAACTTTAGAAAAAAACATAGTATGGGATAACGAAAATTTACTGAAAACTGAAGTCGTTGTGATTCTGGTTATAACCGATATCCCAGGAGACATTGCGAAAATCACAACATTTAAATCCACGGACAACGATAACACAAGCTATTTACATAATTAGTGGATAATAGGAAGTTACACAACGTTAGGAAGTAAAGGTTTGTATGGAACATCATTTTAATATTCGAATAGAAGCAGAGTTACAGCGACCACTAAGGAAATAGTTCGGACTCTTCACATGTGCAGAAATCGCAATAAATTATATATAGAACAGTGTTGAGCAGCTTCATCAATGTAGGTACACACCTAATAGTTCTCACTATTCTTTAAATATAGTTATTGAAAATTACTCGAGCAGAAATTTATTTTTCTGGTCTAAACAGACCCAGTCAAATCTATGCCGATACTATATGGCTGCACCCACGTCTAATCATTTTGGAAAAAATACCATTCCAGAATAAATCTGTTTGTCTAAATAGAAATATCTTTGGTCCAGTCATAAGACGTTAATTTCCTAAAGGTTGATCTAGTGACGTGTACTGATGAACGCACATGTGTTTGTCTAAATAAAAAATAGCTTTGGTCCGGTCATTAAAAGTTTATTTCCTCAAGGTTGATGTAGTGACGTGTACTGATGTACGCACATGTGCCTGTCTGCATAGAAATATCTTTGGTCCAGTCATTAGACGTTTATCCCCTTAAGGTTGGTCTAGTGACGTGTACTGATGTACGCACATGTGTTTGTCTACATGGAAATAACTTTGGTCCAATCATTAGACGTTTATTCCCTAAAGGTTGATCGAGTGACGTGTACTGATGAACGCACATGTGTTTGTCGAAATAGAAATAGCTTTGGTCCAGTCATTAGACGTTTAGTCCCTAAAGGTTGATCAAGTGACGTGTACTGATGTACGCTTATGTGTTTGTCTAAATAGAAATATCTTTGGTCCAGTCAATAGACGTTTATTCGCTAAAGGTTGATCTAGTGTCGTGTTATGATGTACGCACATGTGTTTGACTACATTGAAATAGCTTTGGTCGAGTCATTAAACGTTTATTCCCTAAATGATGATCTAGTGACGTGTACTGATGAACGCACATGTGTTTGTCTACACAGAAATATCTTTGGTCCAGTCATTAGACGTTTATTCCCTAAAGGTTGATCGTGTGACGTGTACTGATGTACGCACATGTGTTTGTCTACATAAAATATCTTGGGTTCAGTCATTAGACGTTTATTCCCTAAAGGTAGATATTGTGACGTGTGCTGGTGTACGCACATATGTCTGTCTGCATAGAACTATCTTTGGTCGAGTAATTAGACGTTTATTCCCTAAATGTTGACCGAGTGACGTGTACTGATGTACGCACATGTGTTTGTCTAAATAGAAATATCTTTGGTCAAGTCATTAGACCTTATTCCCTAAAGGTTGATCTAGTGACGTGTACTGATGAACGCACATGTGTTTGTCTAAATAAAAAATAGCTTTGGTCCGGTCATTAAAAGTTTATTTCCTCAAGGTTGATGTAGTGACGTGTACTGATGTACGCACATGTGCCTGTCTGCATAGAAATATCTTTGGTCCAGTCATTAGACGTTTATCCCCTTAAGGTTGGTCTAGTGACGTGTACTGATGTACGCACATGTGTTTGTCTACATGGAAATAACTTTGGTCCAATCATTAGACGTTTATTCCCTAAAGGTTGATCGAGTGACGTGTACTAATGTACGCACATGTGTTTGTTTACATAGAACTATCTTTGGTCCAGTCATTAGACGTTTATTACCTAAAGGTTGATGTAGTGACGTGTACCGTGTACGCACATATGTTTGTCTACATAGAAGTATCTTTGGTCCTGTCATTAAACTTTTTTTCTACACCAAACTAATTTGCGTAAACACCAAAACATATTGCAAAAAAAAGGTTAACACCAGATGTTCTTACATATTGTGTATGCACGAGCGGACACTCAAATCATCGAAAAAATGAAATTTCTATTGGCACAGAACGAAGTCAGTTTTGAATTGAAATTATTTATTGTGCTTTTTTTCTGACATCGAAATGACGCACGGCAGTGAGTATATACGTCTGATTAAATGACCAAAGCATTTTTTCTAGAATAATTACATATTGTGCTTATGTGTTGAAAAATAATCTTACTGTTGTTTAGCAATTTCACATGCAGTCATTGATATAGTATCCAATATCCATGAGATACATTTACCTTATCAAACAATTATATTAGTTGATTAATAACAATATATATATATATATATATATATACTCCGAACAATACCCATGGGTTTACTTCATCTATTACTTTGCACATTTCATTAATACAGACATTTTTTTTTAAATTTTACAAAGATTTCGCCATAAAACAACTAGTTTACTAAATAAATAACATTCGTATTTACTTTCCTTTCTTTAGATTTAAACAAACAGAAAAAACAACACTTTTATATTTTAGGATATCAAATGTATATAGAATGTCCATTTTGCAAAACGAATGAAATCACCAGAAAGAACTGAATACAACAATCGTTGTATTATTTTGTTTAAAAAAAAGTTGTTACCTTCATTAAAGTTGGATCCCTTCGTTCGTGATTTGATTTTTACCTAATTTGCCAGCTAAGCCGTAGTTTTTCTTTTAACTTTCTGCAATTAATTCCAATATCTATTATCATTAAATTATACATTTGTATTATTATTATTATGTATCACAGAATTCGTTAATTATATTAACGATATTAATTAATTTTCATTCGCAACAGTAAATTTTATTTTTTTTAACAAAAGAATATTTAGCGAGACTTTTCTTTTCGACCTTTAAGTAGATGTCACTGAACATAAGCAATATATGTTACCTGCCACCTCTGTAGCGTGTGTGTGAGCGTTATATCAGCGTTTTCTGTAAAAAAACAATGATGACGTAGAAATGCATTAGTCTGAGTAAAAGGATTACAAATTGAAGTAACATCGATGCATTAGGTTCCGTTTGCGTCCCTCAATATATAAAAGAAGCCAATCACCACGAGATCATCATTAGAATCCGTTTTTGTGCAAATTGAAGTAAACAATGCTTTGTAGCTGGTAATGGCCGGAAAAATGTCCATTTGCGAAGAAACAATCAACTGATTGCCTAAAAGAGAGAGAAAATATACATCAGCCAAAGGAGACATAACAATCAAATGATACGGTCACCAAATGACATGAATACATCTGATATAATAGAATTAAAAATAATTAGTAACATCCAGACATAGATAAAGCGTGAAAACAGAGAGTAACGTCTTAGAACGGTAAATATCAAACCACGCCTATGAGGAGCTTGAAGCTGGTTGACTGGTGCACCCTGAATATAGTCTTGTTTGGCACCTCATAGAGTCGAGGTATTTCTCTGATATACTGTAATCCGAATTAGTTCTGCATTTTGATTTTTGCTCTTATTAATATCAACAGTCTATTCTAGTACCTGATATTTATATTTGTTATGACATCTCACTGGTCAGGTCTGTAAGTTTTCGGAGCCAAGCTCTATTTTTAAATTCCTCACTTTGAATGATATTAATTAAGCATTTCATCCAGCGGAAAAGTAAACATTATAATTAAGTTAGCCTTGAATGCATATTTGATTAGCAACTACGTTTTTACAGTAACATAATTTGGTTACTGACTTTTAGACGTAAATTACACATTATGATTAAGAATGAATGCATCTTAATTAACAACTACTTACTTAGGCAACACGTAGTCCATTTATTGGCTCTAACACTCTAACACTTTCTTGTCTGAAATATAAGTTGAGAACCATTTCCATGCGTCACAGTTTCCTTGTATCATAATGTAAAATCATAGAATTCGCTGTATTTCCCACAATGCATAGTACTCTATTGCGTTTGCAAAACTGTGGCGTGATTCAACTGTTGTGGAAACAGTTGACCAATATATAGTGCCCGCATGTCACTCTAGATAGTGGGAAGAGTGCGGACACAGCTGACCAATATGTAGTGCCGTATATCACTCTAGATAGCGGAAAGGGCTAGGATCGTTTCCACAGTTATAACAACACGTGTTATGAAATGCCTCCCAGAATATATCTCTATAACGACCACATCTATTCATTATAAATTAATATTAGATATTAAAGATTCATTTATTCATATACGAACTTTAAGAGTATCGTCAATTTTCAAATTGTTTTTTGAAAAAATCATGTATTTAGTCTGGATCTAAAATATGGAAATAAATTCTATATTATGTCAAAAATGCTCAATCTGTTAATAAAGCAATATTTTTATACATGTACAGTGGACCAAGTAGAGTATTCATCAAAGTTGATTAAATTCGGCTGTGCTATATAAAATGTCTGATGTCTCTCAGTGGTGAATATGCTGTATTTATTTGTATTCATTAGTTTTGATGCACAATAGGATTTATGGAATACAAGAGATCATTTGATTATTGAAGGGGAGTTCCATTGTGATTATTTTGGACTACATGTAGTGAATAACACGCAAACATCGACGTTCAACTTTCTTTTTCATCAATTTGCCAATGTGACAGTGTGACAAGGGAATGAATTTTGACCTCTGGTATGCCCCGATTATTTGTTATTGTTTACATCTTATGTCATAATCATAACTGCATATATTTTGTTTAAATCGATATCTCACTTTCAAACGACCATATCTCATTGCTCTAGCAGCTATGCTTATTGGTGTTGTTATAAAACATTATGGAACCATGTTGCCAGGTTAACAGATACGCCTCTTTTAAATTTATCACTGACAACGTTTTGTCTTTAGAATAAATACATCATAATGTCTGCAAAATCTTACAAATATATATAATTGTAGTCTAATATTCTTTTCTTTTAATTTATAAAGTTCATGGTAATACTTAAATACATTCATGGTATTTAATTAAGGTTTTAAATGAGATGGTGTAAATATATAGAGTATGTAGCTTTAAGTAAAACTGATAGTTTAGTTATTTTGGTACATTTTTTACTTCCCTTTAGGACTATATTCCAACACATAACTAACCATTTCCACGCACTTCACACTAATTATTGTCACTTTTACAACTGCGCCATTGTTGTTTTTGGTGCATAATTTAACCTTTATTGTGGGACAAACTTGAATATACCATGTTGTATTCTTTAGTGAAACTAGAATAATTGAAAATGTATTCCCTTCACTACTAAAAAAGGATTATACCCGGTACGTTGTTACTAGTGTGTTGTGATTTGTGTCAAGTCTGGTCAGTGGTTTTACAGTTTGGAAGTATTCGCGCTATAGAAATGTTTCGTCCTTTGGATCGTCGTTGGATACATGGATTGTAAAGTCATTTGAACATTTTGTTATCCTGTCATATTTTGTATGTGTTGGTATTTTTATGTGTTGACAACTAATGGTTATTAACCAGGCCTTAAACACTAGTGTGTATTGTAATTCGATACGTTGTACACGCAGGCTAGAGTGTAACATATACGTATTAGTTGTAGCGTTATTGTAGCGTGTGTAGATAATTACTATAGCCAGTTTTGAATTCCTAAAATTAAAGGCATTGATGTTATTAAAGTAATTACTCGCGCGTCTCGAACAAAACAAAACGCGTTATTTTTCATAAATGTAATCTGAAACATAAGTGCAGATTTAAGAGTTATTCTTATATTATAGTCTCATTCTTATACATACGCATAAAAACAATTAAATATAAATATACACGAAGGTCCATTCAATTATTAGTATTAAAAGAGACTATTATCACAAATAGTAAAATAATATCACATACGCTTATATCACAGAGGTAAATACACAAAATACACAAGAGCAAGTACATTCACACTTAGTACAAACTAGATTGCTATAACAATTGTGCAGTTTCACCACACTCACTTGATTTTATACGCTTGACAATTACTTTGAGATAGGTTCGTTATTAAAATGCATATAATGAATTGCCAAATTTAATTGATAAAAGTGGCTCGTTGTTGTCTGATTTGATTGCAATATTATAATGTAATGGTTGTTTTGCGATAATTTAGTTTACGGTTCCGGAAATAAGCAATTGATGAACAGGTATTGCCGATTCTAGTGTTATTATTGATTTCAGATAACGTTGGTGGAACACCCCAGGTCGATCCCAATTAGAGTGTTTTTTTTACTCTTTTTTGGGGGCAAAATTATCCCAATAAGCTTGCTACTAGTTAGATAAATACTATTATTGCTAAATGGAGAATTGAGATATGTATCTCCAATAATTGTTGTCATGATGCGTTGTGAAAATTGACTTTGACTTAAATGGAACTGAATAAAAGAAAACATTTGAAGTCCCATTGATAAAATGCGTTGATAAAGAGTCGATATACGTGAAATAGTATGCAATTGAAGTGAAACAGTGACTACGAAATAGAAATATAAGCATTTAAACGTAAAAGTTGATAATGGAATGAATTCTCATGGTGGAGATCAAAGGCGTTGTGGTTTCAAAAGCCACACAAGAGGAGGAAAAAGGACATTGGGTATAACATATGAACTGATAGACAGAGCTATAATAGATTTCGATAGCAGATTACTGCAATTAGTTGAGAATGAAGGAGAAATTGAAATATTCAGTAATACGGAAATGAGAACCATGTACAAAGCAAAGAAATAGAGAAAAGAAGTTGAGACACAGATATATGAAATACTGGAATGCTGAAAAGTTAAGATTAACACAGGATGGGTTTAGGCATAGCGATAGCGATATGAAGAAAGGAAAATAAAAAAATGTCGCGATTATTAACATAATTGTAAGCATAGTCATATGAGAAAGGAAAAGTTTAGCCTGAAGCAATAATCTATAATCCTTATAGGCATGAGGATATGAAAGAAGGAGGTAAAGAAAAGTTGAGATTAAACCAAGATAATTGCTGAAATGATAGTATTAAAGGAGTAAGTACAGATAAAATGTGATTTTAAAATGATGGTGATATGCATGATTATATGATAAGAACGGGAAATCAGATTGACATTGCTACTAATAACTGGATATGTTACAATAGATGATTACACTTAAACCGATGGAATCAAGAACAATCTCAGGAATTGTTTGGAAGTCAAGACAAATAGAAGCAGCAGTAACAAAGATTGGAGATTTCTGTTGTTTGTCAGCAAGAGTAAATCAAACAGCATTTAGTCCGATAACAGAGGATATTCTCAGTGATTCCATCAACACTCAGTCACTTTGTTCTATAGATTGGAAAACAGCTCAGCTGAATGCCCAAGTTATATACATTGTACTGATATATTTAAGGGAGGGAACTAGACTGACTGCTTCGCGGGCGTTGAGCAAGATATCTCTGCCGTTAAGTACATTCAGAAATGGGATAATTTAGAACAAAGTGGCGGGGTTTTGTTTCGACGCGAAACATTTAGTAGTCATGACTTCAAACAGCTAGTTTTGTCAGAGAATGTTAGAGTAGAAGTATACGGTGCATTTTATGATAATCTAGGTCAATAAAGGCCGGGTTAGAACAACAAAACTTTGAAATAAAGATTCATTTGGTCTTGGATTGAATTAATTAAAGAAAATATTAAGGCTTGCTGTCGATGCATTCGCCGAAAAACTTCAATTAAAGCATGATTTGTGCCAATAACAACGTCTTCAGCGATGGAAATTGTATGTGTTTTTTAAAAGGTGGTTTTAAACATATCTTAGTCATATATGTAACTGACCACTTCAGCACTCCACTTCGTGTTCTGTTTGAACCTATTTCATTGTTCACTATGGTTTCCTTACTCGGATACATAGCAACCAATGTGCAATGTTTGAGTCATCTTTGATTCGATGTCAGTTGACGGGTACAAGTAATTATCCCATTTCTGCTCATAGAATATATGGGTCTTCCCTATGGAGGAAAATTCTATCTTACATGTCTCACATGACCTGAAGGACATCTGGGACTCAATCTTTTTTGTAATATATTTCCTTATCCACAAAGCATAATCATATACAGTTTATTTTCAAGTCATAATAATGACGCCAACGTATATGTTTTATTTTTTTTTTTGTTTTTTTTGTTTTTATTTTTTTTTTTTTTTTGTTTTTTTGTTTTTTTTGTTCAGCCATTCTACACTGTAGTGGCCAACGTATATGTTAATGACGTCTTGATTGCCCACAAGAAAAAGGTCAGGGTAAAACAATGTGCGAAGTGATTAACAGGTGTAATTTCTGGTACATACTATATGTACTTTAAAATGTCCATTTCCTCATATATATATGTGATATTTTGGGGGTAAAACACAGATGCTTTTAAAAAGTAGAATATTTCATTAACGAGGATCAATCATTTGCTTGAGATAAATGAGAGAGAGAAATCCACCATGAGTTCATCCATTTGGGATAGAAAAATCTAACCCTCTGTGTCACAATTTCATGCAGGGAACTCGGCAGACCTTCGTCCCTGCATGTAATTGTGACTCCTCGAGTGAGCTATTTATACTCCACATGAATACTCATGGTTGATTCTTATAATGTAGTACATTACCACCCAATGGATAATATGATGGTAGAGAGATTTAACAAGACTCTTTTGAGGATGCTTTGTACTCTTGAAGACAAGAAAAGATCAGACTGGAAAGTTCATGCTAGCCCAACATTACAATTCATAACAGCACTGGGGTTTCACTTTACTTCATTATGTTTGTCAGACATCCGAAGATAGCTTTTTGGACTGAACGAGGATGAAATATGTATATCATACCACAAGGAGTGTGTAGGAAACAAAACAGTGCAGAGACCAGTATAATTCGTATGACCAGAAGTCAAGCGTTACAATCGTGCACCAAGGCGACTTCGTAATTGTGAGGAAAGTTTCACTAAAAGGTAACCAAAAACTGCAGACAAACGGGAGGAACATCCCTATGTAGTTCTCAATCAGCCTAGTACTGATATCTCTGGTTTTTATGTAACAAAAGCCTGTCCAAGAGCCAAGAAAGCCATATGTATATTCTGCTTTCACATTATACAGAAACTTCTGACGAACTGAAAAGCCTGTCGAAGAGCCAAGAAAGCCATATGTATAATCTGCTAACACTTTATACAGAATCTACTGACGAACTGAAAGCCTGTCCAAGAACCAAGAAAGCCATATGTTTATTCTGTTTTCACTTTATACAGAAACTACTGACGAACTTAAAGCCTGTCCAAGAGCCAAGAAAGCCATATGTATATTCTGCTTTCACTTTATACAGAAACTACTGACGAACTGAAAGCCTGTCCAAGAGCCAAGAAAGCCATATGTATATTCTGCTTTCACTTTATACAGAAACTACTGACGAACTGAAAGTCAGTCCAAGAGCCAAGAAAGCCATATGTATATTCTGCTTTCACTTTTTACAGAAACTACTGACGAACTGAATGCCTGTCCAAGAGCCAAGAAAGCCATATGTATATTCTGCTTTCACTTTATACAGAAACTACTGACGAATTGAAAGCCTGTCCAAGAGCCAAGAAAGCCATATGTATATTCTGCTTTCACTTTATACAGAAACTTCTGACGAACTGAAAGCCTGTCCAAGAGCCAAGAAAGCCATATATATATTCTACTTTCACTTTATACAGAAACTTCTGACGAACTGAAAGCCTGTCCAAGAGTCAAGAAAGCCATATGTATATTCTGCTTACACTTTATATAGAAACTACTGACGAACTGAAAGCCTGTCCAAGAACCAAGAAAGCCATATGTATATTCTGCTTTCACTTTATACAGAAACTACTGACGAACTGAAAACCTGTCCAAGAGCCAAGAAATCCATATATATATTCTGCTTTTACTTTATACAGAAACTACTGACCAACTAAAAGTTAATCTAGGTGCACCTCCAAAAGTTGACAAAACCCAGTGATTCAGTCCTCCGTTACGTCACTCGACAACACAGACATGATTTTACTGCGGCTTCTGATGTTAAAGAAACGCGAAGTTATATTTTCATCGGAAGAAATAGACGTTCACCTCGTTTTTATAGACAGGGTGACTGATGTTTTATGTTAAATATACAGTAAAATTAACTAATTGATTAATGCAGGAAGTATCGTAAGGTTGTGTTATTTTGAATAATCTTTATATGAAATGTGTTTAATTTCATGAACAATGTTCATTTATTTGAAGTAGATTTCAAGTTAACGTGGCACCTTATCTACCGACAAATATTTCCATTTGATAATTTACCATTTGTTGTACACAGATAATCCGCTAGACCAGGCGCCTATTTTGTAACATGCTATTTTATAAGATGGGCAGAGCATTATGTTGTTTACTGATGTATTTATGTGTGTATGTAATATAACCAGTATCATGGAAAATACTGATTATGCCTAAGTATTTATAGTTGTTATTTTCTTTGTAAACCTATCATATTGTTTATATAATTTGAATAATTGAAAATATTTTAGACAGTAAGTGACCAAGATATTTTAGAGAATTCAATCCGGATACAAGGCAATATACATGGAGAAGAAAAAACACTTTAAAACAAGCTAGGCTGGAATTCTTCCTTGTAACATAATCACTATTATCATCGGTTAGTAATTGTTCAATTACATCAAGTTACAGATCAGATCATTCTATGATTACTTTGAATATTATGTTTACGCCTTTTAAAAAAGGTAAGCCATTATGGAAACATAACAATAGCTTGTTGCAAGAAATAAGTTACTTATCTACTATAAATGAAAAGATTAATGACATAAAAACTCAGTATGCATTACCAATATATAAAGATAACATAAAAAATATACCAAATGATGAAATTCAATTTACTATAAATGACCAACTGTTTTTAGAAACTCTTCTAATGGAAATTAGGGGGAAATCAATTTCGTATTCATGTTTTAAAAAGAAAGAAAATGAAAGAATTGAAAAGGAATTAATAGGCGAAATTTAAAAAATTGAACAAGATCTATCACATAATAATATTGAACGATAAGAAACATTAAAAGATTCCTTAAGAAATAAAAGAAAGCTAAAAATGCAAGATATATTAATTAGAACACATGCTCAAATAATAGATGATGAAAAACCATCCTAATATTTATGTAACTTAGAGTTTCATAGTTATTCAAGTAAAATAATTCCAAAAATAGAAAAAGAAAATGGTACATTTATTACAAATCAAGATGAAATTTTAGGCGAAGCCAAATCATTTTACCAAACGTTGTACAAAAAAAAAGACCCTGAACTTTTAGATACAAATTTAGAAATTGAACTGGAAAATTACACAATGCCCAAAATAAGCAACCAGGAATCCTCTGCCATTGAAGGCTTTTAACATATGAACAGGCTACTATTCGCTTAAATCTATGGCGAATAATCGCAGTCCCGGTACCGACGGATTTAGTGCAGACTTCTTTAAAATATTTTGGAGACAAATTGGTTACTTTGTCATATGATCAATAAGTTATGGTTTTAAAAATAAAGAATTATCAATTACTCAAAAACAGGGAATAATAACATGCATCTCAAAAGAAAAAAAATCTTGATATCAAATGAAAAACTATAGACGAATTTCTTTACTAAATTCCATATATAAAATAGCATCAGGAGCAATAGTTAATAGAATAAAAACAACGTTAAATAAACTAATTCATAAAGATCAAACAGGTTTCATGGCAGGCAGATATGTAGGGGAAAATTCAAGGATTTTATATGATGTAATGCATTATTCAGAGGAAAACAATCTACCAGGCTTACTTTTATTTGTTGACTTCGAAAAAGCCTTTGACTCACTCTCTTTGAAATGTATAAAAAAAGATATGAAACTTTTCGGTTTTGGTTATTCTATTATATCATGGGTTGAAGTCCTATATAAAAATGCTACATTAGCAGTCACTCAGGGAGGCAATATTTCATCTTTTTTTAACATAGGAAGAGGTTGTCGTCAAGGCGACCCTTTATCTCCCTATATTTTTATTCTATGCTCTGAAATACTAGCTATTAAAATAAGAAAAGATAAAAACATTAAAGGAATTGAAATTAACAATACTGAATTTAAGATAACTCAATATGCAGATGATACATCCACAATGTTTGATGGATCCGAATCATCTCTAAACGAAACACTGAATGAACTCACACATTTTGCAAATATCTCGGGGTTATGCGTTAATTTTGATAAAACACAGGTTGTATGGATTGGAGTTAAGATACAGTAGTCAGACAATCAAAACAAAATGGAAACTAAATTGGGGGAAAAAACGAGTTTAAACTACATGTATTAGGAATAAATTTTCATGTTAATCTAGACAAAATGAGTAATATTAATTATAAAGAAAAAATAGATATCATAAAATCTAAAATTAAACAATGGTCAAGAAGATATCTGACTCCATTAGTGAAAATCACTGTTACAAAAAGTTTGCTATTGCCTATTTTGAATCATATATTTGTAGCATTACCAAATCCTAATGAAAATATAATCAAAGAAATAAATTCATTTTTTTACGATTTCATATGGGGTGGGACAGCCAGAACAAAACAAAAAGTTGTCACCAAACAATACATTGAAGGGGGATTAAAAATGACCAACATTGAAGCATTTATTTTAGCACTTAAGGCAACATGGATTAGGAGACTTCTACGTATGGGGGGAACCTGGAGTGGAATAAAAGAACATGAAATGTTTACACAGCAAAAAAGATAAACAAAATTAGCAATACATTCTGACGAGATGTTCTTAAATCACACAATAGCAAAATTCAATTAAACAAAATTACAACCTTAGAACATCTACTTCAGACACCAATATTTCAAAATAATAATTTGCTAGTAGGTGGAAAACCCATTATAAATAAGCTATGGAATGAAAAGGGTATATATTTTATTAATGATATTGTGTCAGAAAAAGGAGAGCTTTTGACAGAAAATGAATTTAAAACAATATACAACATAAAAAAACAACTATCTACAGTTCCATGGAATAACATAAGCAATAAAAAATTAGCAAAGAAATATGGCATAACCATCAACAATAAAAAGATGCCAAATCCACTTTTACCCACCAATATAAATGTATACTTTAAATCTATAAAAGGATGCCAACAGTTTTACAATATTTTAAATGATAATGATGAAGTACCCACTTCAAAATTTAAATGGGAGCAAATCTATAATATTTCTGAGGAAACGTGGAAAGACATATTCTTATCACCTTTCAAATATAAATATAGCTCAATTTTACAATGGTTTCAAGTCAGGATCAATCATAGAATTTTACCAACAAAGAAATATTTAAAAATAATTAAAGCTGTCCCAAGCTCACTATGTTCTTATTGTAATCACGAGGAAAGCATTATTCATTTATTCTGGACATGTCCTTCAACAAGAGCATTTCTTCAAAATATACAAACATGGTTTATAAAGACCAGTATTACTTTACCATTTATTGAATAATTATTTATATTTAATATAGGAGAACAATATATAATGGCTGATATACAGATCATATTAGAGATTAAATACTATATATTCTCATCCAAAAAATTAACTTCTCCATTATATATAACTGCACTTCACAACGGACTTAAACATTACTTTAGGGCAAACAAATATATATAGCAGTTAAAAATAATACCATAAAAACTTTTGAAAAAAAAAATGGAATAAATTCAAAACTTTACTTCAAGATTAATTTGATAAATACTGCTTTTAATTTCCTTCCATACAACTTGTGTTTTATCCAGGCTCCGGTAAAATAAAATGTTTATAATGTTAATATAGACACAATTAATAAGTAAGAAATGTCTTATTAAAACAAATGAAACAAGTAAGTATACCCTGAAAATAACACCAACCATAATGTAACATATTGTTTTTATTATTCTTTCTAAGTAACCGTGTACACAGAGTTGTTCTTTTTTATTCTCCTCTATTGTGAGGTCCATTATTTAAACTAAATGCTAAAAAACATAAGATCGACAGCTGAAAAATGAGTGAAAGAGTATGATCGAGAGAATGTTTTATGGAAATATGAAATACTTGTATTGATATTGCTCAAATTTGTTTATTCTCGCTCAAACATATAAGTATACATGTTGTTAATTGGAAAATAAATGGGCTACTACAATGTAGAATGGCTGAACTGTAAAAAAAAAAAAAATTAAATGTCATCCTGAACTGTGATTAGGCGATAATAAATTAATTGTTATATTATCATCCCGGCTCGCCCCCTAATTTTCATGCCGCCCGACCCTTTTTATTTTCGTAAAAATGAAAATGAAAATGAAAAATAAAATCCTCCCGCCCTTCCCGTTTTAAAGAAAAATTTGGATGATAATCTAGCAACTAATTTATAATGGCCTGATGGTATTGTTTTATTTTATGTATCATACTATTTATTGATTTTTATACTTGTTTCAGAATACATGATAGTTTACTGAATATAGGGAATGAAATGATAAAAACAGAATGATTGGATATATATAAAACTATTGAAAATCTACATGTGTTAAAAAGTATATCTATAAATACCCTAATCTGATTTTAAATTGCTCTACCGGATCCAGCCCATATAGGGCTATGGGGAAAAATGTACTGTAAATTTTTAAATAGTGGAAATATATGTGGGTTACCGATATTTGCTGGAAGCCGTTCCCACATATTGTATTCGGGATGATTGTTTATGATGTCATTTGCGGGAGTTCCTACAAATATGTTTTGTGGTTCCAGCACTTTTATTTGCGGTATCAGTTGCTGTAAAAATATTCAGTGCGAACTGAATTCAAGGACTCCGCGCATTTTTTTAACAAACACACATGAAGTTCCGTGTCTCTATTGGCTATGTTTAGTAAGTCTTAGTTAGTTTTTACGTCTAGCATTTAAATGAATAAAGTTTATTAATTAAACATATTGTAACAGAATTTTTCAAGCAGACTTATACCAACTATGAACATTATTTGATATAGCCCTTTATTAAATTGATAATCTGTAGTAGTCCAACACACAATATTTTCTGCCCTTCTTAATCCTGTTGGATTATCATTCATGTTATGAACAATTGTATGAATTAAAGTGTAGGTATCAATGATTACTAGATTACTACTACCCATTACTACTACCCGTTACTACTACCCGTTACTACAACCTATAACTACTACCCGTTACTACTTACAGTTACTACTACCCATCACTATTACCCACTACCCGTTACTACTACCCGTTATTATTACCCATTATTACTACCCGTTACTACTACCAATTACTACTACCCATGACAACTACTTGTTACTACTACCAGTTACTAACTACCCGTTACTACTACCCGTTACTACTACCCATTACTACTACCCGTTACTACTACCCATTACTACTACCCATTTCTACTACCCGTTACTACTACCCACTACCAGTTACTACTACTCGTTACTACTACCCGTTACTACTATTCATTACTTTTACCCGTTACTACTACCCATTACTTCTACCCATTACTACTACCCACTACCAGTTAGTACTACCCGTTACTACTACCCATTACTACTACCCGTTACTACTACCCATTACTACTACCCATTACTACTACCCGTTACTACTACCCGTTACTACTACCCATTACTTCTACCCATTACTACTACCCATTACTACTACCAGTTACTAACTACCCGTTACTACTACCCGTTACTACTACCCGTTACTACTACCCACTACAAGTAAGTACTACCCGTTACTATTACCCGTTACTACTACCCACTACCAGTTACTACTACCAGTTACTACTACCCGTTACTACTATCCATTACTATTACCCGTTACTACTACCCATTACTACTACCCATTACTACTACCCACTACCAGTTAGTACTACCCGTTATTACTACCCATTACTACTACCCGTTACTACTACCCATTACTACTTCCCATTACTACTACCCATTACTACTACCCGTTACTACTACCCGTTACTACTACCCATTACTACTACCCATTACTACTACCAGTTACTAACTACCCGTTACTACTACCCGGTACTACTACCCGTTACTACTACCCACTACAAGTAAGTACTTCCCGTTACTACTACCCGTTACTACTACCCGTTACTACTATCCATTACTACTACCCATTAAATGATAGAAAATTTATCATAATCTTGTGTACTCTTTCGATTTCCTACTTTGGTTGCATATTTAATGTAAGGGTTAATATTTAGAATTATGTCCGTATTAGTTTATACTTTAACCAGTGGTTCTAATCACTACTTTGGTTAATATATATATTCAATGTAAGGGTTAATATTTAGAACTATGTCCGTCTTATTTTATACTTTAACCAGTGGTTCTAATCACTACTTTGGTTAATATATACTCAATGTAAGGGTTAATTTCTAGAACTATGTCCGTATTAGTTTATACTTTAACCAGTGGTTCTAATCACTATTTTGGTTAATATATATTCAATGTAAGGGTTACATGTAATGTCAAGAACTATGTCGGTATTAGTTTATACTTTAACCAGTGGTTCTAATCACTACTTTGGTTAATATATATTCAATGTAAGGGTTAATATCTAGAACTATGTCCGTCTTAGTTTATACTTTAACCAGTGGTTCTTATCACTACTTTGGTTAATATATATTTAATGTGAGGGTTAATATCTAGAACTACGTCCGCATTAGTTTATACTTTAACCAGTGGTTCTAATCACTACTTTGGTTAATATATATTTAATGTAAGGGTTAATATCTAGAACTACGTCCGCCTTAGTTTATACTTTAACCTGTGGTTCTAATCACAACTTTGGTTAGTATATATGTAATGTAAGGGTTAATATCTAGAACTACGTCCGTCTTAGTTTATATTTTAACCAGTGGTTCTAATCACTACTTTGGTTAATATATATTCAATGTAAGGGTTCATATCTAGAACTATGTCCGTATTAGTTTATACTTTAACCAGTGGTTCTAATCACTACTCTTGTTAATGTATATTTACTGTAAGGGTTAATATACAAAGCTACGTCCGTCTTAGTTTATACTTTAACCAGTGGTTCTAATCACTACTTTAGTTAATATATATTCAATGTAAGGGTTAATATCTAGACTACGTCCGTCTTAGTTTATACATTAACCAGTGGTTTTAATCACTACTTTGGTTAATATATATTTAATGTAGGGGTTAATATTTAGAACAATGTCCATATTAGTTTATACTTTAACCAGTGGTTCTAATCACTACTTTTGTAATATATATCCAATGTAAGGGTTAATATACAGAACTACGCCTGTCTCAGTTGATATTTAACCTGTGGTTCTAATCACTACTTTGGTTAATATGTAATTAATGTAAGAGTTAATATCTAGGACTACGTCAGTGTTAGCTTATACTTTAACCTGTGGTTCTAATTACTACTTTGGTTAATATATATTTAATGTAAGGGTTAATATACAGAACTACGTCCGACTTAGTTTATACTTTAACCTGTGGTTCTAATCACAACTTTTTTTAATATATATTTAATGTAAGGGTTAATATCTAGAACTACGTCAGTGTTAGCTTATACTTTAACCAGTCGTTCTAATCACTACTTTGATTAATATAAATTTAATGTTAGGGTTAATATCTAGAGCTACATCCGTGTTAGTTTACACTTTAATCTGTGGTTCTAATTACTACTTTGGTTAATATATATTTAATGTAAGGGTTAATTTCTAGAACTACGTCCGTATTAGTTTATACTTTAACCAGTGGTTCTAATCACTACTTTGGTTCATATATATTCAATGTAAGGGTTAATATCTAGAACTACGTCCGCCTTAGTTTATACATTAACCAGTGATTCTAATCACTACTTTGGTTAATATATATTTAATGTAAGGGTTAATTTCTAGAACTACGTCCGCCTTAGTTTATACTTTAACCTGTGGTTCTAATCACTACTTTGGTTAATATATATTTAATGTAAGGGTTAATATCTAGAACTACGTCCGTCTTAATTAATACTGTAACCAGTGATTCTAATCACTACTTTGGTTAATAAATATTCAATGTAAGGTTGATATCTAGAACTATGTCCGTCTAGTTCATACTTTAACCTGTGGTTCTATTCAATACTTTGGTTAATATATATTTAATGTAAGGGTTAATATCTAGAACTATGTCCGTATTAGTATATACTTTAACCAGTGGTTCTAATCAGTACTTTGGTAAATATATATTTAATGTAAGAGTTAATATCTAGAACTACGTCCGTCTTTGTTTATACTTAAACCAGTGGTTCTAATCACTACTTTGGTTAATATATATTTAATGTAAGGGTTAATATCTAGAACTATGTCGGTATTAGTTTATACTTTAACCAGTGGTTCTAATCACAACTTTGGTTAATATATATTTAATGTAAGGGTTAATATCTAGAACTACGTCCGTCTTAGTTTATACTTAAACCAGTGATTCTAATCACTACTTTGGTTAATATATGTTTAATGTAAGGGTTAATATCTAGAACTATGTCGGTATTAGTTTATACTTTAACCAGTGGTTCCAATCACAACTTTGGTTAATATATATTTAATGTAAGGGTTAATATCTAGAACTACGTCCGTCTTAGTTTATACTTTAACCAGTGGTTCTAATCACTACTTTGGTTAATACATATTTAATGTAAGGGTTGATATCTAGAACTACGTCCGTCTTAGTTTATACTTTAACCAATGGTTCTAATCACTTCTTTGGTTAAAATATATTTAATGTAAGGGTTAATATCTAGAACTATGTCCGCCTTAGTTTATACTTTAACCAGTGGTTCTAATCATTACTTTGGTTAATGTATATTTAATGTAAGGGTTAATTTCTAAAACTACGTCCGTCTTAGTTTATTCTTAAACCAATGGTTCTAATCACTACTTCTTTAAATACCTGAATGTATCCAGCTCGACACAGTAATACATTTAGCAAATACTGACTATGTCATACATATCTCAGTTTTTAAGCTATTAGTATTAATTCATTTGATGTTTTTTTTTGTAAATATTGTAAACATATAAATATATGTACATGTATTGACCTGACCTGACCTGACCTGACTGACTGACTTACTTACACCAAGACATTTTTATCAGTTCTTTTCAATATTTAATTGCGGAATATAGTGTCACTAAATTATCGTACACTACTTATGAAATGAAACAAAATTTTCACACTGAAAATCTTGATAATAATAAAAAAACAAACAAAAAACAAGACTTTTTTCAAATATAAAGTTATATGTTGTCAAATTGACACTAATTAATACATGTTTGATTGTTCTATAAGTTCTTAAAAAACATTTGTTAATTAACATAACGTGTATTTTCTATTTGTTTAATTCTAAATATATTTCAATTTAAACTTAAGATATTATTAATTTTTATATAACCTTTGAGTAGGAATATAGAAATATAATTTATGTTTGACCAATTTTTAGATGATTCTTTTACAGACCAGTTTGTATTCAAACAAAATGGCTCTTAATTATTAAAACAATATTAAACCGTATCTAATCTTCTCATTAGATATACCAGGAAGTACAAGTGTATGTTTTTGCATCAGATCTTAAATAGTCATTTCTAAAACAAAAATAATAGAAATACGACTAAAACGTTAGCAAATGATAAAGAGATAGTTTCTTACCTGCTCAAGTCAAAACCGTTCATAAACACTACAACAAAGTAAAGCCAGTTATAACAATACTCCCCTATACGCCTTACAGGAGGTATATGAATACATTGACATTGCTCAGCTGGCAATGACGGTAGAATCACCAATACCGTCGGTTATAATGAAATAAAAAATACTAGATCAGTGTCTTTCCCTAGAGAGTATATAGGTAAGGATAAGAAAACGCAACAAGACAAGGTTCTGCCGAATTTGTGCTACCGAATCTAACAGGCTTTTTAAAGATACATACGACTCTGGTCCTTTTGGCAAAATTTTTGCAATTTTATGTGTTTCAATCGTCATTTGAAGGTAAGAATTCAAGTATAGACCGAATAAAATTTATTTCACTACCTGCCATTTACACTTTAATTCATTCGGTCACTCCTAGTTGGTCTAGTTTGAATAGTAGACGAATGTGGGGACTTTGATAACGTCTGTCTGTTTGTGCTTTTTATTGTAACCACTGTCCAGATTTAGTGCTATGTCATTAATGAATTGAACTAACTGGGTCTCACAAGAACATTTGCTACTGAAACCATGCTCTGAGACAAGTATATCGTTTGTCTGTGTTCATTTTATTACTAACAAGGAGATGTGCCAGAACTTTTCACCTTACGCGTGTCAGTGGGATCAGTCATCAGAACTTTACACATGTCAGTGGGATCAGTCATCAGAACATTACACATGTCAGTGGGATCAGTCATCAGAACATTACACATGTCAGTGGGATCAGTCATCAGAACTTTACACATGTCAGTGGGATCAGTCATCAGAACATTACACATGTCAGTGGGATCAGTCATCAGAACATTACACATGTCAGTGGGATCAGTCATCAGAACCCTACGTATGTGAGTGGGATCAGTAATCAGTACCCTACGCGTGTTGATAGGATCAGTCATCAGAACCTTATGCGTGTCAGTGGGATCATTCATCAGAACCTTACGTGTCAGTGGGATCATTCATCAGAATCTTACGTATCAGTGGGATCAGTCATCAGAACCTTACGCGTGTCATAGGGATCAGTCATCAAATCCTTATGCATGTCAGTGGGATCAGTCATCAGAACTTTACACAACTCAGTGGGATCATTCATCAGAACCTTACGCGTGTCATAGGGATCAGTCATCAAATCCTTATGCATGTCAGTGGGATCAGTCATCAGAACTTTACACAACTCAGTGGGATCATTCATCAGAACCTTACGCGTGTCAATGGGATCAGTCATCAGAACCTTACGCATGTCAGTAGGATCAGTCATCAGAACCTTACGAGTGTCAGTTGGATCAGTCATCAGAACCTTACGAGTGTCAGTTGGATCAGTCATCAGAACCTTACGAGTGTCAGTTGGATCAGTCATCAGAACCGTACACATATCAGTGGGAGCAGTCATCAGAACCTTATGCATGTCAGTGGGAGTAATCATCAGAACCTTACACGTGTCAGTGGGACCAGTCATCAGAACCATACACGTGTCAGTGGGATCAGTCATCAAAACCTTACACGTGTCAGTGGGATCAGTCATCAGAACATTATACGTGTCAATGGAATCAGTCATCAGAACCGTACACATATCAGTGGGAGCAGTCATCAGAACCTTATGCATGTCAGTGGGAGTAATCATCAGAACCTTACACGTGTCAGTGGGACCAGTCATCAGAACCATACACGTGTCAGTGGGATCAGTCATCAAAACCTTACACGTGTCAGTGGGATCAGTCATCAGAACATTATACGTGTCAATGGAATCAGTCATCAGAACCTTACACGTGTCTGTGGAATCAGTCATCAGAACCTTACACGTGTCTGTGGGATCAGTCATCAGAACATTATACGTGTCAATGGAATCAGTCATCAGAACCTTATGCGTGTCTGTGGGATCAGTCATCAGAACCTTATGCGTGTCTGTGGGATCAGTCATCAGAACATTATACGTGTCAGTGGAATCAGTCATCAGAACCTTATGCGTGTCTGTGGGATCAGTCATTAGAACCTTACACATGTCAGCGGGATCAGTCATCAGAACCATACGCGTGTTATTGGGATCAGTCATCAGAACCTTACGCGTGTCAGTGGGATCAGTCATCAGAACCTTACACGTGTCAGTGGGATCTGTCATCAGAACCTTACGCATGTCATAGGGATCTGTCATCAGGACCATACACATGTCAGTGGGATCAGTCATCAGAACCTTACGCATGTCAGTGGGATGTCATCAGAACCTTAAACAAGTGACACTATTTACATATATTTAGGCTTTATTTACATGGTTTATTTATCAAAGTTGTTACATAATTTAAATAATTAAATTGTACAAGACTTATCAACCCGTTCAACAATAAATTACTGACTTAAGTTGGTTCACCGAAATTATGGCGGATGGATCAAGTTTTTAAATGAGTCCCAAAAGGGTTTCAAGGGGGACAGGAAAAAAACAGAAAGACACCTAATAACTGATATACATCTAGATTTAACTATTTCAGGCATTAATGATTAAGTTTCTGTTATATTATGTATCAGATACGAGTTAAAAATTGTTTTTGCATAAAAAACAAAGTATTTAGAAATGTACGATTTTATGCTTTTTTACCTTGTGTCAATGTGAACACTGAAATACACTTATTTTTACCAAATTTACATTAGTTTCTTTGTTTAAAATTAATTACGATTGATCAAATGTATTATTTATATAAATCTAGAAATTATTGGGTTATGCTGTACAACATGACTAGCTTGTGATCAATCCTTCTGAGCTCAAACGGTCTCCAATGTAAGGAGTCCAGCATTTCTAAGACACTAGAAGTGCGTGCAAAGTCGTGTTTAAACCACCGATCATGGCTACACACTTAAAGTGGTGGACACAAGCAAATAGCTTGGAGTCAACATCACAGAAAGCCTCACCTGGGAGAAACACATAGGCAACATCACGAGCAAGGCCAGTCTGACTCTAGGGTTCATTCGCAGAAACCTGAGGAAATGCATGCCACCTGTCAAGGAAGCTTCCTATAAGGCCATGGTCTGCCCCCAACTCGAGAATGCCGCCACAGGTTAACCAGTACTAAAGCACACACATCTCTGCAAGCAACTGACAACTTTCCTACTTCAGAGTCAGTGACTGTAAACAAATGACAATGTATATCAATCATCACTGAGACGGTGTGGGGATTTGAAATATGACCATTAAATGATAGTCAGACGTGCTACTAACTGAGCTAACCGGGCACAGCTATTGATTTTTAAAAGGAACCTAAAATGATATACTTAAAATCTGATTTTAAAATATACCCTTTAATTTATTTAAATGTATTCATTTTATTTTTAATGGATATTCTTTATCTTACAACGGTTACCCTAAACAATATAATTCACATTATTTCTTTAATTGTAAAGTATTCTCAGTGACAATACTGTCATTCTTTTTTAACTAATATTTATAAGAATTTATTATAACAGTTAAACTTACATTATAGTTGTGCTCACCAGCAAAAAATAAACACAATGACAGGAGCTGAATACACATAAATTACAATGGATACAATTAAACTACAACACCATTTTCAAAGATTGGTAGAAATACAGGGCAGAAGTCAAATGGATAAAGTGTTGGCCGCTCACGCCTGAAGTTGCGGATTCGATCCCCAGTTCCACCAGATGCCTCTCATTTACATGCAATCTAAAACTAAGGTTATCATACTAAACACTTGGTATGTTGTTATGTGTGTGTGTGTGTGTGGGGGGGGGGGGGGGGGGGGGGGGGGGGTAGTAGAGCACTGAATCCATGTTCGGGGGGGGGGGGAGGGGGTCGTAGGTTCGATTTTCCGCCACAGCTATGAGTGGTGTCCTTGAGTAAGACGCTTTTTCGCATATGCTTAGTACTGGTTCTACCCAGGAAGAGTGATTTGTCCAAGTTGTAAACACTTGTTACCATGTTTCACAATCGCAGTAAAACTCATAAGTTTAAAATAAACTCTCGTTTAAATGTACATATTCGATTTAAACAAAACATAAACTAAGATTATCACATGTATTGGCGTTTACATCCAACCATTTATTTCATATAAAGACATTACTATTACCGAAATCATTAACACTTCATGTTTACTGTCCATCTTGAATTTTAGCGGTAAATAGAAAAATCCAAACCCATTGAGTCTTAATCCCATCCGATATATGCACGGTGCGTGTGATGCGTGAGAACCGCTGTGGCTAAATTCGCGCTTTTATACATATTAATTTATTTGAGTCAATGTGTTCATTTCATACTAATCCTTTTACTGGAACATGTCCAAACCGAGGTTCCAAGTTGGTCATGCGCAATGACCCATAAACCTTCTAACCTCTTGTAGTCTGGTACCCTGCCTTAGACTTCGGTTATAGGTGTAAGACCACCATTGATTTTCGTTCTTTTGATTGATTTGATTTATTTGATTGATTGATTAATTGGTTTCGGTAATGAATGCATACATGGACAATTAAAACAACATGTACATTAAAATAAAAGTAAAACGTACATGAGGCATAATGAGCCATGGCATGCACACCACCACTAAGGATAACACAAAAAAGAGTAAACTCTTATTTTCATTGTGGTCCTTTGTTTTGTTAGTATGACAAATAGAGGCAATCAATCAATCAAAACCTTAATTATCACAAAAATTAATTGCAATAATAATCGAGTCGACTATCACATGCAATATCAGTATTAAATTGATTAAATATATCACTTTATATTGTAACTTAGTTTAAACAATATTTATTCGTTTTCAACATATTACGTATACATATATTCAAATATACAGCGATACATAACAACAGAATTAAGAAGAAAGCTATGTCTAGCTTATACAAAGTCTATTTTCTGAATATCTTGCAAGGACTATACAATGGTGTTACAAATTAATTATTATAACGTGCACAGTTAAATTTCATTAATCACATGTTCAAATGAATATCACAGACTTGAAGTGTACATGATAATAATGCATTTATATATATATATATAAAACAACAACAACAAAGAATGTGATTAAAAATTATCGATCAAATGAGACTTAAAAGCAACCTTAAAACAAGGACGTTTCTCAATCTGAGTAATATTGGGAGGTAAACTGTCCCACAAAGTACCATTCTTTACTATAGTAAATAATAAAAGTTTGAAGGCTTGCCATTCATAAGTTTAAACTTATTTTTTTACATTGATTGTAAAACAGGTTCTTACAACTTCGACAAATCATGCTCGGAGTCTTCCTGGGTAGAACCAGTACAAAGCATATGCGGAAAGGTGTCTTGCTCAAGGACACAACACATAGCCGTAGCGGAGGATCAAACACATGACCCCTCGATCATGGGTTCGGTGCTCTACCATTGGAACACGCTCTCTTACATTTTACTGTTTGTCAACCTCTGCGCTATCAAAAGATGGTGAGAAAAGTAGGGGTCATGTGTCATATAAGATATTTTTCCTCTTCAGTGTGTACACTGTTGACAAAGTGAAAGTAGACTTTCGAAATCATGTATTTATACCCCAATTTCTAAGCATAATTTTTTTTCTAAATTCACAATTCAATCAAGACAATGCTTTAAACGTGTTCAAAATACATCAATAATGTCATTCTAGTAAAAAATGAGCATTAAAATAAGCAAAATGCACTTTTAAAGAAGTCCACAAATCGTCAAACTGTTCAAACTATTTAATGCGTATTAAAAGCTCGAGGGGAGGACACTTCTTATATCTTGGTTAATACATATGTGCCGCCGTTTTGACCCCTCTTTTGGACATATGATGTAGAGTTTTGCCAACTATTTCTTTTGGACATAATATGTAGAGTTTTGACCCTCCTTTCTGTACACATAATCATAGTTTTTAAAATGCCAACTGTTCTTCATAAGAATGTCGAAATGTATAGTTGTGTCAGTGTTTTTCACTACAATATATTTTCTTCAAATACCAAAAAAAAAAAAAAAAAAAATTATTCACAAGACACATGCATTTTATTCTTTATGAAATCTAAGAAAGTTTTGGCCCCTATATAATTTGGACATAATGTGAAACACGGGGGACTTTACCGACGGTATATATGCAGTTTATAAAAGGTGCGTTAGTTTTTATCGTCTGTTATACTTGTATAGTATTGAATACGTTTTAAAATATACGTTATTTAAAGCCAAATTAAACTTCCTAGAGACATTTTTATAATAACAAAAATGATTGAAATTAAACGTGCTTGTTATATTGGTAAACAGTGGCATAGCTGCCTTTACGCAATAACGGGCTTGCACATTATATTTACTACTTTTTAGATCATTATTTCTTCCGGAAATTACCCCAGAACGCAGTAACTGCATCTTAAAAATTGTTTTTTCTAGGGGAACCTCCGATCGGTAAATGTTTTAATAAAAACTTTTTAATTTGAATAGTCTAGCATTCTGTTAAAACGACTGTCAAAACCAGTACACTGCCACTTTTAAAACTATTTTCAATTAAAACTAAGTTTCAATTCATGATTATTTTTTAATTCTGAGAAAAAATATTTTATGATCGTTATTTAAACTTGATAATAATTTTAGCAGCTTTACTTTGGTACCATAGCTATTGAATTCAGACATTGTTTCGAAAAGTTATTAAAGAAATGCTAAGTGTGACCGTAAATTTCAACCGTGTGTATTGATTGTTGTTAGTCTCCTCAGATCTCTGTAACGATTTTGGAACGAGGCTTCTGGTTGACTGATCCCAAAGACGAAAGCGGTGGACCGACATATTTTATTTATGAAATATTAATAAATCCTCGGTCCAACGTTAAAATATAGCGGTGAATCAATAAAAATATAGCGGGGCATCGTTAAAATATAGCGGTGGACCGATAAAATATAGCGGTGCACCGGTATATAACGGTGTATCTATATATTGTACGGGTGGACCGCCACTTTTAACGGTGCATCGATATATTTTAATGGTGCTACGGTATATTTTATTGGTGCACCGTTAAAACAAAAATATCAGTGCACCGATATAATAGCTCGTCGATGGGATAAAACTCACCAAACATGCAAAGATTGAGATTGGAGGCAAACACCAAAACTTAAGCGCGACTAAACGCAAACGTTTCCAATGAGTGGTTGCATAGATATCAAACCTGATAAAAAACTTTAACCTGAAAAATAAAGTCCAAAAAGGGCCATAACTCTGCCAAAATGCAATCCGAAGTTATGGTACTTGTCTCTGTGTGTTCCATTGATATCATAATCTTAAACGCAACTAAACGCAAAAATTTAACCTTGGTGTCTTAGTCCATAAAGGGCCATAACTCTGCCAAAATAACAAGATACAACAAGATACAAAAGTTTATTGTGATATAAAGGCCTCCAGTCCACAACACATAATACAAACATGTTAATTATAAAATTGTACACGATGTAAAAATGCATCTGAATTAAAAAGCCAACAATAAATCATTGTTAGAACATTGTTTTAAGTAGTATCTTGAAAATGGCATATATATATAATAGAATATTGTATCTTCAGTTATTTTGTATCATCATCAATTTATTACGTTTTTCGAATGCGTAATAAATGTAACATGCAACTGACTGCAACAATTTCTCATTTTTTGAAGACAGTATTCGGAATTTGTTCATATTAAAATGACAAAAGTGTTTTTGTGGAATATATACCCCACGAAGATAAGAGTAAGCTGCACAACATAATAAAAAGTAATACTCGTTCTCTACCTCATTTGATGTACATAGTTTGCAAACCCGTAAGTTCCTATCAATGTCATGATGTTCTCCAGTTTCTATTTCTAAATTATGTGAACCAGATCTAAACTTTGCAAGTTATTATCTAATTTTTTTAACAAACAATATATCTAGATATAATTCGTGATCATAGGTTAGTTTATATTCTTTGTAAAATACAATTTAAACGACATATTAATTGCTTCTATCCAGCTCTGTACATACTGGTCTTTCAAACGTCGAACTAATGACAACATGAACACATTTTCAATTTGCACATGTTGGTTTATCCACACAAAACCAAACCCATTCGAACAAATAATAATTCTAATCTGGCTAACTCAGTTAGTTCTTCCACTTTCGTCTAGTACTTTCAACATATTATAACATTTTTTTTACGTATCGAAATTCTGGCATATTTATAATCTTAACCCAGTATTTAATACATCTTTTAGTTGATTCTATCCATAACAGATATCTGCCACAATCACCTATCACTGCTGCATTAGAAGCTTTAGTATTTAAACACATATATCGTTTACAAGCATAACGTTGGACCATTTCGGAAAGTTGGCGATAAGCAAATCACCAAATTTCACATCCATACAGCACAATTGGTACAACTTTTGTATCGAATAGTTTAAAAAACACATATTTTGGTATCTGACCATATTTATATAAACTTGACAGAACTGACACCAACACACGATTTCCCTTTAAAGCTAAATCTTCTGCCATCTTATTAAAGGAAAGTTGCATGGAAAACGATATAGCTACATAAATTATGTAAAACACTAAACTATTTCTAATGGATACCCTTTGTATAACCATTTTTCATTATTTGAAAGTCTTCCACCATTTTTGAAAACCATTTTGTTTTACCTGTGTTGACTTTCAAATAACTATGATCACAATAGTCGCTCAGAATATGAAGTTGTCTATGTAAACCAATGACTGTATCAGTAATCAAAGCTTTATCGTCTGCAAATAATAAAATGAAAAGATCTACTGTGTCTGGAAAGTTGTATTCCTCTAAGATCACTGTTTTCAATAAGTTCTGTAAGATCGTTAATAAGTAGCGAAAACAGGATAGGAGAGGTCAAACATCCTTGCTTCAATCCAACCGGACACTCGAAACTAATTCATCTAGTTGTCAGCTATAGAAAAGCTGTTTATTGCTATCGCATACTCGTTTGAAGTTATTCCTTGCAATTTTGTAGTTTTTTAAATAGCTGTCCGAATGGTTTTGTCTGTATTTCCGCAAGCATTTGTTTTTACACAGTTTTAACTTTTTGCATTCCTTATCGAACCAACGTGGTTGTGTTGATTTGTAAAGTCGTTTAGAATGTAAGCAATCTTTACTACTTTCCTTTAATAACTTTTGTATATACTTCACATCGTTAATAACAATGGTTACATCGTTTAATTTCAATGACATTTCATTAAAGTATTCGTTAGATAGATTTGTTGACAGTCTTTCTCTAAATGATTCAATGCTATCATCAGAGAAACGGTAAACATTTTGTGTAATATCCACTTGTTCGCTGTTATTATTTACGTTAAAGTAAATTGCCTGGTGTTTACTACTTTTTAATGATGCAGTAATAGGAAAGTGGGTCGACACTGTCCTTTCAGCGACCTCAAAATTATTGAGATTGGCTAGCATAATGGCATCACATATGAAATAATCTATAACACTATTTCCATTAGGACCAATAAATGTGAAATTTCCAATGTTCCTGTCATTACCACAGCAGCCATTAACTATCAAAAGTGATTGTGTAATACAAAATGATAATAAGTCATTACCAGTTTTATTCAGTACAGGATCACATGACTTTCGAGCAACAATGTCGTCTTGTAACACATCATAGGATTCTTCAAGTTCCGGCACATCATTCTTTATGTCTATAAAGTAAACTTTTTTGGCTGTTTTACAATTCAAATCTCACAGTATAACAACGTGGGTTTCGTCAATGTTAAGCGAAAGTTCTAGTAGTTCATTTTCAAGAAGGAATAAACCTTTGGTGTGGTAGTCATTATAAAATGGTGAGCCGTCAGGAGGCAGATATGTGAAGCACAGTAAAACATCTTTGTCCATATAAAAAAGCGCATTGTTTATAAGTATGAATACACAAAATCAACATTCATAGTTTACTCGTTTTACATGCTCGAGAATGTTTTGAATAATATAAACTAATATTCCAGACATTGCTCTACCACCACAATTTGATTTCAAAGTTGCATTGAAGAAACATTTATGGTTTGGGAATATATTATTTACATCAACAATGTCCGTTACCCATGTTTTAGTCAGACCAAATATTTCAAAACTATTAAGATAATGTATTATATAATAATTTTGAATTTTACCTATGAAGCCTTCAATATTCCGACATAAAATATTTATATTGTGTTTTGGACCATCCTCCTATATATTAAGTACTGTGTTATTGGTAGCATTGGTTGACGTTTCAGATATACTAATCTCGAGATCGCGTTCAAGTGTGTCCATTTCGTTGGGACTTACAGTTCTTCGAATTACTTTACGAAAAACACGAGGTTCCTCATTAGTGTTTGCCGATAAGATATGTCTTATGTGAAGTTTTTTGTAGTAGGCCGTTCTCACTTTTTGTTTAAGACACTTTAATATATCACGTTGACGTGTAGTCAGATTATTGCCCACTCGTATATTCGATTTCCGCAACTCATCACGACCTTCATATATATTCATATATCCCCATCATGGCGAAAACGTATGATAGCTATACATGGATTATCATCTCGCGCGGTGCCTAAGTAGTATAGAATATAGGCGGACCGGCGCAATTTCCCACCTTCCAAATGACCAGTTCGCCCAAGGTCGCAATTCAGGAGGCGGGAAAGTTTCGTAAATCCGCCTATAATCTATACTACATAAAGCATCCGTCTATATATATTTTTTTCCGCAATTTCCCGCCTCTCAATTCTATACTACTATACAGCTAAATCCTTAAACGGAACCCAAGAATTGAAATCGTTCGAATAACCGCTCCATTTTACGTAAGCCCTCTTCTTTTTATAATCGCGTCTCAATACCTTTTCTATTCTAAATATTTCTTGACTCGCTTCAGCTAGTTCTTGTTCGTAGAATGATCCCAAAATAGTTTCGTTGTTTAAATCTTTTTGTCTTTTGAATGTCCCTAACAACAAATATTTCTTCAGTCCAATAAGGAGTGTAACCATTTTCAAATTACCTTTTATATTTACTTATTCTAACCATATCACCAATTTTGAAAGATATTCTAGATGTTTGGGATTGTCCGGAATACAAATTATGTAATACCTTTTCTTTATTCATTTTCATTCTTCCCTCTTCAGGAGTCATACCAATACTACCATGTTTAGTCTTATTATATTTTAAGATTATTTTAGGCAGGACATCACTATAATTACTCGTATTACTCGCGGTGAAATGTTTCCACATTATTCTCTTCATAGTTCTGTTAAATCTTTCAATAATTATCGCTTTTCCTTCGTTAAAAGTATGATACATTTCAATATTGTTATCGCTTAACAATTTTTTAAAGTGTTTGTTATAGAATTCACTTCCCTCATCAACCCACAACTTTTAAGGTATTGCTTTCATCTCATTTAAAATGTCTTTAAATGCCTCGGTTTCATCTAAACAAGTTTAGCGGCACACTCCAAGTGTATTTACTCAAGACATCAATTATATTTAATAGATATTTAAATCCTTTGTTGTATTTTGAAAAAGCCCGCATATCAACCAAATCAGCAGACCACGTATCATCCACATCGCTTACAATAACCCGACGTCTCGGAAATTTTCTTTTTATGGGTTTGTGTAATTCATCCGCTAATTTACTACCCCAAGACGTCGGTCTTTCCCTTTTTTTTTAGCCTAAACCAAGTTAATGTTTTATACCAATAGTTGGTCGAACGATCAAATTTTTAGCCACTTTTTCCCAAAATGTTTTTTATTTTTTAGTCTTCTTTAATTTGTCTAACATTTCTTCATCACAATCACTCTTTTTTGTTCCATCTCCGTAACAATAATCATGTTCTCGACAAACACCATCTAAATCATTTACCGGAGGTCCGTTATCTTAAGGATTTCCAGGACAGCAATATTTATATCCGGGAAGCGTTAACCCCTTTTTAGGGAGTAACGGCAACATGGCTTTATGAATGTCAAAACCCTGTCCTATGTTATTCTTCACAAATCTCGTTTTTGTTATCCCGCAAGACGCGCAAGTACACTTTTGCATCAACCTTCCATTTTTAGTCGTTATAATTTTAAGTTCGATATCTTGTGTTATATTTTTTTCCTTCACACAATAACTGCTCATTTATATATTATTAAAATAGATTTTGATAATTAATTCATTTTCTTTAGTTTTGAACGGTTGTAATACTTTATTCAAAATATCATACATACTATGTCCATATTGTAACTTTTTAATAAAATATAAACAGAAGTAACCGCACAACACGCTGTTCTTGTCTTGATATTGTATCGTATTGTATTTGATAACATGTTTTAGTTCAATTGGTGGGGGTAAACCGAAAGGATCGAAATAATTATTATCGCAACAACAAACCCAATGTGTTCCAGGACCAGCCATATCATCCAAATTAATTATCACACATCCGCTCAATTGGCGAACGTGGAATGGTATCTTTACTAAACAACCCGCCGAAGTTACGAATTTTTAATATCTAAACCCACTCTAATATATCGAAAATACCTATCGGTTTATTAAAAAAAACTTTGTTATATTTCCCACTTAGAATAGGATCTCGCCGACCCACCTGAGGTCCTCTCCCTCGAGGAGGTCCAATCTGCAAACCCCGGCTCTTGGAAGATTCAATTTGCAAGCCTTTTCCTGTCAAACCAGAAATAAGCGATCCGATAAGAGGTATTCCCAACGAAGCTAGTAAACAGAGAAATCCTTCATTGAAAGTATCCCATTTCCAAATATTTTACCGATTCCGGTAGACGCTAAACCACTTAATGCTCCTGTGGCTAACGGAGCAACAATTTTCGGAATAAATTTAGCAGCCATAGGTAAAACACGACCCATCAATCTCGCCAAAGCACCGAGGAATCTACAATTTTTTTCTTGAGCGATCAATCGTGTCTTGGAAATATTTAAATCTATCCCAACGCCCGATCGTTTTACTTTGTTAATTGCTTTTATTTGGTTATTAGTTAGCATCAACTGTACAGTCCCAGCAGCAGCGTTTAATTGGTTATTTTTCAACCTCAGTGTTAATTCGCTTCTTTTATTAAAAACATTTGCCAAACTTCTCTTTTGTCCGTCTGTTAAATTTACTGGATATAAAGTGTATGTCATATATATATATATATATATATATATATATATATATATATATATATATATATATATATATATATATATTATATTTACATAATAATTATTTAATTCCCTACTTTATTTATTACAACGCTTTCCTTATACATGATAATTGCGTAGATTTTGTAAGACCCGCCAGGAGCAGAATTTAACTTACAATTTAACGCGATTTGTTTAGGATCAATAGTAACACTATCGCTAGAACTACTACCCAAATTAAAATACAGAAGTCCAAATAAATACTTAAAATCTTATCTGTTTAATAACGATCCAGTGTTTTTATCATTTTGTTTACCCGAATAATTAGTAACATCTCTTTATATTCTAACAATATTATCCTTACTCTATTCAGTTTCTGGATAATATTCTCCATTACCAACTTCTAACCGAGCGGACATTAAAGAGCAACTTTCATTATTAGAATGGAGTTTAAACGTATCAAATAGATACGGGTTTTGTTCTTCGTGTTTTTCTTTGTTAGTTCTTTGTAAATAAACTAAAACATGTTCCGGTTCTCTAACACCAGCAGTTATTCTAAAACTTTGACTCACCTGTCGGGAACTAGGCGATTCTTGTATTATTTCCCTAAGATAAGATCATTTTTTCGGGATCATGTGATTTTCCACGACATAAGTTAGTCCATCAGAATTATATGTCATTTCTGGCATCCAAAGCACTAATTTGTAATAACAACTCTTCCATCACCAACACCATTAGCTTTAAAGATCAAATTATCATCTTCAGTCATCTGCAAAACTATTTGTATTAGGCTAGGTAACAGATTAATTTCTAAACTTTCAAAAAAATGAATACTTATTTAAAGGGATGATTGTACTATCTATTTTATTTTCCGAAATCAGCAACTGTCATTTTGCTTAACCTCTATTATAATCACCACCAGCAGCAGTATCACTTTCTGCTAAATCATTCATATGCAAAGAAAAATACTCGTTTGCCCCAGTGATGTCGGCGTAGTCGTTAGATAATTCAAGCACGCACGTCTTTAAAAGCAACAAGTCTATATAATATATTTACATCATAAACACCTTTTCGATTTTGTTTAATTTGGAGACTATTGAGGAAAGAAGCAGAATCATTAATTAAAGCAGTATTAGCACCAGCAGCAAAACCCGTCCCATTCGCTTTTTAACTTACTTTAAAATCAACTTCGAAATAGGCATTATACCAATAAAAGTAAGAAGATCTGTCATTGATAGTAAATTGATATCCGCTTTTTAATTGTCTTACACCATTTCCAGGACGGGTAATAGGTGTATCTAAGTGAACTGGAATATATTTATATCTGTCGCAATAGTTTTCACTTCTGAGCATTCTTATATTAACTACTTGCGATAAAAAAATTAAAGCAGATTTTCGATTCTTTTTCTCCAGTTCTCAATAACTTTCTCATCAGAATATTATCTTTATTCTCAGCCTGTGATAACTCCCTCATAAGAATATCACCTTTATCCTCAGTCTTGGTAACACCTTTTTCTATAACCGAACCAACAACTCTTTTTCCAATTTCATCACCCAATTTACTCGAATCCTCTTTGGTAACACCTTTCTTTACAATTTTTTCTATAACCGAACCAACAACTCTTTTTCCAATTTCATCACTCAATTTACTCGAACCAGATTCGATTGCCTTTTCTGCTATTTTTTAGCGGCACTACTGGTTGCTTACTTCGTTGCAGCACTTACGATTGAATTAAATAAACCTGCTCCAGTTTTAGAATCGTGATAAACGTATATACATTTTTCTCTACTATATTTTTTTCTTCATTATATTATTAGTTCTTTTAAAACGAGGGAGAATGAGACATGAATATCATTAAGAATGATTAGTCTATAAGTATAGTCCGTAATATAAATTCTTATACTATTAATGATAGATTTATTTACTTCACAAAATACTACCCTTCGTGGTTCTCTTCTAAACTGAAAACTTCTAGTCAGATCAGCCGTACTAAGATCGTAGATAACATCCGAATATGTCCCACCTATAATACTATTATTACTTAGGTGGCAATGTATATAAATTGAGTCTACGGAAACTGTAATATTTGGAAAAAGTGTCCTAAACTCAGTTTCACTCACAACTTTCGGCTCAAAACCGATAAGAATTCCTTAAATCGAGACCGTAGTTCTCTCGTATTATTAGTTTGCATTTAAAAGATGATAAGTCAAATTCTACAGAAATAGTCTCGTTGTTATCCCCATTAAGAGCAATTGTTTCTCCGATGTAGTTGCTTATATCGGAGTAGGAATACATCCCATCAGCAAATTTAATATCTTTCCAATCCGTTCCGTTAAAATAATGTATTTTATTATTACAAAGTTCTTAATTAATATTGTACCAAGAGTATGAAATGTTTTTATTTTTATCGAGAACAATAGGTATATCGAGTACGGTTGTAAAATCACTAGGTGTACACTTATTATTTTTTACCTGGGCTGGTTTAGACGAGAGAATTATTTTTTGTTCCATATAATTAAGAATTTTTTTTTCTGGTACTGGAATAACAATTAAAAGCTTTGTAATAGGAATATAGTTTTTATTTCTATCAAGAACAACAGGTTTATCGAGTACGGTTGTATACTTATTATTTTTTACCTGGGCTGGTTTAGACGAGATAAAAAAATTTGTTCAATATATTAAGAATGTTTATAATAAAGTTTAATATAAGAATCCTTCCTAAATATAAACATTTTATCATCATTATCGTTAATAATAGGATAAAAAGCGAATCGGGTATTAGGTTCTGTTACCCGGAATTCCCACTTATCCCGGCAGATTCCTACGGCAAAAGCAATGGCCTCCCCACTATCCCAATATCTTTTAACAATTGTAGTTAAATCATCTTCAACATCTCCAACACCTTTACTATTATAAGTCCCAGTTCCGTAACCATCACTACCTTCAGCTGTCGCTCCAATAGAGTATTCGGTAAATGTTTTTACTTTACCACCAACATCAACCCGCAATACTTTTATTGGATTTTCCATTGCGTAGTGATAATTTATTACATATACTAAGTTGAGTTCGAGAATTTAAGTACTGGGTTGCTTAAACATCCAATGTTCCGCGCCATAAAGGAAACTACGATCTCCACCCGCATCATGATTGTATTTTACGACATCTTTATAATTTATGTACGGGTGGGGATTTAATTTAAAAGGTTTAGTAAAATAGGATATAACTTTTTTTGCCGTTGATAGGGGGTTCAAATGTGTAATAAACCTTATTATCACCTTCTTTAGTTATCCGAATCCCATTATCGCGATCTTCGATCCAATTCTTACCACCTCTGCTTCCTATATCTAACAAAAAAAGCAGCATGTTATATGTTAGCCTGGGTTTTTGTTTCTCAATGTTTTCTATTTTTTTATCTAATTCCACACCCTGACTAAATATCTGGTTTTCGTTGTTCTGCACCCTTTTAGTTAATACTTCGTTATTCACTTTTGCTCTGCTTAAAATAACAGTATGTGTTTCACTTTGTCTTGTCTTATCTAGATCCATTTGTTTTCTGATATTTTTCATCCTGTGTCTTAATTCGTTAAAATTTCTTGTTCCTCCGTCGCCTATTTGTGTTTTAATATCTTCTACATTTTTAGTTAATTCCGCATTGTCTGTAATTGCTCTGTTTAAAATAATAGTATGTGTTTCATCTTCTTGTGCTCTGTCTTTATCCATTCTTCCTACGAGGAGTTCATACTTCGTTTCCTGTAATGTTCTTAATTCTTGGGTTAATTTATTTATACTTGTCTCCAGTTCTTTATCATCAGCCATTCGTTGATTGATATCAGACACTCTAGTCCTTAAATTATCAAAACCTTTTCTTAATTGTTTTCTCACTTTTTTAATAATAATTTCTTCCGTATCATCACTTAATTTTTCAAAAGCCTCCTCCATAAGCTCAACCTGTTTTTTTTAAAACATCCTTGTTTTCCGATAACTGTTGTTGAGTAAGTAATATTTTATCGGCTGCTCTTAATATTTTCTAATTGCCCCGATGTCTCATCCAGTTTCCATTTTTGTACAAGATTTGTCTCGCGCTTTACTACAAAAGACTTAGAAACAACATCCTTCGAATCAGCGGGGTTGGTAGGTTGGTAGGTTGGTAATTCTCATTTGTTTTTGCGTGTCTATTGCTGATCCTTTTTAACATATTGAGTGAATACAATTCCGAAATTGTTTTTTCCTTTCGCAGTGTCATCCTTTTCTATTTCCGATTTGTTATTATGTATTCCCACTATATATATTTCCGTAGAAATTTCTTTTAACAAGTTTTCTCGGTTTGTCTATATAAAGAAAATCATATTGTTTACTAACTTATAAACTTTGCTTTTTCTATTCCATTTTCGTTACAAATCATATCCGTTTCTGTTTTAGACGGGGTTTGAAATCAAATGTAATGTGAACAATTAAGTCTGATATCTTTTTTTGTCTTGTAATAAGATTGAGTTAAGTAGATGACGCAACAGTTTTTTATGTCTTCCTTGAATGAAATAATTAATAATATTATCTTTTTTTTTCGCAAAGATAATCGTCAAATACCGCAACCTTTTGGACATGAGCGTCGCTCAAATTATAGATACTAATGATATCGCCGTTCGAATATTCTAAAATATCTTAAAGAGGGAAGTCATGTTTTCCCGCATTATCCTTAAACCGCTCGATTAGAGATTTATATTTTGTTTGTTGTAGATTTTTAGCAAAAAGATATAATTTATCGTAGAAAATTAAAGGCTTTGCCAGCATATGCGTTAATACGTTAGTTTTCCCACTACCGCTGTTGCCACATATTAACATTATAAAACAAGAATTTGGCATGTAATCGTGTAGTTGCTTAAAAGTATTTTTTTCTCTTTTTGCGTCATTATTCGGAATTTCCATTACAATTGATACTCTCCAACTCTAATATTTCGAAATACTTGTTATCTCAAATTAGAAGTTCGGTCCCTGTTTTTGCTGCCGAAAAAGGGGAGGAGGCAGTTAAGATGGATTTTAAGAGTATGTATGCTGCTCAAAAGGAATAAGGAGTAAATAACTGGATGAAAACAAGTATTTATAAGGTTTCGTTTATATATTGATAATGATGGTGCTTTCCTAAAAGTAACTGATAGTTTATTCCACAATGAAACTGTTAATGGAATGAAAGAATTTGCAAAGAGCTCAGTTCGTCTGGTTATGATATCAAGATCTTGTGAGTTTCTAAGATCGTATGTTGTTCTGTTACTAACTGTATCGGGAAATAAATGTATTAAGTAGTTTGGTGTCATACCATATTTATTTTGTATGCCAATATCAATTTTTGATACTTTCTTCTGTCTGATAGAGATAACCAGCCAATTTCTTTATATAATTTTGAAATGGATATTGATCTTATTGTGCCAGTAACAATTCTGGCAGCTTCATGTTGAATATTTCTAAGTTGTCTTTCTTGTAGCAGGTACAGTTATCCCACACTACCGAGGCGTATTCTAAAATTTGGCGAATAAATTATATATAAATTTGATTAAGAGAGTCCCTACGTATTTTTATTTTAACTTTTCTCATCATGCCAAGAATTTTACCATTATTACTGATTGTAAGGCCCAGGTGTTTTACGATTTTCAACAAATGTTACAGGAATATTTTCAAACAATAGTAAAGGATTACGAACATTTTTAGATGTGAATAATATTGCTTCAGTTTTCAAGGGATTGAACGTAACTAACCACTGTTTTGACCAAGAAGATAACATAACTAGATCGTGATTTATTATACCTTCAAGATCTGATATATTTGTAGCAGAGCTCGCTAAGGAAGTGTCATCTGCAAACAAACGTGCAAGACTTAATAAATTGTCTGCTATGTCACTTACGTGAATTAGAAATAGTAATGGACTCAGGACAGACCCCAACGGTACATCTGCACTGACGGACATTGCATGAGAAGAGGATGTGCCGATAAATACCTTTTGGCTCCTACCGGAAAGATAGTTAGTGAACCAATTTAGGATTTTACCATTTATACCGTATTGTTGCATTTTGAATAGAAGGCCTTTGTGCCAAACACGGTCGAATGCTTTAGAAATATCACAGAAGACCATACAAGTGTTAAGTTTAGAGTCAGTTGAATTAACAATTTGGTGGTATAGGTCGATTAATTGGTATACAGTGGAATGACCAGTTAAAAAACCGGATTGTCTAGAATATATAAGATTCTCAGAGATAAGGTAATCATATATATACTTATACACATAACGTTCCATAAGTTTACCAATACAACTTAACAGGAAAATAGGTATGTAATTACAAACACACGATGAATCACCTTTCTTATAAAGGGGCATAACAAGTGCATGTTTCCAGTTACATGTAAAAGATTCCTCACGAATAGACTTATTAAATAAAATACATAAAGGTTTTGAAATTGTAACCTTGGTTAGTTTTACAATTCTGTAACTTACTAGGTCTGGCCTTACAGCTTTATTCACACCTAAACAAGAAATCATGTCTTCAATGTCGTTCTTTTCTACAGTTATGTCGTTTATTGTTCTGTTTGTCCGTATACTCGGTTTTGGTAGGTTTGACCCTCTATCATCTACGTTAGAGATGGAGCAAAAAAACTCATTTAAACAATTTGCTTTCTCATTGTCTGAGAAACATATAATTTCGGAGCTGTCGGTAAGTGTTGTTTTCAGTATTGGGATTGTTTCGGATTTACTATTATTTTTAACCAAGTTCCTTAGGATTTTCCAGTATTGATTTGGATTGTCTGTCCGAGATGTGGCAATATTTTGTTCCAAGTTACTGAAAAAGCGTTCTTTTGCATGTTTTTTCAAGTTGTTAACCTTGTTCATTAGACGTTTGTATTTTGTCCAATCATTTCGGTTTGTACTTTTGGTCGCTATTTTCTTTTGTCTGTCTCTTTGTCTTGAAGTTGTTCGTAACTGTGAATCGTACCCGGGTGTGTCATTAGGTCGAATTGTTCCTTCTTTGGATGGGATGCATTTAGTCATAAGTGATTGAAATGTCTTTGTAAATCGTGAACATGAGTAATTTATGTCAAGTTCTTTAATAAAGTCCCAGTCTTGGTCGGATATCATGCGGTTTAACGTTTCATAGTCACCTTTTTTGTAATTCCGGACTTTCGCTTTAAACAAGTTTGTTTGAAATCGTGAAACTTTATTATTAAGAGTGTAGCTCTGTGGTCGCTAACTCGTCTATCAATGTCTATTACTTCAGAGGTTAAAGGTAGTATACTGTCGGATATGATAATAGGGTCAAGTAAGGTTGCTGAGGTATCTGTCACTCGTGTCAGTTTGTCGAGTATATTTTTCATGTTATTTATGATGATAATGCTACGTAAGTGGCAGTCTCTTTTGCTCAATAAATATTGGTTTAGATCACCGACAATAACAATAGTGGAATTTGATTCGAAAGCACGTTCTATAGAAATAGCAAAATTTTCCCAAAACCAAACTGGTGTATTTAGAGAACGATATATATTACAAAGTAAAAAAGGAAGACGATTTGTAACAAATCTCTACCCATATTGCATGGACTTCTGTGCTTTCGAGATCCGTACGTCTTTTCGACTTAATTGTCTTTGAAACATAAGTTAAAAGACCTCCCGAATGAGAGGTACAATCTTCTCTGTAGATACATCCGTCAAAGTTATGAATAATTAAATCGTCAGAAGGTACCAAGTTGTTAAGATGAGTTTCAGTAAAGCACATTATGTCAATATCAGTAAAGTTTTGGAAAACAAAATCTAATTTATGGATAATGCTCCTTATATTTAAATGGATAATTTAAAAAGCACCTAGTTTGTTCGCAGTATCCGTAAAGTCGGGACCGGGATTTGTCTCAACATCTCCTGACATCAAGACTAATAACAGGATTACCATAGCACATTGGAGATTGACAATACTTTGTTGAAAATAAACAGAAGTAAATTTGAAACAGAAACCTGCGATGGTAAATATAAACTCAAGACAACTCTTTCAAATGGTTATATTTTAGAGTGAGTCTCCCGAATACTCCGCTTGTGAAACATACCGATGTCACACGCCATGAAATTATGTCATTACCCATAGGGATATTGTCCCATACAAAAAGCAAATTGTTGGAACAACCGGTTTGTTTTCATACAAATTAAAACTACACCACGCTCATGACAAACCGCACAAACCAGGACCAAACCAGATAAAACAATAAATTCATTCATACGAACTCAGAGTATAGTCTGACTGTCCTAATTAGAATGATGATTTATAAACATTTATTTTTAAAATGTCACCGTATTACTTTAGTTTTAGAAGTAGTATTAAAAACTAATTGAGATTTTAGTGGAAAACAAAATGTACACATGAAAATTCAGTAATTTGTAACAAGTATGTTTCAAAGCACATATATTTACACTTTATAAGCATTTATAAATTTGAGCAAGACATCCAGCTGATTATATGTACACACGTGGAGAACGAGTATAGGTAGCGTATTTTGAATATCTTCAATGTACGCCCTGTAAAAATATAAATGCTCTGTACTTGCAAGATGAAAATTCAAAAACAAATTTGTATATCATACAATAATCACACAAAGTATCTCTTGGTGTACCGATGAACAAACCATATCATTTATTGGTAGTTATAATTCAATAAAATTACAAACCAGTGACAAACGCATCACATAATTACAATATATTATACTTAATCTTAATACAAATGTAATAGCTGATAACTATAATCATTACATATTTTATATTTAGTTTCAATTTCAAGGTAACTTTAGGTATGTTCATCATTATTATCATCATCATCATCATCATCATCATCATCATCATCATTAGTATCATCCTTTTCATCATCATCATCATCATCATCATCATCATCATCATCATCATCATTAACAATATCATAATAATCATCATAATAATAATAATAATCATCATCATCATCATCATCACCATTAACAATATCATAATAATCATCCTCGTCATCAGTAACAATGAAACATTTTACATAAGGATACCAAACAAATATTTGCATAAAATGACATTTCAACATAAGGGTTAAAGATCATCATCATTTAATTACCTCATTGTATTGACGACAAAAACGACGGCGATAATCACATTATTGAAGGTGACGACGTGACCATCATAATCACGACGTCAACATTAATTCACCATCATCATAATCCCTTTAATTACCCCATTATATTGACGACGAAACAGACGACGTCAACGACGACAATCACCGCTATTACCAGTTAGTACTCACTTTATTGGCGACGATGACGTCAACATAAATTAACCATCATCATCCTTCTCTATATTCAACCCCATTGTATTGACGACGAAAAAGAAGACGACAACGACAACAAACACTGCGATGGCGGTTCTTCGCAACATTTGTGTAACGAGAAATTTGCCTTTCATCGATGACAATGATGACCGTGATGACGACAATTACAATGACAACAACAGCGATGACAACAACGGAAATGATGGGGAAACAACAACAACGACGATGTTTTACTTTCTTTTATTCGAAATAATGTTGTCTTGCTTAAGACCAATCAAAATGTAATAAAACATAGCATCGTGTTTTGACATTAACACATATTTTAAGAACAATACACTTTTTTTTCAGGACTACAAAAAAAAGCATGTATTATATGTATCATAAAAAAGTGCAAATGTTTGTTTTTATGTAGTATTGATGTCATGTCTATGTTAACAATATTAAACAGTCATCAACGCTTTTAACTGTTCATTACATTCGATATTGTGCCCGGTTGTACTTCAGCATTCTACTTGGAATAATGTCAATCATGTTGATGTGGAATAGCATTATTCCACAATATGTGTTAACGATATCTGCCCACATTTCTATTTCTGTAGTATCCATCTCCACGTGTACCTCTGTAATATGTGGAAGCCTTTTCTTAATGTACAAAAAGTCACATGGTTTTAGAAGTTCACACCTAAACAATTGCAAAGATTTTACGCTTCTGAGAAAATATGCTAGAAATGTTTGGATTTTAGCAGTGAAATAAAGGCCCCGACATATTAAAGTGAAAACGGACGTAAGAGAACGTTTTACACAATGTGCTAATGTTTTTAAATCGTGGGGTCTCTCTGCATACATTTCAAGGGACTCTAGATGTTGCATATGTGAAAGAACATCGAAGTTTTCCAATAAGTCACAGTTCAGAGTAAGATGCCTCACGTTTGACATCTTCATGAGTGCAGAGTGTCGTAGTTGGGCGCAAACTTACAAGTCAGTCTTGCTGAGCGGAAGTGCCACCATATTCGTCCAGACTCAACCACACGTCTCCAAACTTTGCAAACGCGGCGCACCGTTAACATAATTTCGTCAGCGGACAAATAACAGAATACCAATTCAAGCAATATGTCGTTCTGAAAATATAAAAAAAAATGCATTAAGATTTATGCGCTTGAGCTTGCATAACCACTTATAGCGCTGTCATACTACTGCGTATCGTACTAGCGTATGGCAGCGTATGAAAAATATCACTCATATGCTGGTATACGCTGACATGAAGGTGTACCGTACAGCTAGCGTATTGGATCCACATAAGTAACGTACTTCGACCGTATGTCTGACGTATCTGCAACGTATATAGACATATTGGCGTATGCCTGACGATTGAGTAACGTATACATAACGTACAACTAGCGTATGCTTGGCGTATGACAAGCGTATCCACTGCGTATTGCCAGCGTTTTGATAACGTATATATATCATCCCATTTCTATGTCTACTACAGTTATAGTGATAGCTCTACGTCTACTCCAATAATAAATAGGAAAGGTCGCATCTTATATAGGCACTTTGTACGTGATAGTACGCTGGACATGCGCAGTTTATACACTACTCATTGGCTAGCCATACGCAGACTACGCTGCGTATCGCTACTCATAGGTTCAATACGGTAAGTATACAAACAATTATGTATTTTCAAGGGCTTTTTGTGCGTATGAAAATTAATTTATGAATTTCCATACGCAACTAATACGTTTCTCTCATACGCAATAGTGTGACAGGGCCATTATGAAGCATTTATATATTACAAAGTCAAATATGTTTTTCAGGTATACAGTTTGAAGTAGCATAATGACAAAATTTATATCTTTTTTAAAAAGCATTAATGATCGTATATTGTTTAGATAAAGATCCAGGATATTCTATGCACTGTTACGCCGTATACGGTTTCTACCGTATACAGCTCACGCGTGAATACGTGAGTCACAATTAACGTATACAGCTCACAAGTGCCTGTATACAATATACAGCTTATGTGAGCCGTACACGTTACATACATGTACATATGATTTTAGAAAGGTATGTCATCATTACGTGTACATGTAAAGTTCTCCATCACCACGACAATTACCATCACCATCATCATTATCATTACGTCTTTTATTTTTCAAAAAGATAAAAGAAAAGGACAAAGTGTATACGGGGGAGGCCATATACGGCTTTACAGTGCACCATGCTATTAACATATGATGTCTTTATAATTAGCAAACTGTCGAATTTCTCTTTATTAGTTTAATTAACCTGTTTATTGCCCTTTAAGGTGATTAGATACCGAATAAAATCAGACTTTTTTAAACATACATGTACATGTAAATATGAAAACTTCATAATTCAATATTTCGTTTATAAATCAAGCAGTTGACCCATTATATTAGAAGTATACCTACATCATTCTACTACATGTCGCTATAATCTGAACAATGTGTCAGAGTTATCTAGCCCCGGATACTGTCCCGGTAATTGAGAAGCAGCTTGGTCAGACTCTCTCCTTTGACTTACTAAAACGTTCAAAATGTCAGACTCAACTTGAAGACGTTGCTGCTCAATCTGCAATCGCTGCTGTTCAATAACCAGTCGTTTTTCTTCAGTTTCTAGTCGGGCAGTTTCTATTTTAAGTTTTTCCTTCTCAATGGAAATGATATCATTTTCATATGAACTTGCAACTGATTCAGCAGCAGGAAGTTTTCTCTTTTTTAGAGGAACCGTTTTCATATGTTTAGAAGCAAACTTAATCTTGTCTAAACAGTTTGGGTTTTCCCTGCAAATTAAGTCAATGCCGCTGGACGACGGATCGGATGTTGTATATGTCGGGAATTCATGTTCCGGCTTAGCCTGGTCGTATGGGGATGAACCACACCCGCCTTCGCCGCCGGAAAAGTCTGCTTCTTCAGCAACAAGAGCCGTATCTATCCCCCCTTTAAATCCACTAACGGCAGTCTCTCCTAGAATGGAAACTACTTATTCCTCTATTTTAGTCAATGGTTTCGTATCCGGCTGCCCGCTACCAGTCTTATTGAGTGATTGTTTACATTTTGCTGCCTTTCCTTTAGTAACACTCGACCAGTCATTCCATTTTTTTCTCACAATTTCCGCCGTTCGTACAGTCTGTGAAATGACATTTATACCTCTAGTTATTTCTGACCATGTCTTATGTTTTTTCTCCATTGACAATACATCACTGAATTTACCAAAGAGAATATGTTTATGTTTATTTACCTCATGTGCTAACACTTGTAACTCATCTGTGGAATATCTTGGTTTTCGTTGTTTTGACTCAGCCATTTTTCTGCCTAAACACACAAAAAGCGCGGTAAACGATTACACAGCTCAATCGTTAATAACTAACGAGTGCGTAACGAACGAACGCCTAAAGAGCGCTTTCGAGATTCCCGCGCAAGTCTCTCGTAAACCAACCTTACACCAGTCGTTAACGCGTTCGTTAAAGCTTAGATAACGACAGTTTCGAGATATTAGCCCCTTGGCTGGCTTGGGAGGCTATGCTTAAGATGAAAAAAATTAAGTAAGATTTAATTATGGACATTGATATGTATTTGTTCATTGAAAAGGGCCTTCGAGGAGAGACAAGCTACATCGCAAAAAGATACGCTAAAGCAAATAATAAGTATTTAGATGATTACGACCCGAAAGAGAAGAGTAATTACATTATGTATTTAGACGTCAACAACCTTGATGGGTGGGCTATGAGCCAACTATTACCTTCTGGAAATTTTATATGGGTTGATCATAGTTATTAAAAAAAAAGTGAGAAAACAAATTTTATCTGTGAAGTTGATATAGAGTATCCTAGTAATCTACATATAGATCATAATGATTATCCGTGTGCTCCATAAAAGTTAAAAATAGATAGTGATTGGTCCTTATTGTGAGAAAATAAAGGAAAAGTTTACTATTGCTTTGTGCAAAGTCAAAACACTAGTTCCTACATTATTTAATAAGGTAAAGTATGTTGTCCAATACCGAAATCTACTTTTGTATCAAAGTATCGGATTAAAGGTAACAAATTATCATAGAATTCTAATGTTTGATGAGTCCCGATGGTTAACGGAGTATATTCACATGAACACTAAAAGAAGAACCTTGGCTAAGCTGATGAATAATGCAGTTTTTGGGAAAACAATGGAAAATCTTCGTAAGAGGGTAGATATTAGGCTAACATCAGACGAGGAGTTCTTATTAAAATACTAGTCAAAGCCAACTTTTCAATCAAGTATAATATTTAATGATAATGTGTTTGCGGTGCATAAAATAAAGGAAGATTTGCTACTAAACCGTCCTTCTTATCTAGGAATGTGCATCCGTGATTTGTCCAAGTATCTAATGATAGACTTTCACTATAATACTATCAGGAGGAGGTATGGAAGTTCGGCTTCTCTTTTGTTTACAGATACGGACTCGCTCTGTTACGAAATAGAAACCGAGGATGTTTATGAGGATTTATTTGAAATGAAAGAATTGTTTGATAATAACGACTATGACCCTAAAAGAAAAATTCCATTTTAATGCTAATAAAAAAGTAATTTGAAAAATGAAAGATGAAACGGCTGGAATACCTATAAGCAAGTTTGTTGGGTTGAGAAGTAAATTATATTCTTATGTTCTGTCTAGCGGCAAGGAGGCTAAAATATGTAAGGGTATTAAAAAATGTGTGGTTAAAAAAGATATTAAATTTGAAAATTAAAGAAATATCTTATTCTCTAAAGAACAATGTCATAACTCAATGAAAATTATTAAGTCGGAGAAATACATTCTAAACAGTTACAAAATAGATAAAATCAGTTTGTCTTGTTATGACGACAAACGATTTATTCTAAAAGATGGAATAAATACGCGAGCATATGGATATGCTGTTTGATAAAAAATATATAGTAGTATAGATTTTGAGAGGCGGGAAATTGCAATAAAAAAAATATATAGACGCATGCTTTACGTAGTATAGATTATAGGCGGATCGACGATTTTTTCCCGCCTCCTGAATGGCCAGCGAGCTTGGGCGAGCTGGTCATTTGGAAGGCGGGAAATTGCGCCTGTCCGCCTATAATCTATACTACTTGCCTACTCTATATGCTCGTTTGATATCATCATCGGACCACTTCTCTCTTTGACAAGCAACTTCTAGAACATTTTTATAACATGGCGTTTGAAATCTTCATCTGATTCATTCACCAGTTCAGGTAATCCAAAAATTCTCATTGAATCTGACCTACTCCATGTTTCCAGTTTGTCAATGTCATTATCAAGTTTATCAATCAGATCATATTTTGCCCCAAGTGTATCGTTTAAATGATCTATATAGGACGTGTCTAAGATCCAGAAGACGACGTCCAAACATAGCCACCATTACCTTGTTCATCGACAAGTACTGATTCCCAACCATTTTCATCTCGTTAAAAAAAGTTTGTAATTGCATATATAGACGACAATTACACTCTCGCTCCAGTAACTCTGTTGTATCTTCATAGCCATCCATAGCAATATATCCCCGTCTTCGTACAAACACCATCACTTTCCTTTTTAGCTCCTACTGTTTTTTTAACACCATTCTTAAATTTCATGGTTTCAGCCGATTCAATCATCCTAGACTAATACCAATGACATTAACTGAATCATTTGTTTTCAGTTTTTCTTGATTTAGAATCGTGAAATTTATGCAAGATCTAGCAGGATAGAGCCCCGAGTTGCATTTTTGTCCAGTCACTACTTGTATTTTTGTCGTTTTGTGTTGCGTTTTGTGAAACAGTTTCATTCACTGTTATTTCTTGGTCGTTTTGTTTATTTTTAATTAATACATATATCAAATGATGTCGCAGTACGACACTGTTACACAAATGTTATTTTCGAAACCTTAATGTGCAGTTATATTACCGGAGTTCCATATTGTTATGAATGTAAAATTGGAAAAAAGTTTTTTTTCTTGGGTCTTTCTAAAAGATTTGATATTTGATCATTTGTATTTTAATAATCTCTGTAAAGTCTTTTAAATTAATTACAGTGACTTTCGACGACGCCAGATAAAATGTCCTGTTTCTCGAATATTTAGCAACTTTATCTAATACAGTTTTGTAACAGACGGGTTCGTTAACGGAACAGCGAAAGTCATGTCTCTGTTAAAATTATATTTTTGTTTCGATGGCCCTGCCATTCGAAGAATGATGAAGGGACATTAAGTGTTAACCCTGGAGCGCATTTTGTAGTGGTAGAGCATCAGATCCAAGATCGGAAGGTCGTGAGTTCCATCCTCCGCCAAGGCTACATGTGGTGCCCTTGAGCACCTTTATAAACATAATGCTTAGTACTGTTTCTACCGTGGAAGACTTCGAGCGTGCTTTGTCTAAGTTGTAAGAACATGTTGCACATTCGATGTTAAATAAATAAGTTTAATAATAAAAGTGTTACCCTGTCCATTCGTCCATTCCTTCGTTCGTATATCTGAAGTCAGTTTGATTTTCGATCAATAACCAAATACCTGATACATCTACACGTGGGATGTTAATTATATATAATACATATACAGCATTTTTCTTCGTAAAGGTATAATCGGTGTGTATTGTACCGTTTTACACGTGAAATTGCATATTGTTGTTGGTTTTTTTCTGATATTTTCGCTTAATATTGCAATACTTATTGATTATGCAACGTTTTCAGAATCAAATTTACAAGTTTGTTGATAATCATGTAAATATCATTATCTCTAAAGAATAATATACGCACTTTAAAATCTGTATTTACATGTTTATGATCACTGACTTCCACAACTTACCCGACTTATACATAATGCAGCGGTATAAGTTTATAGGAATTGTGCCTTTGGCCGACAATAATGTTTATATGCATTCGTACCACTCACCTTCTAATAACAAGAATAAAATCAAAGGCCTGAAGGGCCTGAAGGAAGGCTCGGCTGCTTGTATTAATTCGAAAATGTAGGTTCGGAAAATTGGAAAACTTAGTTAGATTTCTGATATGTTAAAAGGCAATTCATTGGGATTTAGAAAAGAATGAGGTGTGTTTAATATTTCTTTTGTGTATCTGTATAAATAATCTCCTGCATACAATACAGTCCATATCAATACTTTTCCAACAGTAGCTATTAAACGGTTTTAATAATGCATTTGAAAAAATGCAAACACCATGGTACACACCGTCTTCCGTGTGAAAATTGACTGAATATTTGATGACCCTGGTGAAAATATCCATTTCAGGACATTTTGTAAACTGGTAACGTGGTGGTCCAGGGTTCCTTTCCATATCTCCACATAAAAGTTATCAACATGAACAACCTATATGAAAACTTCACAAACAAACCTTCATATTCTGATGTTTCTCCAAAATCGAAAGAATTGAGTAGTGATGTACAACTCCAGTCAATTTTAATATCTCCAGTTCAATAGTTATGGTTTATGGATAACGAAACGCATTCAGCACAAAATGATTCTGATTGTCCGAGAATATACAACACACATCCATAACTCTTTGTCTAGACCAAAACAAACATAACCTACTTATAGATTTGCGCGTATATTGACTTGAGTTATGTTCGATTCTCATATAGCTTTCAATCAACAATATAAATAATCAATAAATAGCATTATGAACGATGTTGCGTGACCTATATTTTAATAAATCTAAAAAATACAAAACAGAAACACAACAAACATAACGGTCGGATGACCTAATTAACCGTTAAATATGTTCATCAATAAACTGCTTGCATAAGATGACAGATTTGCGCGTTTTTCTATAAACAACAAATGTAGCCCCGAACCTAATTTCGTTATTTTACTATCAAAATTAAAAGAGGACAATCCGTAGTGAATACAATTTCACTAACAATCACTATTTATTCAAACTACGAGTTATTATATCAAAAACATGTCATTTTTCACCCCATTAATGATTACATGTCGAATGGTGTAGATTATATCACCCTCTCACCAGATGACGTCACGATGCATAGAAGTAAATGTGTAAAACATTTTTTTATCAATGAAAATTGCTGCGTTTTTTTACAGCACAGCTGTATATTCTTCCGCTTTTCCATGCAAATTGTATGCTTCCCGTATCATATTTTTGAACTATTGTAAAGAAAACATCCGCAATAAATAAAAAAAACTTTGACATTTTTGTTGTATATTACGTCCTCTGCTACGGTAAATGCGTGTTGAAAGTTGTGAACTACTCTATCGGTCGGATGAATATGGCGGTTCCTGCCATACGTAGTTTGTATATTAGATTGCTGGGGCTGCACGACAGCTAAGGAAGTCAGAGCTTCGCTCGCCTTCCAAAAATGTAAATCCTTTCATGTTAATATTAAATATATCATTTGTGTATAATGTAGCCTTTAAAATACTACTGTGTGCGGGGATTAAAGTTAACAGCACGTAAATAAACTGTGCCTTAATGTAAAATATGAATACAGTGGTGAGAATAGATGGTGAAAGAAGTCGAACTGCCTGAGGTGATTGTTAAATTATTCTTTACCTGACAATTTGTATTATTCGCGTTGTGCCGACAAATTGGTATCATTTATGTAGATCGTCATTCAGGTATATCACAAACACATTTTATAAAAGAGTACACTATCGATCATGCATCTTCTATTCTTTATTAGATAAACTTAATATATTAATATAATTTAATACTGCTGTAACTTAGTTTAAACTGTAGTTTACATCGGTACTTTAGATAGTTATTTAATGTCCGATCTTAGCATGTCTACGTCAGTCAACTATAGACTCACATGCAGATATATCCACCCTATAGCAATCAAATATTCATGGTGAGCACTATCTGGTATTCTGTAGCCAGTTTGAAATTCTCCTTCAGTCAAGTACTCTTACAACACACACACGCGGGGCAATATTATCCTCTCGCATTCTCATATGATTAATTCACAAGAGAACTTATGTATCTGCCTCTCACTATAAATTTACACGCGTAACTATTTGCCCCCCTTTCTATGAAATATAAATTCACACGAGACGCTCTATGTATTTCTACAGTCAAGTTTAACCATTCACATGTGGAACAGTATGTCCCTCCACAGTCAAATATAAATTCACACGAGACACTATGTATTTCTGCAGTCAAGTTTAACAATTCACATGTGGAACAGTATGTCCCACCACAGTCAAATATAAATTCACACGAGACACTCTATGTATTTCTGCAGTTAAGTTTAACAATTCACATGTGGAACAGTATGTCTGTCGACAGTCAAATATAAATTCGCACGAGACACTCTATGCATTTCTGCAGTTAAGTTTAACAATTCACATGTGGAACAGTATGTCCCTCCACAGTGAAATATAAATTCACACGAGACACTCTATGCATTTCTGCAGTCAAGTTTAACAACTCACACGTGGAACAGTATGTCCCTCCGCAGTCAAATATAAATTATCACGATTAACTATGTCCTCCCTTCCTCAAATATAACTTCTCCCATGCTTTTTTTACGCAGCGGTGGATTATTCTTTAACTACTAAGTCTTTGGTGCCAACATGGTGATTATTTTGACTTACATCTCTGTGACCTTTAATCCACAATAGAATCGGATGAACAAAAGTCGAAATTTGCAACGCTAACATTAGAATATTCACCTGAAAAAAAATGAAATATTTATTATTTTACACTTTAATGACATCATAAACCAACACTCAACTTATGTGTTTCCACAAAACCATATTTATTGAGAAGCATTCTTGTTCATAGTGTATGCTACAGAAATTATATGGTCAATAAAATTCAGTTGAAATTGAAACTACTAATTGTAGCGTGTAATAAAAACAAAAACACATGAGAGTAATAACACACGTTAGAGCTCCAGAAGAGGATGGTAGAACACGTAGATGCTATATGTCTAAATTATGAAATAAACACAACACAGTATTATGTGTATGTCACTAACATTTCTAAAACATTCAGACATGTGGTCTGAAACATCAAGTATTATTCCAAGACATCATGGGAGGCGACAACCGGTGTTTAATACGATGTACAGTAGAATTTCGTTGACTCCAACACGGATTGCCTGAACACCTCATATATCACAAACTACTTATCTGGTCCCGGCCGAACTCCTATTTCGAAGTATACATATGAACATGTATGGATGTTGAAAAATATTTGGCTCGAACAACCCATAACTCGAAATATTTTGTCCAGTCCCATCGGGTTCGAGCCGTCGAAGTTCTACTGTAGTACTATATTTGCCATTCATAATAATGGAATCCACAAAAGGAGCCTTGGAGACAGATTATATTTAAGCATATTTGTGTTTACACCTTGTACATGCTACCGTCATTGCAGGAGTCTCGCACGACTACTTGCACTTGCACATTTTGGTTTCATTTTATTGGCAAACTTAAGTTAGTTTGATATTCATGTTTCGTCATTTGATATTCCACATGAAATTTTCACTAACCATACCTTTCTCAGTCTCCAGTGAACAATTACAATAAATAAAGTTGACCCTTTTGTCTCTTCTCTTCTATGCGTGTAATACCATTATTGTCACTACATGTTGTATATGTATTGTGTCGTTATGCTATGTCTCCTGTTATGATATTGTACTCTATTTGGCAAACGTGAGAAGGGCATTGCAATAAAGTCTACCACAGGAACAGCAGGCTCTATCAAAAAATTATAAGCAATGGCATTGTTATAATCATGTATCATTACTTACATGAACATATGAGCCTTCGTACGCATCAAACCACTCAAAGATGGGGTACTGAATCAGGCCTGCAATACCAGCAGATAACTGGATAAATCCAAACAGGACACCAAAGTAATCCATGGGGAATCTGGGTAATGGGAAAATAAGTACAAAGTGGATCAAATAAATCTATTTGCGATTTGTATATTCTATCAAACAGAAAAAACTGATGCGATAAAAATGAGTCATTCTTTTGGTCACAGCTGACTACACATCTATGAAACAAAACGCAATCCCATTCCAGAGTTATAATGCCCGAGACTTTAAAATATTATAATGTTAAAGCAAATCCTCTGTGGGTGGGGATATAAGGCTCGTAAGGTTGTGTTGGTCTAACTTGTGACGTACTGACTAAAAGTTGAATTAAACACCGAGACCACAGGTCCATTATCAGACCATGTGCTTGCTGTACGGCAAGTTTCGTTTCAATCATAGTATGACTGTATTAATAGGGGATTTATCACCGGCGCAAAGCGCCGGTGAAAATCACCAGAACGGCATTGTACACGCGTCCGTTAAATTGCAAGTGATGCTTATTTATTTTTTGTATTTCCGGTTTATGCACTGGTGAGTCAAGGACTGTAACCCGTAAAACTTAAATGGTTGGTTCCCACGGTTGGTGAAAAATGGTATAGGACGGCAACCAAAAAATGAACTGGAGGAGTTAGCTCCCTTGACAAAAAAAGTGCACGTTTGGCTAGACCAAATAACTTACTCTTTCCATACTTCAAAAAGTAGTCCCGATAAGTATATGAAGAAATGTTACGGTAATACGCATTATTACATTACATACACGATGTGTTTTATGATTTAACAATATCTATGTATATAGAATTCATGTATACTTGGTGAATGAAATTGATAAATAACAGTTTCGAATCTGCCATCCGAACAGGACTCCAGGTGTAACCCCACCATTGATTTTTGTTCTTTATTCTATAGTAAATAATAAAAGTTTGAAGGCTTGTCATTCATAGAGGGTCCCAAATGAAAGAAGTGAAACCTACATTTTACTGTTTGTCAACCTCTGCACTATCAAAATATGATGAGAAAAGTAGGGGTCATGTGTCATATAAGAGATTTTTTTCTGCTCAGTGTGTACACTGGTGACAAAGTGAAAGTAGACTTCCGAAATCATGAATTCATACCCCAATTTCCAAGCATCATTTTTTTTTTGTCTAAATTCACAATTCAAACATGACAATGCTATCAAAATGTTCAAAATACATCAATAATGCCATTCAAATAAAAAAATGAGCATTAAAAATAGGAAAATGCATCTTTAAAGAAGAAGAATTGAGGATTATTTACAACCGCCATTATGCCACTACCCCACGGAAGCACTTCCTTTTTGCAATGGTGGCACTATGCCTCCAGCTGAGGGACGCCAGCCAACATATTGTTGTCCAGGATCTTAGTACAATTATACATATATAAAGACTGATACACTTGTTATTTTGCCAGCTACGATAGGTGTACTATTAATCAGTTATTGTAGATGCACGGTCTTGGAAGTATTGCCACTTACACAATAATGCTTCGTGGACAAGTATTTTTCGTTACAGATCGTGACACCGTAACAGTTGTGTTGACATATCTGTACTGTATTATGTGACGTTATTACCACTGGCAAAAATGATGTCTTCAGTCAGTCAGTCTATGTTTGTTTACCCTCGCAGCTTTGCTCTAGGCATTTTGGCGTCTACATATACAGTGCTAATTTTGAAAGTATTGGAACTAATACTGTATTTGTAACATGACTTACACTGTTGTTTCAAATAATTTTTTCTGCTAAATTTGATAAGGTAGGCTAGTTGTTAGCAGGGGTATTTTTTTTATTTGTTAGTATGGGGTAAATCGTGTCGCCGTTGTTAGGATACATTATTGCTTCAGGATCCAGGGGTCTCTAGTTTCATGCCTGGTTGGGTTTCATCACAGTACCTTATTCGGGCAAGTAAATGAAAGTGTAGTGAATGTACATAGGTCACTTACAACATGTTAAGCTTGCTATTATAGCGTCGTGGTTGAAGTGCACTGACTGTATTGGAAGTTGAGCGATGAAGTACAGGGTACGACTCGGATGGGTGACCGCTGTCGACAAGGATTAATTTTGAACCTGTGTCTGCACAAATTTCTCTTTCCTTGGGATGGGACTGGATATAGCCAGGAACTGCGGGAAGCCACAGGCTGTGCAGTTGGGGGCTAAGCCCTAAAGGTTAAAGAGGGGAGGAGTGTAGTGAATGTATATAGGTCACTTGCAACAGCCTCGCTGTTAAGCTAGCTTTTGTAGCAACATGGTTGAAGTGCACTGACTGTAAGTTGGAAGTTAAGCAATGAAGTACAGGGTTAGGTCTCGGATGGGTGACTGCTGTCACTTTAAAAGCATGCAATCCATTGAAGGGGATTTAAAACAGTTGGTCCCGTGTCCAAGGAGAGTCATTCCTGTGATGTTGATAAGTGGAATAAGCTTCCATCGCATTCAAGAAGAGTTTGACATCCCTACCTGATGGCGAAGGGGATAATCCAGTAAAGAAATTAAAGTGCCTGTAAAATACTTGTAAACATGTGCACTTTGTGCCTACACATTATCCTCGGGTTAGGGTGTTGCAATGTAAGTAAGATAGAAAGGAAGACTTATAAGGGTTTACAATGCGCCTGGAGAAGGCAACTGTTTTTTTACCTTCTGCCTGATGGGGCTGTGCATTGGCGGTTTTTCATCGGCGTTGCATATCGCGATATTTTCAAAATGATACACATCAGACTATTGTGCCAGCTAGTGATGCACCGGTTGACAGTATAGAATCAGACTATTTTGCCTCCTAGTGATGCAATGGTTAACAACATAATATCAGACTATTGTGCCAGCTAGTGATGCATCGGTTGACAACATAGTATCAGACTATTGTGCCAGTTAGTGATGCACCGGTTGACAACATAGTATCAAACTTGTGCCAGTTAGTGATGCACCAGTTGACAACATAGTATCAGACTATTATGACACCAAGTGATGCATGGGTTGACAACATAGTATCAGACTATTGCGACAGCTGGTGATATATCGGTTGACAACATAGTTTCAGACTATTGTGCCAGCTAGTGATGCATTGGTTGACAATATAGTATCAGACTTTTGTGACAGCTAGTGAGTGGTGCACTGGTTGACAACATGGTAGCAACCTATTGCAACAGCTAGTGATGCACTGGTTGACAACATAGTGACAGACTATTGTGACAGCTAGTGATGCACCAGTTGACAACATAGCAACAGACTTGACGACAGGGAAAACATATCTCTATAGAAATGTTTGTTTATATCTGTATGAAAATACCGCGGCAGCTAATAGCATCTTGCTTCTTTAGTACATTTTACAATGATCTTTTTTCAATCATTGTATTCGAAATGAAAGTGAACAGCAAGTTATTTCTCATAGCTACAACAGTAGAACACATGAAGTGATCACCTCTACTTAGCAACCACACATTTCCTTACTTTTTTTTATATACATATACTCCTATGTTACTATAATTTCTTTAAAATGCAGAGTAGACAGACTGGTTGGAACTGTTTAAATACTTGAAAAGCAACATTTAGATTAAACAGTTGTAATACCATGCCATTCATTTGATACTTTTGGCCGTTTAGGCTTAATTAAAATATTCTGTAGGGCTGTGTATTGCTTGAGAAATGGTGATGACTAGGCTGGGGATTGAATATACGATCTTCCACAAGCGAGGCGGATGCTCTGCCCCTAGACCACTGGTGCGGTTTTACAAGATGGAGGATTTCCAGAAAATACTTAACTAGCTCCTTTTCAACACTGATTGTATGTTAAACCAAGCACAGTACTGAACATGCATACTTCTGTGTTTGAAACTGATTTTAGTTGGTTACTTGCTGTATTGCAATACACTTGATAAATACAGTTGATTAAAGCATGTTATACATGATATGCCATATTGTGATATAATGCGATTTCAATATATTGCTACAGTCCTACATTTCCAGTTGATCCACAACAATCCTGCTGGTTGGAAACTTTTTTTATCCCACCACCCCCACCCCCCAATAAAAAAATATTGTTGTTCATTCAATATATTCTAGGTCTTTGCTTGTCCTTTCTCTGTCCATATCCTTTAAAAGGATTTTCAGATTGGTTGCAAATTAAAAAAAATCCCCTACCTACCTACCCACCTCCTATCTGGTATGGGTTGGACGTGGCAAACAAACAATTTTTCAAGGGTGGTCTTAGTTATCACATATTCAGATAATATAATGTACACTTGGTATGCGGTGTCGGGGTACATCTCTATAGTGTAAGCTAGCACACTTTTCTGTTTGAAAAGAGCTCCAGGTTCAAATCCTGGTGGGGATCTTGACACCCTTACAAAGTTGTACAAACTAAAAACTCCATTATATTTGCCAAAATTTAAATAAAAGTGTAATAGATGGTGTAAATACAATACCGACCTTTCTTTACCAAGACTGTACACATGAGTGCCCATAGCCAATTAACACAGGTAATAATTATATATGTTAGACAATACAATTGGTATGGGCTTAAAGCTATATGATGCTTATAGAATGTGGCAACTAGAACTATTACCTGAATACATATATAGACAACCAGGTTGGACTCAAAACCAGTCTCAAAATGTTACAATCATGTAGTAATGAAAGTAAGTAAAACAGAAGAGAGGAAGCTAACAGAGAAATACCACAAGTTCTGTTTGTTTACAATAACTGAGACATATACATTAAGACACTGACAATATAGTTAAACCTATGTTAGTGGTCACCTTTATTAAGGAACAATTTGTTGTAAACAGCCACAACCCAGACACTGGATTCTGTCAACCAGAACGATAATATGAATGTAAGTGTTGTTTAAAACATTCTGTACAAATTATTTTACCAAATAATTCTTTAAGGACTGCACCCAAATATGTACATCTATGGGTTGTTGTTTTACTACCGGGTATTTAGCCATAATAAGTGATATTACTTAATCGAAAAGGTGATATCATTTATAGTACAAGTGATATCACTTATTTGAATATGAATAAGTGAAATCCTCTATTCAAATAAGTGATATCACCTATTTGAATAAGTGATATCTCTTATTAATATGGTTAAATAGAAAAACAGCACCCCATATACATAAAATCTTTTTGGTGATATATTTCAAAAAGTGGATTATTCAACCAGTTCCTGGTTTATGTAACTGATTCAACCGAATTTGCAAAATGAAGTATTACTGTATACCACTTAAAAAGACTGTTACACTGATATATAATTAATGAAACTCATAAAAAATATTTGGTGGCAATTTATTCTCTAAACAAAAAATAGATTTGACACAAAAGTAGCACCTCTGCACAAGTAAGTCCATTTGTATCCCGCTATATACCTTTGGTAACTGAGGTTACTTGTTATATGTCTTTGGTATCCTAGAAAAAACATTTATGCTAAATAATTTTTCACATTGTTGTTAAAATTAGAAATATAAAAATGTCTCTATCCCTGGTTACTTGTTATTCTTCTTTGTCTTTTGGCACTCTAGATTACTACAGCAAATATACAACATCAAAATTGAAGAAATACTAAAAAAACATGTCTTTATTTCTGGTTACTTGGTTATCCTTCTTTGTGCGGAGCGCGTGGTCCAGTGGTAGATCACCAAACCCATGATCAGAGGATCGTGGGTTCGATCCTCCACCATGGCTATGTGTGGTGTCCTTGAGCAAGACACATTCCCTAATATGCTTAATACTGGTTCTAACCAGGAAGTCTTTGAGCGTGATTTGTCTAAGTTGTAAGAACTTGTTTCACAATCTAAATAAAAATAAATAAGTTTAAACAAATCCTTCCTTATCTTTGGTAACTGATGGTTACGACAGCAAATACTCAACATCCAAGCAAGAACCTACATATATTCTATATACTTCTTTGAGTGGACTTGCACATGGACATACAAACAGACTTACATATTTTGGGCCATATATGAAACGATAAAAATGCTATATTTTCTTTTAAACTTTATGGCAATTTATTATTTTGACAGTTATAAATCTTATCCTGACACACTGATATTATATAATCTTCATATACATTGATTTAAATTGATAAATCCCCTTTTAGGCAGTGCCTTATTTCATATTACAATTAAAAAGAGTAAGGCTTCGTTATAACAGTTATATGCGATGTCAGGTATAGCAGTAAACTTGTTTCAAATATCGTAAACGTAACATGTTTATTAAGGTAAATCAATAAAAGCAGCTTTTTGCGGTTTTAGAGCTCTAGTCCAGTACTCACGCATCTCCGACGAAAGCCACGCCCACTGTAAATAAAGATGACCGAAAGAAAGTGAACACAGCAAATGCAAAGTAGGGCGCCAATGTATGCCGAATGTAGCACAGTACAGTTGTACAGATTGAGTAAAATATCACCAAACACATCGGCAAAACAACCGGAACGTAAACACGCTTCACCTCGCCGTCATCTGAAACAACATCATTAAAGATACAAAACCAACATAATTCAAACGTATATTGTTTTATGTGAAACAAATTAAAACAAATAGCGTTGAAACCAAACCTTGTCATTACATTATGTTCAATGCTCATGGTGTATTTTTAAAAGGACACACAGCAATGCCGAATTCGATTGTATTCATATTAACGCATCAAATCAAATTTAACACCTTTGAGCATATATTTTGGAAACACAAATCTCAAAGCACCATCATCTCAGAGACATTATAAAACATTGTATCATTAATTTATTATTATAATTAGTATCTATAGAACTGGTGTCATTACGCTAGTTTTGAAAATATGAGCATCGTTTAACTATAATTGTTAGTTTGAATATTTATCAACATATTTAGTCCAAACGAACCGAACTGCATTTAAAAGCTGAAGATCGCCAATGTTTGACCTAAATGAACCATAATAAGTTTATAATAAAGGTTAATGCGAAATTAGTGCACGTGCACGACCAGAATGCGTCATATGCTGTTTTACACAAATTCACAGTGTAAAGGTGATGTATTTATACAACGGTGTTAAATAAGGTCAGGTGTAAAGCATGGCAAGACTGTTAAAATCAGGTTGTTTTAGAAAGGGTAGCTGGCGATTAAATTTACACACTATTCTTCGCTCGAAAAATCTGGCGATACCATTCAATATATTAAATATATCATTTAAACTAGTTTTATCTTTATTTTAAATGAAATGAATGTAATGGCGAGGTTCTGTAGTTTTATGTGATATAAACAAAATAAATATCTGATAATTTGAAGTCAAATAATAACAAGAGCTGTCGGAGGGACAGCAGGCTCGACTATTTCGATGATGTTCTAAAACTAACAGCTTTTTCAGGAAATAAGTACCAAATGGAAGACAATTAATATAAAACCCATGGGTGGTAAAATTAAGCTATTACTATTGTATAATGCTTGTCTGTTAAAATTAAATTAGCAAAATGATTCAACAACAATATCTTTTATTCATTATCATCATTTTTTTTGTTGAAAACAACAGAGTAAACGGTTAGCTCATATTGCCTAAGCATTTAGTTACATTTGTCTTTCAAACTTTTAAATTGCTTAATATAATCATTAACCATTGCTGAAAAAAATAATATGTGTGCCAATACCTAACTTAAGGCACACCATGTACATATAATTACCCTAAATACTACAATTGCAGGACTATAATAATAAAAGTTGCTCAAGCATATCAAGAAATACTAATTAAACATTATCTGAAATAATTCCAGCAAGAATTTAAAATATAGTGTAAGCCATAGTTGAGATGATCTATTGCTTCAAGAGTAGTTTATCAATGTTTTACATATGCGATATATGCACAACCTTCAAAGTTTTATTAATCATAGTCCATGTCATATAGTGTTATGTGAAAACTCATCGAAATGCCTGAGTGTTCCTCTCAAAAACATTCCACGTCATAGTCCATGTCATATAGTGTTATGTGAAAACTCATCGAAATGCCTGAGTGTTCCTCTCAAAAATATTCCACGTCATAGTCCATGTCATATAGTGTTACATGAAAACTCATCAAAATGCCTGAGTGTTCCTCTCAAAAACACTTCACGTCATAGTCCATGTCGTATAGTGTTATGTGAAAACTCATCAAAATGCATGAGTGTTCCTCTCAAAAACATTCCATGTCATAGTCCATGTCATATAGTGTTACATGAAAACTCATCAAAATGCCTGAGTGTTCCTCTCAAAAACACTTCACGTCATAGTCCATGTCATATAGTGTTATGTGAAAACTCATCAAAATGCCTGAGTGTTTCTCTCAAAAAACACTTCACGTCATAGTCCATGTCATATAGTGTTACATGAAAACTCATCAAAATGCCTGAGTGTTCCTCTCAAAAACACTTCACGTCATAGTCCACGTCATATAGTGTTATGTGAAAACTCATCGAAATGCCTGAGTGTTCCTCTCAAATACATTCCATGTCATAGTCCATGTCATATAGTGTTACATGAAAACTCATCAAAATGCCTGAGTGTTCCTCTCAAAAACATTCCACGTCATAGTCCATGTCATATAGTGTTACGTGAAAACTCATCAAAATGCCTGAGTGTTCCTCTCAAAACCACTTCACGTTATAGTTCATGTCATATAGTGTTATGTGAAAACTCATCAAAATGCCTGAGTGTTCCTCTCAAAAACACTTCACGTCATAGTCCATGTCATATAGTGTTATGTGAAAACTCATCAAAATGCCTGAGTGTTCCTCTCAAAACCACTTCACGTTATAGTCCATGTCATATAGTGTTATGTGAAAACTCATCAAAATGCCTGAGTGTTCCTCTCAAAAACATTCCACGTCATAGTCCATGTCATATAGTGTTATGTGAAAACTCATCAAAATGCCTGAGTGTTCCTCTCAAAAACATTCCACGTCATAGTCCATGTCATATAGTGTTATGTGAAAACTCATCGAAATGCCTGAGTGTTCCTCTCAAAAACATTCCACGTCATAGTCCATGTCATAAAGTGTTATGTGAAAACTCATCAAAATGCCTGAGTGTTCCTCTCAAAAACATTCCACGTCATAGTAAGTGTCATAAAGTGTTACATGAAAACTCATCAAAATGCCTGAGTGTTCCTCTCAAAAACATTCCACGTCATAGTAAGTGTCATAAAGTGTTACATGAAAACTCATCGAAATGCCTGAGTGTTCCTCTCAAAAACACTTCATGTTATAGTCCATGTCATATAGTGTTATGTGAAAATTCATCGGAATGCCTGAGTGTTCCTCTCAAAAACACTTCACGTTATAGTCCATGTCTTATAGTGTTATGTGAAAACTCATCGAAATACCTGAGTATTCCTCTTAAAAACATTACACGTCAAAGTTCATGTCATATAGTGTTACGTGAAAACTCATCGAAATGCCTGAGAGTTCCTCTCAAAACCACTTCACGTTATAGTCCATGTCATATAGTGTTATGTGAAAACTCATCAAAATGCCTGAGTGTTCCTCTCAAAAACACTTCACGTTATAGTCCATGTCATATAGTGTTACGTGAAAACTCATCGAAATGCCTGAGTGTTCCTCTCAAAAACACTTCACGTTATAGTCCATGTCATATAGTGTTACGTGAAAACTCATCGAAATGCTTGAGAGTTCCTCTCAAAACCACTTCACGTCATAGTCCATGTCATATAGTGTTACGTGAAAACTCATCGAAATGCCTGAGTGTTCCTCTCAAAAACATTTTACGTCACAGTCCATGTCATATAGTGTTACGTGAAAACTCATCGAAATGCCTGAGTGTTCCTCTCAAAAACATTCTACGTCACAGTCCATGTCATATAGTGTTATGTGAAAACTCATCGAAATGCCTGAGAGTTCCTATCAAAAACACTTCACGTTATAGTCCATGTCATATAGTGTTATGTGAAAACTCATCAAAATGTCTGAGTGTTCCTCTCAAAAACACTTCACGTCATAGTCCATGTCATATAGTGTTATGTGAAAACTCATCAAAATGCCTGAGTGTTCCTCTCAAAAACATTCCACGTCATAGTCCATGTCATATAGTGTTACATGAAAACTCATCAAAATGCCTGAGTGTTCCTCTCAAAAACATTCCACGTTATAGTCCATGTCATATAGTGTTACATGAAAACTCATCAAAATGCCTGAGTGTTCATCTCAAAAACACTTCACGTTATAGATCCATGTCATGTAGTGTTATGTGAAAACTCATCGAAATGCCTGAGAGTTCCTATCAAAAACACTTCACGTTATAGTCCATGTCATATAGTGTTATGTGAAAACTCATCAAAATGTCTGAGTGTTCCTCTCAAAAACACTTCACGTCATAGTCCATGTCATATAGTGTTATGTGAAAACTCATCAAAATGTCTGAGTGTTCCTCTCAAAAACACTTCACGTCATAGTCCATGTCATATAGTGTTATGTGAAAACTCATCAAAATGCCTGAGTGTTCCTCTCAAAAACATTCCACGTCATAGTCCATGTCATATAGTGTTACATGAAAACTCATCAAAATGCCTGAGTGTTCCTCTCAAAAACATTCCACGTTATAGTCCATGTCATATAGTGTTACATGAAAACTCATCAAAATGCCTGAGTGTTCATCTCAAAAACACTTCACGTTATAGATCCATGTCATGTAGTGTTATGTGAAAACTCATCGAAATGCCTGAGAGTTCCTCTCAAAACCACTTCACGTCATAGTCCATGTCATATAGTGTTATGTGAAAACTCATCGAAATGCCTGAGTGTTCCTCTAAAAACATTCTACGTCACAGTCCATGTCATTTAGTGTTATGTGAAAACTCATCGAAATGCCTGAGAGTTCCTATCAAAACCACTTCACGTCATAGTCCATGTCATATAGTGTTATGTGAAAACTCATCGAAATGCCTGAGTGTTCCTCTCAAAACCACTTCACGTTATAGTCCATGTCATATAGTGTTATGTGAAAACTCATCGAAATGCCTGAGTGTTCCTCTCAAAAACACTTCACTTTATAGTCCATGTCATATAGTGTTATGTGAAAACTCATCGAAATGCCTGAGTGTTCCTCTCAAAACCACTTCACGTTATAGTCCATGTCATATAGTGTTATGTGAAAACTCATCGAAATGCCTGAGTGTTCCTCTCAAAACCACTTCACGTTATAGTCCATGTCATATAGTGTTATGTGAAAACTCATCGAAATGCCTGAGTGTTCCTCTCAAAACCACTTCACGTTATAGTCCATGTCATATAGTGTTATGTGAAAACTCATCGAAATGCCTGAGTGTTCCTCTCAAAACCACTTCACGTTATAGTCCATGTCATATAGTGTTATGTGAAAACTCATCGAAATGCCTGAGTGTTCCTCTCAAAAACACTTCACGTTATAGTCCATGTCATATAGTGTTATGTGAAAACTCATCAAAATGCCTGAGTGTTCCTCTCAAAAACACTTCACGTCATAGTCCATGTCATATAGTGTTATGTGAAAACTCATCGAAATGCCTGAGTGTTCCTCTCAAAACCACTTCACGTTATAGTCCATGTCATATAGTGTTATGTGAAAACTCATCGAAATGCCTGAGTGTTCCTCTCAAAAACACTTCACGTTATAGTCCATGTCATATAGTGTTATGTGAAAACTCATCAAAATGCCTGAGTGTTCCTCTCAAAACCACTTCACGTTATAGTCCATGTCATATACATGTATATCACTCAATATTATTGGTGGTTGGTGACCTTTGAGGGAAATTAGGTAATGCCAGATTTGAAAACAAAACTTGATTATAGGGCCAAAATAATTGAGAAATTACTTGCTCACTCCCAACCTCGAAAAAGCTGCTAACCTATTTTTTTTATATTTTGGAGACAGTATTCACGTCTACCATTCGTACAGCCTGCGTTGTAATACAAAATCGACGTTTTAAGGCGGGGGGATTTTCGGTTACGCAGGCGGGGGAGCCGATTTTAGGAATTTGACGGTAAATGTTCAATATTTTCATGAAATGCGTTTTATTAAACATTTTTTCGAAAATCGGAAAATGTCATCGGATGATCAGTTAATCAAACCTATACGTGACGGAAGTTAAGCTCAATTAGTTATTTAATGAATGTGTGAGCACTTCTAAAGTGCTCACACACAAAAATGACCAAATTACTGCACCTGACGATCATCTTCTGTCATCTTCTGTCATATTTTCAAGCAGACAAGCTCTGTTTTTAAAATAAATGCTTTCCAAGTGTAGAACATATAATATAGATTACGTAACAGAAAGTTACGCAAAAAGTCCGCCGTTGTATGAAGTATTATGAAATACACATGCAGTACAACGCAGGCGGATACTTTACAACGCAGGGGTACTATGCAATAAGAACAAACTGACCGTCTTTGCTCTGGCTTGTTTACATCGCATAGTATTATTCTAGCGTTATTGATAAAACATTTCATTTAAAAGTATCACTTGTTCCTTCATGGTTAACATAAATCTAAACGTTGGCCGTCCACATTTTCCTTGTGAACACTCCTGCTCTTTCATTTGTTTCTGATTAAACTGACTAGCAACTGCTATGCCCATTAAATATTGTTTTCTTCTTGAACCAGCCAAAAACATCAATTTATGCCAAAATGGCCTTTTTTTGAATCAGTCAAATATGTCAACTAGATCAGAGTTATGTCCCTTGTTATCAATCAATATTCCTATAACCATCTTTCTTTTAGATCAAAAGGATATGAGACTATTTAAAGGAAAACAGAAGAAAGGATAAAATGTATGCATTATATCAAAGAAATCTACATACATTAAGCAAAATATTTGCTATTCTAGCAATTCTAGTCCAAAACTATCTTTCTGATTAAGTTCTTGTTTGGTTGAATGCTTCATTTAGCATTGCCTTCCATATACATGGATGGTTTTTGTCTGATTTGCCTCAGTACAGGGCAATTTACCATCCAACGTAGCTGTCACCGGGCGATCTCTGTTGTCGTCTGACAACTCCTATTCTGTTTTCACTGCGCTTGTAGCATTCTCCTGTTATAAGCTTAGTCTTCCTAAAGTGATGTTGAGCTACTTTGGAAACGTAAGTTTGTTGTTAACTGTTATCTTCATGTTACTTACTGTTAACCCCCCCCCCCACCCCACTATCCTTCTCTTCTTCATGTAAACTGATAGTAAACTAGCCGTGACGTCATCAGGTCACCGTGATTACTCCGATTATAATGTTAGCTGGAGCCAAACAACACTTTGATTTATAACATTTTATAGTATCATAACAGAACTGAGGCATAACTATATTATTTATCTTATTCGTAACGCTTGAGAACGGAAATTACACATGTCTTGTGTCTTAATTCATTATACAACTGTATATATGACTTTGTGTATACAAACAAGAATACATAAAGACGTCGCGCACGGTTTTGGTACTTGCGTTATAAAACTAATACCCGAAATATATAAAACTGTTCCCGAATACTTGATCGTTTTTGGAATTATAGTTACTTTATATCAAAATAAATGTCGTGGAACTATATTTTTAGTTGACGGATATAAACTATGCTATTGATATGATCTATATATTTTAATTTAATAACAAGTCACATTTAATGTCATTTTCCCCGTGTCCCGGCGTAACATTTACCACGGGTCCCAGCCTAAAATGTTATGTTTAAAAACGCCGCGAAAGGACAGATATCAGGTCTATTCACTGGAGAAAGTGACATAATTTCCGGTTACAGACATGTGTGTTTTATTACAACAAACTTAACGGTCATTACGGAACACGCGGTTCATTACGTATTTACTAAATGTCCCGGAAACAAACGACTCGTCAATTAAGTCATACTGAGCTGTCAAGCTGAAAAATAATTGTTGATATTGCATTAAACATATGTATGTATATGGTCATTGTTTTATTATAAAATATTTGATGACATTTTTCATATTGCGATTATGAGATATTACAATTTTTAAGGTGTTGTCCGCCAACGTTATTTGAACGAAATAATTCAAACGTATTTGAATTATTTAATTATTTTAGAAAATATCGCAAACATATAAATTCTAAAATCCAATCATACTAAAGTAAAATTTCAGTGGAACATGCTTATGTGGAATGAAATTCACTTTGCTCTGACTGGTACAGATTTCGTATTTAAAATGTCCTCTATGATTTGCCAACCCTTAGTATTTTTACCAAAAAATAACGTCTGTCTCCATATTTTGATCATATTTACCATATTTTAAACACAGAATATTGTCTTTTGAACATTATATTAACGATTAAATTTAGTTTCTGTTAGTGTCCCAAAATATTGAAAAATTTGGAAAATCACTTACACCTCGAATCAAGCATTTCCTATGTCATCTATCAAATATTTACAACGGCAGTTGACGTTCTTTTAATACGATAAAATCCTATGGACGCTGCTAGTAATGTACATGGTATACTGTATTCTCATAGTTTACGTAGGTGCAGTAATATCATTGGTTTTGATCCATTTAATATCAGCAAAAATTCATGATTCCATTGCGATAATTGATATTCCGATATTCCGCTATTTTCTTGTAAAACAAATGCTACGAAATACATGAATAAAAACGTCATATTACATTTTATACAATTCTAACGTTAACGTCGTGTTACGCTTAGAGGTACCATTACCGTGCGCGATATAATAACGGTGCATCTATATAACATCATTGATACGGAGAGTAAGTTTGTTCTTATTTGTATAGCACCACTGCGTTGTAAAGTATCCGCCTGCTTTGTACTGTATTTTTCTTCATAATTCTTCATGGAACGACCTCCCTTTTGCATTGCTTTATGTGTACGTTAACAATATTATATGGTTTACACTTAGAAAGCATCTATTTAAAAACAGGGCTTGTCTGCTTGAAAATATGACAGAAGATGATCGTCAGGTGCAGTAATTTGGTCACTTTTGTGGGCACTTCAGACGTGCTCACACATTCATTAAATAACTTAATGAGCTTAACGTCCGTCACGTATAGGTTTGTTTTACTGATCATCCGATGATATTCTCCGGTTTTTGAAAAAAATGTTTAAGTAAAACGCATTTCATGAAAATATTGAAAATTTACCGTCAAATTCCTAAAATCGGATCCCCCGCCTGCGAAACCGGAAATCCCCCGCCTTAACACGTCGATGTTGTATTACAACGCAGGCTGTGCGGTTGGTAGGCGTGGTATTGTTTTATATTTCAATCGTATAATTTGCCTGCCGATTTCATATAAAGATTCTTGTAAACAATTCCATATGGGCAACAGTTTACAGACGTACGAACTATGACGTACACTCATTACGGACTATACCCTTCTGGTGGTTATCCAGATGAGCTCAACTCAAAAAGACTTCATATTTGACATAATAATTGTGCCTTACCAATATATCGTTTCCGTTGCCAGTCATAGATAAATCCACACATCAACGCTGTACCAATAGCGCCCATAGTCATGTACGAAAAAACTCCCAGCAATTCACTGACTGGAATGAACGTCAGAACATGCCATTCAATATTAAATAGTATAATTATATAAAGGTTATATACAATAAAAATTAAAAAAAAACTATATGTTAAGTTAAATATTATATATGAAGTTATCATTTTATTTCAATATATATCTGCAGGCGAATGCTTTGTTATCCAAATAGCTTGGCATCAAAACAAATGTCGTCAATAAAATAAGTAAACATCACATAGGACTGAAGTTACCTCGTTATTAATCTTTCCTTTCGGTATTTAAACTGAAACCATCCCTAAACCTATCCTTAATTGCCTCCACGATTGAAGAGTTACAGTACTGGAATACCGAATAAGAAAAATGAATAACAAAATATATTTCTCTACTAAATATTGCATTAACATATCCGGCTTACAATGTAGAAACGGTCCTATCTCTCCAACAATGAATTATCAAACACAAGAGAGTATAGACGCGCTGGTTGGTCCCGAATTTTAACAAATCGCGAAATCACATGCCAATATGGTAAACGTTCAGGCGCGCAATGAATAACAAACCTTAATCGAGAGATATTATGAATAAGGTCACGCCTGAATGGCGAGCGAATAGGTATATATTCACATTATACAAATGCAACACATAATGTGAGATAATTATCAACTGATTCTTACTATAGCTCCGTGCTGAATATACTCCGCACCGACAAAACCGCTGTGTAGAAGAAAATATCCTTTGTTTCGAGCAAATGATTATCTCTTCTTGTTTTTTGTTATTATTTTCAATGATATGGGTTCAGTATATCATATTCTTTGTTACAGCTGATTAAAACAATGGTCATTTAAAATTACGTACTTTAAATTGCCTGTCAATTTGTCAAACATGGCGAAAAGGAGTCAAAAAAAGAAGAATCTAGACCTAAATAGGCATTTTTATATTATTTTTCGATATTCTCTTATTAAATATGCAAAGGACAATGCAATAAGATTGAAATAAAACACCACAATCACTATACCACACTTCATGCTTGCCTTTTCCTTGCGGCCGTGTCAGTTGGAACTTGACCGGGTTTTAACGGCCAGGTTTTAATACCGCCCTAGTCTATCCCAGAACCTGATATCTCCCGAATCAGGTCTATTAACCCCCAATAAAAAAGAATGAAACTCTATACCTGTCCCACAATTCATAGCAATTTAACGCTTACTAAACTGCGACGTCTTTCACACTCTCAGTTGAAGCAAGTGACCAATCAATGTGCTCAAAAGGGGATTTCCCAACATTGATATTTAAAACAACACATCCACGTTTAAACTTTTTTAAAAAGTTTTTCAATTGAGTTGTGAGCACATTTCCCATACATAAATATATGGTCAGTGAGCTGTATATGTGCTAACAAACACTATCCAGAACGCTTTAGAATTATAAAAAAAAGATGTCCAAATTATAAAGCGTGACAAACGCTTTATAAAATATTTTTAAATTGCTGAGGATTCCAACTTGGCTTCAAATTGAATTATGCGAGTCGTATTAAATAACTTCACGTTTTAGTGCGTAGTGAACTTTACCTGCCTTGAAAGTCATTTTGACAATTTTTTTTTTACTCAGGTGAGTTACACGCTTGTTTTATAAAGTGTTAGACACGAATTATAATTTGGGCATCATTTTGTTCGGGAGTGTGTTTATATGCTCATATACAGCTAACTGATCATATGTTTTTATGGGAAATGTGCTCATAACTCAATTAAATTTTTTTTTAAAAGTTCAAACGTGGATGTGTTGCTTTAATGGTACGTTCTACAGACTAAAACTGTGACGTCGTTTAAGCTTTCAGTTGAAGCAACTGAACAAACAACGTTCATACATGAGGCTTTCCAAACATTGCTGTTCTACAGACTAGTATCACCCAGACATGTCCGAGACGCTGCGAGTTTTTTATTTATTATTCTTGTTATTTATCTTCGGCACGAAGTAACTTATTCTTCATGAACATTCTGTGTACATTTAAAGTGGTGTTTTATGCTTTTAAGTATATTATAATTTATACAAGAATAGCAGCAGAGCGTTCAAAATAACTGTTCATGAATCAAAATGAAGAAGTGAATTTGTACAACACGATTTCATAAGAATTCTTATACACGTACAATGTACTAGTAGTTTATTTAATCGAACTAATAGCAGCCAGCAGCCTATATATCCGAGTGTTCCAAATCAGAGAGTTGTCATTGCCGGTTTTCAACATTAGTATATATATGTATATGGATTACTTTTGTTTCATTTTTAAGTCTTCAGTTACATGTCACCATATGAGCTCGCATACTCACCAATGTACGGCTTCGCCGCACATTCGCTTGCTTTCGCTCGCTATAAGGGAATAAAATAACCATTTCTACATATTATTGAATAAATTATATAGTTTTACCTTTCATTTCATCTCCATCAACAATATTCTCTAACCAAACATTGAGCAGTCCGATGAATGTGACAAACCTCAGCGCATGTACAAATAACCAATATAGATGTAATATACATGTCACAGATAACAGTGTCGCACAAAGAGACGACCTTGGCTTGAGCGGAACTGGGATTGCCGTCACGTCCCCTATAACGTAAAACGCATATACTATGTTATAATTTTAAAAGTCCACTGCCAGCTAAACATCTATCCTTCGGGACAGACATTTCTTTTCGAACCTCAAACCCATAAAGTATCATTTTACATATGATAAGCTCAGTCCGTAGCAGGTCTGACTGGGGTTGTGAGTTTGTATCGCCTCCTTGTCAAAGTCTCTGTGATGAATGCGTCTCGTTGATTTTCGTCTTTCACCACTGATTCAAATGGGAAAGGTATCAGTTACTTGTAAAGATGATATGTTCGGGTACTGAATGACCGTCCAGGATCCTAGGAGAAGTTGTCAATGACTGTGTGTGGAAGTGGTTCAGATCAAAATCTATGTCAAATTAAATCGAGGCCATTTATCGCGGTTATTTTCATGTCACTACCTCAAGGTCATATCTGGGTCACTTAATGGTGCACTCTTATCGGTTAGGATTTTTTGAAGGTGGAACAAGGTCATGTATTTTTGCCGCACAGTTCTGAGGTTCAAGGTCTGAACCCCTTCCACTAACAGTCATTGACAAATACTCATAGGAACGGGTGATCGTATTCAAACCCTTGATGGCATACAAATGACGCTAAATATTCAATCGATCAATCAATGTACCAATCAACAATAAGCATTATGTCGTTTTTAACACCTTAAAATAGTAAATAGTACATATACCATTTGTGCTCTTTTTCTATTCGAATTATGAACACCAAACACGTCGGCATAAATGATATATAAGTAATGCTCGGTCGATCCTCGTATAGCAGTATATTTTATCAACTCGTTCAAAACACAATAATTATAATACATAAGCATGCACGTAAGATCCTGTGTGCAGTAATTTATATTATTTTCATCTTTGTATTTTGCAGGTGTATAAAGCAATGTTGATAGCAAAATAGAAGTGCAACTAGTTACCAACTTTATCAGTAAGACACGTGTAAACATAATTATCAGCCCAGTGATACGACTTCTCTCATTTATGTTATTTACTTAGGCTATGTATTGAAAAATGTTGTATTAACATGTGATATACCAGTGTTATGTCTACTGTAAACCTTACCATTTATGTCATCAGGCTCCTTATCAGACGTCTTCAATAATGAGGTTTGGTTTTCGTTGTTATTCGGTCCGCTGGCCGAGCTGTTTCGTTTCTTCAGATGTTCAGCTCTCACAGAACTTCTTCGACGTTTTATTTCTTCCACGTGCTCCTCGCTGATGCTGGTCTTCGGTAGTAGGCACAAGGTGCTGATCGTCACAATGATCCCAAAAGCGATACTTATAAATATATAAGATGTCTTTCTGGCGATGCCGTTTTCGTAAGCAACCTAAATACATACATTCATACATTCTAATCTATAAAACAAGATCTGTCAGAGGACAGCCTGCTCAACCTATGGAAGCTTGTCTCAAAATAATAGCTATCGAATAATTGAGAACTATACAATGATATGAAACATGCTATAAAATCTTAGACAAATCATCTAAGTATAAAAAGGGATATACTATTAATAAAATACAATTAAATATTATGACACTTTTTTAAGTTTAATTCTGAAACAACAGTTAAGTTTCAATAGCATTTACTCAGACATGGGCTTTCTCAAACACTTGAATCAAATTACAAAAGGGGCAATCGTTCTGCATAAAACAGATTCTAAGTGTTCCCATAGTGATAGTGGTATTATACAGCTGCATGGCTACTTAGTTTCTATAAAACTTTAACAAACGCCTTTAAGTATTAAAGGGGCATTACTGCTCCCTAACGTTAATATATTAGTCCGGTTTAGAGTAATGAAAGCACATGTAAAGTTCCATTGATGTAAGGCTAGTGGTTACTGAAATATGACCTTATCTTAGTTGCTGCCACTGGAAGAGACTCAAGATGCCACTAATAAAACACTTTGTTATGAAGTTGTATCTTTACATTCTATGCAATGTCATGCATAAGCTAATTGATTTAATTAAAATTAAAACACTCGATTACTTTTATTATTACATTTAGAAAAATATGGTTGCCTTCTTGCCTAAAAGTTAAGACATGACTGTGAAATTTTTGTACTTGTGTAGTTCGAGTCTCTCAATGGTACATTGTATGAACATTGTATGACGATTTATAAAAGCTACCTTGCTATCTAACCAATATTAATAAGTATAAGACCTATTACTTGTCATACCTTGATTAATTGCTTGGTGACAGTAGAAAAGTCAAACAGTCCAGTAAAGATGGCGACTATAGTAGACCTTAGATGCGGATGGAGATTTGCGACCTGTATAATAAAGTTACAATCTTAAGAACAATACAACCACAATAACACATGTTTTTATGCTGCAACATGTATAAAAATACCCATGTAAACAATATTCAACTCGGGAATATGCCTATATCAATACATTGATCAAAGGTTTTATAAACAAACGTCAGGTTTACAACACATTTTAGAAGTTTAATTAATTAAAAAGACCACGTGTTTACAGACAGAAGTGGTATATTTATAGTTTTGGATAAATTGAAATTATTAAATCTAAAAAATGTTACATCGTTGTAAATTCATTGCAGAGGCACTTAAATGCATCTAAGAACTGCAGTACCGCCTAAAATGAATATTTATGAAACTATGATAGAACATAAATACAACATGTTAACTGATGCTGTTGATTGAAACACCAACCACAGGTTTGTATATCACTGTATTTGCATATGTATATAAATCGTATTCTATCTGACAAGAAACTGTATACAGTTTAAGTCAATATAATTATCACCTCTATTTCGATTTATATTTGTAGTTATATTTCTCCGGTACCTTTTGCATTGTTTACAAAAGCATGTGGACCCTAAACTGAAGACTCATATAGTGTTTGAATCGCATACATTCTGTTTAAAATTTCGGTACCAATTCTCCATCATTCAATAGCTATGTTAGGCGTCAGTCTATACTGATGACTGCACTCCTTTAACGTTCATTACGAGAAATAGAATGAGCACAAACAATTCTTTAAATGCAGCTTTGTAAAACCTGTCTTTTTCAATACTGTGACAATAGCCTACATTCTGAGTGAGCTGGTTGCTCATTGCTTGTTCGGTAATATAAACCCCTAGATCAATAAGCATTATTGTATATTATAACTTCATATACTGAACTTCTGAACAATGGTCTTCTTCACAGTATGGTATTTGTTCATTAGACTTGAATGGAACAGCTGGTACCAGTTTCACATTCATATTTTAAAATATTACAACTTTTAATTTTCACTGCTCATTTCGCATGAATAAACATATGTTCCAATTTCAAATCTGAGTTGTTATTTAATGTGTAAACAGTTTGAGAAATCATTTAGAAAAAAATAGGTGTATTGAGTTGAGGAAAATATCAGCTTAAGATGTGTTTAGTGAAACCGCCCTCTGATCTCTAAACTAGTTTCTAAAAACGACTGACAATTTATAAGTGTTCTTCCGTTGTGTTTTTAATAGAAATATGATATAGGTTTAATGGTACTTGTAAATTTGTTGCCAAGAGAACAAGGCCCGCAGTTCCCATACAGGAAAGACCTGGTAAAAGCAGCCACGGAATTTCTGTAAGATAAGGAACACAGTTAAAATTTAATATTTGTTATTATTATAGTACAGTGTCCCGATAGGGGTCATCGCGGCATATTTATTAAATTAAGAAATGTCTAAACAACGAAGATGAAAAGTCGAAACAACGATGGTGAAAAATACAAACTACATTGGTAAAAAGTTGTTTTGACTTTTCACCATCGTATTTTTAACTTTTCACCATTGTAGTTTCAACATTTCACAATCGTTGTTTCGACTTTACTAACAATAATGAATATGCCGCGCGATAGCCCGGTGTCACTTTTTGTGCCATCACGGCTTATTTATCGATGTTAATCAAGAAAAGTCGAAACAACGAAACTTTTCACCATCGTAGTTTCGACTTTTCACCATGATCGTTGTTTCGACTTTTTATGAGCATTGTTTTGCTGTTGTTTCGACTTTATTAAAATAACCAATATGCCACGATAGCCCCCAACAAGACACAGTACGCGAGTACATATATATTTTGTAGTGAGTATAAACATGACTTTCATCAGATAACCTGACAAATCTTTCCTAGAAGGTTAACTAGTACTCGAGCATGCCCATTTCCGCAAATAACAGATAACGTTCCCGTTTGAATCAACGCTGAGAGGCGAAGGCAAATAACTGATAACGTTCCCGTTTGAATCAACGATGAGAGGCGAAGGCAAATAACTGATAACGTTCCCGTTTGAATCGACGATGAGAGGCGAAGGCTGAATCAACGATGAGAGGCGAAGGCAAATAACTGATAACGTTCCCGTTTGAATCAACGATGAGAGGCGAAGGCAAATAACTGATAACGTTCCCGTTTGAATCAACGATGAGAGGCGAAGGCAAATAACTGATAACGTTCTCGTTTGAATCGACGATGAGAGGCGAAGGCTGAATCAACGATGAGAGGCAAAGGCAAATACTGGATAACGTTCCCGTTTGAATCGACGATGAGAGGCGAAGGCTGAATCAACGATGAGAGGTAAAGGCAAATAACTGATAACGTTCCCGTTTGAATCAACGATGAGAGGCGAAGGCAAATAACTGATAACGTTCCCATTTGAATCGACGATGAGAGACGAAGACTGAATCAACGATGAGAGACAAAGGCAAATAACTGATAACGTTCCCGTTTGAATCGACGATGAGAGGCGAAGGCTAAATCAACGATGAGAGGCAAAGGCAAATAACTGATAACGTTCCCGTTTGAATCGACGATGAGAGGCGAAGGCTGAATCAACGATGAGAGGCAAAGGCAAATAACTGATAACGTTCCCGTTTGATTCAACGATGAGAGGCGAAGGACAATGATACGAAATACCGTAAACCAATAATCACAGGAACTTTGGATGAGTGGGGATTCGAATTCATGACCTCTTGCTTGAGTGAGACGTGCTAGCAGTGTCATTTGTCGAGGCAGATCTTATATGCATCTACATATAGCTGAGTATAACCTCACTTTTTCCCAAGTAATCGTAAAACTTCAGTACATATGTTTATCGACCAAGCTGGACTCGCGCCGACGGCCCTCCCATATAGAGATAAGTGATATTAAGAATTTGCTAAAGACCACTTGACCAAGAAAGACCCATAAGAACATGTTTTATTAATTAAATTCTTAACTCAGATGGCTCATTCGAACAAGTCAATCTTCCACAAGACCCTCCAACATATATACATTATTTACAAAAATGTGCTAAATAACACGTGAAAAACAACAACAATACCAGTATATGATTATAGAAGTTATTCATCAATTTTAGATACAAACATATATTAGTGTGTGCTTCCTTTAAGTTACTAAAACAAGAACAATGAACGTGCAACTATTTTAAAAATAACTAAAGCAGTTATTTTTAATATTTTTTATATTTGTCTTAATATATAGCAAAAATGCAAACGTTTTACCTGGTTTGGCGAAGGCTAAACAAAGTGTTCCAATCAAGTAAATAATGCTAGAAAAAAGAATAAAATAATAAACATGCCATATGTGAATGTAAACATAGTTATATTCAGTTGTTAATTAAGCTGTTAGCATGCTAACAAAATCTACACGTATACTAAACACATTTTGACTATTAAACATAAACACACACACATATATATATATATAAACTAAGTTTAATAGGATGTAACGCCATTTCGAGTTATAAATATGGCAAAGCCAGTTTTATTCGTGGAAAGAGACCTCAGAATGAATCTGAGTAGAACCACTGTCCTTCCGCAAGTAACTAGTAAATTTCTCACATTAAGCTTATGGATCGAACGGGAATCAAACCTACGACACCAGCTGTGAGAAGTTATATTGAGATGATGTCATGTACTATTCGTGTCGGATGACCTATGCAAGATGATATGGTGTACGATCAGGGTCAAAAGCACGATACCGGTACATCACTTTTATGACGGTGGACCGATATTTTTGTTTTACCGATGTACCGATAAAATATACCGTATCACCGTTGAAATATATCTGTGCACCGTTAAAAGTGCCGGTCAACAGTTATAATAAATCGATGCACCATTATATACCAATACACCGCTATACGATATCGATGCCCCGCTATATTGTATAGACAATCGTGTGAACGGTTCATTATATTAATAGAAATGACAACACCAATGTGTATGGTTCATTATATAAATAGAAAAGACGACACCCATGTGAACGGTTCATTATATAAATAGAAAAGACGACACCCATGTGTACGGTTCATTATATAAATAGAAATGACGACACCCATGTGAACGGTTCATTATATAAATAGAAATGACGACATCCATGTGTACGGTTCATTATATAAATAGAAATGACGACACCGATGTGTACGGTTCATTATATAAATAGAAATGACAACACCAATGTGTACGGCTCATTATATAAATAGAAATGACGACACCCATGTGTATGGTTCATTATATAAATAGAAAATACGACACCCATGTGAACGGTTCATTATATAAATAGAAAAGACGACACCAATGTGTACGGTTCATTATATAAATAGAAATGACGACACCAATGTGAACGGTTCATTATATAAATAGAAATGACGACACCCATGTGTACGGTTCATTATATAAATAGAAATGACGACACCCATGTGTACGGTTCATTATATAAATAGAAATGACAACACCAATGTGTATGGCTCATTATATAAATAGAAATGACGACACCCATGTGTATGGTTCATTATATAAATAGAAAAGACGACACCCATGTGAACGGTTCATTATATAAATAGAAAAGACGACACCCATGTGTACGGTTCATTATATAAATAGTAAAGACGACACCCAAGTGAACGGTTTATTATATAAATAGAAATGACGACACCCATGTGTACGGTTCATTATATAAATAGAAATGACGACACCCATGAGTACGGTTTATTATATAAATAGAAATGACGAAACCCATGTGTACGGTTCATTATATAAATAGAAAAGACGACACCCATGTGTATGGTTCATTATATAAATAGAAATGACGACACCAATGTGAACGGTTCATTATATAAATATAAAAGACGACACCCCTGTGTACGGTTCATTATATAAATAGAAATACACCCATGTGTATGGTTCATTATATAAATAGAAATGACGAAACCCTTGTGTATGGTTCATTATATAAATAGAAATGACGAAAAACTTGTGTATGGTTCATAACATAAATAGAAATGACGAAACCCATGTGTATGGTTCATTATATAAATAGAAATGACGAAACCCATGTGTACAGTTCATTATATAAATAGAAATGACGAAACCCTTGTGTATGGTTCATTATATAAATAGAAATGACGAAACCCATGTGTATGGTTCAATATATAAAAATGACGAACCCATGCGTCTGGTTCATTATATAAATAGAAATGATGAAACCCTTGTGTATGGTTCATTATATACATTAAATGAAATTTAAAATACCCGTGTGTACGCTCGTATCTTTCATTTTATAAATATGTAGGACGATACCCATACCTGAGTTCCATCATATACATACAAAATGATGACATGATGACATACGTATGTATGGTACATCATATACATACAAAATGATGACAGTCGTATGTATGGTACATCATATACATACAAAATGATGACATCCGTATGTATGGTACATCATATAAATACATGGGCCAAATCTTAATATAAATACATATGCTATTTGACTCCAATTACTTATGCAATGACAAAATGACCAAGAAGATATTAACATAAGGTATAAATCATATAGCATAGGTGAGGAGGAATAAGCCCGTTGTTGACATGTTGGCCCCTATGTGTTGCCATACTAAATATATACGTAAATATATATTTTAACAGCAAAACTTACAAAAACACTGCATACTTACAGGAATATCAGCCGCGTATACCTGGTACCTATATTCTTTATAAGGTACCCAATACCTGTGAATGACAGATACATAAAACTGACTGCGATAGAGAACCACAGGTTTAACCGTGCTTCTTGTGCTTGGCAACCACGTACATTCTGGCTGTCATCAGCTGCCATAGAATCATTGAGCGCGGTATTAGCTGACACAGAGTCCAGCTTTGCCGCCAGTACAGCATAATGTTTGCTGACGTTTGTGTCTCCATTGTTGATAAATGTTACAGATGAATTAAGGACAAAGCCATCAGTGTTGTCGTTTATTTGGTCTCCACGTGAACAAGCGTCGATGTAAAATCCTTCTTCCTTAAGTATGAACACAAGCGAAGCCCAACCAAATATTACACCCCCAAAACACACCACCTCAAGGAATGCCCACACTGTAAACAAAATTGGAAACCGTTTGTAAAGCTCCATTGACACAATTTGTTAAAATTTGAGTCACAACTTTTACTTGGATAAATATTTTTTTACTGTATGTCTATTTTCGCCAATCAGGTCCCTGCATAATGTACAATATATTACAATTAGTGTATTACACTTTAAAGTTGTATGTCCCAAGCTTTTGTGTTCCTAATAATGATCCTGAAAAAAAAGCAAATATTTTCAACGTTCTATGGCGGCACAACCAGTATCCAAAGAACATCACCAGTATCCAAAGAACATCACAACCAGTAACTTAAGAATATCACAACCAGTAACTAAAGATGCTGTTTTTTTATAAAGAATTATAAACATTTTCGTGAATTTGTATCGCCTTCAATGGATTTATAACAGCTGATACCTCTCTTACCCATCAATAAATCGTGTTTTAAATAATATATTGTTTCTGATTAGTAATTCAAATATACAAATTGGCTGATTCACTGTCGGAAATCTTCGTAACATTTCCGATTATATTCGTGCATTCAATCATACATACCCGGCCATACGCTCCCTAGTCAGAGGACGATTTTCTCTACATTTTGAAGAGAACTTTTCAACCGATGCTTTGGGAGAGTAACTCGGCCATTGCCGCCATCGTATTAATCCGTCGAGTGTCGTATTATTCATTGTTTACGGGGTTTTGCTCGAAATACATAATAAAACAAGAAATGTCACTGTTAAGTGTTGCATGCCCCCCAAATGGTCTGTGAAAAATAACAATATATGATATAATAGGTAGCGATGTATCCATGAATATCAAGAGTAATGGACTGATGTTTCAGACTAGACATGCAATTTAATGGGGTTTTTTTTACATTTAAGCATGACCTTGACCTTGACATCTGATGTAATGGTCTGGGTATTTCAACAGTTAAATGCAGGTGAAACATTATCATGACATGTTGATCACTTGTGTTAAGCTATTTCAAAATCCCTTAATGTAAGTTACAGATCAATTGTTGATCAATTGTTGATCAATTGATAAATTGAGCCAAGTGTTTCTGAAATCCATCCATGTATGATAAAGTTAAAGGACAGACTTGAAATCTCAAACAGATTCAAAGTGTTGTCATACATACTCAAAGTGTGACCTTGACCTTTGAGGTACGGGTCTAAGTCTTACTTATGACACGTCGTCATGTCATCTTGAATAATTGAGCCAAGTTAAAGTCACAGACCAGACACGCAATATCAAACAAATTGAAAGTGTGACATTGACCTTTGAAGAAAGGTTATGGGTCTTACATGTTGCACTTAATTATGTCATGTTGATCAACTGTCCCAAGTGTTTTTAAAATATATCCATAGATGACAAAGTTACAGACCGGACAAGAAATCTCACACATACTAAAAGTGTTGTCAAACAAACTCAAAGTGTGACTTTGACATTTGAGGTACGCATGTGGGTCTTACACGCGACACTTTGTAATGTCATGCTGATGAACTGAGACAGGTGTTTTCGAAATTTATCCATAGGTGACAAAGTTTCAGACCGGACACGAAATCTCAATCAGACTGAAAGTGTCATCAAACAAAGTTAAATTGTGACCTTGACCTTTGAACTGGGATTTTGGGTGTAACGCGCGACACATCGTCATGTTATGTTGATCATTTGTAGCTAGTATTAACAAAATCCATCCATGCATGACAAAGTTACAGGCCAGAAAAACTCAAAGTGTGACCTTGACGTTTGAGGTATGGTTCTTACTCGCGACACGTCGTCATGTTATGTTGATCATTTGTAGCAAGTATTTATAAAATCCATCTATGCATGATAAAGTTACAGGTCGGACACGAAATATCACACAGACTCAGTGTTGTCAAATAAACTCAAATTGTGAACTTGACCTTTTGGGGTCAGAGTGTTACTCGCGACACGTCGTCATGTTATGTTGATCATTTGTAGCAAGTATCATTAAAATGCATCTATATATGACAAAGTTACAGGCCGGACACGAAATCTCACACAATCTCAAAGTGTTGTCAAACAAACTAAAAGTGTGACCTTGACCTTTGAGGTACGTGTGTGGATCTTACTTGCGACACGTTGTCATGTTATGTTGATCATTTGTAGCAAGTATCAACAAAATCCATCTATGCATGACAAAGTTACAGGCCGGAAACGAAATACCGGACGGAAGGACGGACGGACGGACGCTGCGATTACAATATGCCACCAAAAAAAATATTTTGGGAGGCATAAAAACAACAACTATTCAGTACCTGTTTATAACAAAAACGTATTATGAGATTTGTTAATGGAAGACAATACTATTCTCCTGAATTCAGAATCATTCATTCCATTTGTTTCGCTCTCCTTTGTCTTTACATACCACGAAAGCAACTGTTTCCATCAGTGCTCGATTTTCAAAACTATCTGATCCATTATAGCCCATGTTCTTACAAAAATATTCAAGTCTATTTAAAAGAGCAAAAGTGGTACCTATGCACAAAAAGGGTCCAAAATATGACAGAGAAAATTACATATCCATCTCAATGTTGCCAATAATGTCCTTATCTGTGAAAGACATGTAAGCAATCATCTGAAACCATATTTCGAAACTAATATGCTTTTTTATTCTAGACAGTCAGAATTGTGAACATTCTTGTCAGACAGCTATGACGTAAAATGCTAAATGATTGGAATTGAGATAAGTGTAAACAACAATAGTTTTCCTTGATTTTTCAAAGGCCTTTGATTTGGTATATCATTCTATTTTGATGCAAAATCTAAAGCTATATACCTTAGGCAGTTCATCAACAGCCTACTGCCCTAGTTTTCATCTTATATCAGTGAAAGAACACAATTTGTTCAAGTATCTGGAGTTATATCTCATAATTTGCCTTTCGCATTGCGAGTTCCTCAGGTAATTTATTGTTTATCTATATCAATGGTTTATCTTTTGAAATATATTAATACTGGTATTTTTTGCAGATGACACAATTTTGTCTACATTTAATTCATAACTGTATTATTGATGTCAAATCACCCTATTGGTCCAAAAAGGTACCAAGTGCCTTCTTATTCCATAACACTTTGTACCTTAATACACCAATCCGTGGTGTACGTTGGATGGCATGTCTATCAATGCACTAAATACTAAACGTTTATATGTTTCATCCAAAAGCAAATGTAATCGTGAAATATGAAACAGTGAAATTCATTGCTGTAAAATTGAAATACAGTAAAACTCCACCTTACGACCATCCAGATATTAAGACCACACCGCTATTACGGGCATTTAATTTAGACACGGATTTGTTCCTTCTTTACTCAATGGTCAATAACTCCGATAATACGGGCACCCCGCTAATCCGGTATTACGACCACCAAAATGCATTACTATCTTGGGATGAACATGTTGATAAAGTCATCAAAAATGTATTTTATTATTATATCTTTTATCACGTATTAAGAGTTTCCTAAAATAAAATTAAACATGCCAATACTTTACCGCGTCTTGATTATTGCTGTGTTATATGGGGAAATTGTAATTCATATTTATGTAAGATTTCAAAAAAGGCTGAAAGACATTTGACCAAATATTCGTTTGAACTGTTTGCTGAACTGGACTGGACTACTTTCCCGGAAAGATAAACAGTTCAAAAGGCAATTATTATGTATAAAACGTTATATAACCTTTCCCCATCGTAGTTTATTGATGCATTTATTCTAAAAACAGTAACTGACATTCATTCAAGAAAATTAAGATCCCCGACCATATCATGAGTTAAAAAGATTTTTTATATATTCGGTATCGAAAATTTGGAATATACTTCTATTAATTATAAAAAATGCAAAGTCAGTGAACAATTTCAAAACTTTGTTTTTGGGATGGAATTAAAGCATAACCTCCAGAGCGTAGTCTCATAACAATAATTTACTAATATATCGTCGGGTGAGAGCATAAAGGTGACATCTGCACTTTCGTCCAAAAATGACTTTTGTGATTAAAGAACCAATAATTATGGTTTACATGTGCTGTCAATTTATTAATCCTTACTTTCACCAATAAAGCACTTATACGAGTTAATGTCTAAAAGTGACATCTGCAAAGTGATTATGATTTGCCTGCATAAAGGTTCCATCTTCAATATTATTCTGCATAAAGGTTCCATGTGTCAGATGGAACCTTTATGCCCAACAATCAATGAGATGAATGATGTACAAATCAATGCATAAAGGTTCCATGTTTACAATATGAAGGTCATATATCAGGTTATTACTTGCATTTAGCAGTGATTACATGCTAATCTTAAATATCCGTATCTAATATGTACATGGTTTACTTAGAGAAAGTTCTGCTGGTCATTTCATGAGAGGTGTTATACCGAGAAATACACAAACTAATTCAAGAAAGAAACAGGCAAATAAAAAGGAAATTTAATAAAATTGAAAGAAGACCTGTCATCAAGCTCTTCAGATAATATTCCTCTCTTACAAAACATGTAATAATGAAAATATGAAATGAGAAAGGTGCACACAGCAATGAAGAAAGTAGTATTGAGGACAAAGACAATAACAAGAAGTACATATACTCGGCACCTGACATTTATGATGAGAGTTGTTTAGGAACGGACAATCTGATAAACGAAAGAAATAGTGATGCTATACCTACTGGTCATAATAAAAACATTCTGCTGAATTAACAAATGTACCGGCAGACAAAACATTAGAAATACTGCGTGGAAAAAAAAGAAGGGGGCATAGTCAAAGAAAAACATATAGGGAAATAGACCATTTTTTTTAAAGAACTGCAGCAAGAGAGCAAATAAAACTTACCAAAACAAAAGCATACCCATTAATGATGAAAACAATTGAAGAAATAAAGACATCCAGTAAAAGACAAGATTACGATTGAAATTTGGTTAGTAACGGATTTAAAAGAGTTGACATTCCCCGAGGTGATGACTGTTGTTTTAGCAGTACTGTGGAGCAAATAAGACGAACGAGACATGAAAAATGAATATTGCTGAATTTCTTCCGTTGACAGTAGCAAATGTATTTCAGAAAAATGTTTTTCAAGTCAAACATTAAATCCTGTTTACATTCACTGAACACCTGAAAAAGTCTCAAAAGAATCCATCAAAAGTTTTTTGAACGTGGACATTTGCAGATGGAGTTTGACATTATGCATTCAACCAATGAAACCACAAAAAAGAAAACGCAAGTTTTTGTGCCATCAATGTGGAACACAGTTGTGTCTCTTGCAAGAAGGCAAAAGCCATACATAGTTGTTCGAGTTAAGTATCAAAACATACTTGATTTCAAACAGTTCAAAAAAATATACTGCCAAAACATGAAAGTAGATTCTTATGGTAAGAAAATAAACTTGTTAAAAGTAAAGTGGGTTCAAATTCGTAGAGAAAATCCAAGTATTTTTGTCAATGAAACATTCGAAGAACAGAATTTTCATGAGATCAAAGTTCCCCTATCAACACGCTCAAAGGGGAGACCAAAAAATGCAATAGCCAGGTGACATAACACAATGTGTGAATAACAAATACCTATCAAAAATGATCATGTTTCACTTTATAACAGTTGAATTATACTAGAAGAGCATTGTCTTTATTGCAAGACACTTCCAAACAAGTAAAGACAATGTCATGTGTGATAAACTCCCTATACCTGGTAATGATGACACAGAAAGTGACTACGATAGTGACTGATGACTAGAGTGTCGTTGAATTTCTAGTGATGGATTTATGATAAATAATTTTAGTAAAATTCGATGCTAATTATCAATGATTCCCAATATAACTGATATAACCGGTAATTAGAACAATAAATGTGCAAAAATGAATACAATTTAACAATAAATAATGCAAGAATTAGTACAAGATAAATCAGATGGCACCTTTATGCTTTACTTTTTTAAACAATATTATCAATGCATATAGGTTCCATCTGACTTTTGTCCATATTTGGGTAACATAACATGGAATAAATCACGAAAAAAATAGTCAGAAATATTCGTTATCATCAAACTGTTGAACTGTCAAATTTTTTTATATCATACTTATGAACCCTGATTTTATATGTAACTTTAAACCTTAAAAGCTGTTTTCTCAAAATAATGAATGCAGATGACACCTTTATGCTCTAACCCGACGATATATACACCTCTGTTTGTATTACACGCATTGTCAAAAATACATTTATAATGTATGTTCTTGTATCTAAATCGAGGAAGAACTTCTTATGCTGTGTTTTTGTTTTTCATGTAACTGTTATTTAGCACATTGATTTAAATATTAATGAATTATATTATGTTTGAGGGCCTCGTGGACGATAAACTTGTTCAAATGAGTTGTATCGTTAAATAAACACTTTATTATTATGATGGCTATTATAATGGTTTAGCATGTCTTGTCTCGTCTACAACCCGTAAACGTTTGGATATTTCCGGATATTTCGGTTAAATTTGCAATTTAAAGATAGTTTATCAACTACATAACTATACCACTGATCATGGGTTCGATCCTCCGCCCCGGCTATGTATGTTGTCCTTGAGCCAGACACATGCCAAGTGCTGGTTCTACCCAAGAAGACTTGAAGCGTGATTTGTCTCAGTTGTGAGAACTTTCACAATCAAAGTAAAATAAATAAGTTTAAGTTAAATTGATCATATAATAGTCCTATGTAGCGCAGTGGATATAGCTGCAGAATGTTGTACAGGCGATCAATTCCCGTGACAAGTTTATTCTCTGTTTGGCTAGCAACTCTTTTCCCCTTACAAAACCCAGTAACGGCTTCTGCTACATGTACAATGTATAAAACATAGGTTAAAAAAATGGCTTCTTGCCACTTATGTAGCAATCATTCCTAGTTATCTTAATATGTTTTGTCATCAATGAGACCTACTTATCGAATGATGACGGAATTGCGACAGACGTTAATTTGCATATAAGAATAACTGTTCAGTAAATATACATTTAAAACAACGATTTATTCATGTGTAAGAGAGGTATAGGCCGTTTTAAATCTACGGACGGCCATGAGAATTCACGAAAATGTTTTTCATTCATAAACAAGTTGTTCACTTCTTTATAAAGATACTGGTTATGGCGAACAAAGCGAGCTCATATAGTAACATACGTGTTGAAAAGAATTGAAAAAACCTTGGTTCCGAAAGTGGTTTCATGATGAGTCGAACTTTGGTAATTACTGGGGTTGTTGCGAAAATAAGTACTTAACTATATCGTGTATTAAAACAATCACTTTGAGCATTGAGGTATTACTATGATAATGTTGTTATTGTATGGTGTTTAGCGTGGTTTTCAACAATTTTTCAGTTATATCGCGATGGTGTATACTTAAGACAGTATTCTTGGCGCTGCCGCACTGGAGTACCATGCCGCAGACATATGGTATGATACCCCCACCAAGTTACATTATACTGACACCAGGCCGACCATCCTTCCGCATGCGAGACGAACAAATAAGAGGAAGTTAAAAACTTTCGCCGTATCTACCGAATGTATTACAATTATTGTGATTGTATACAGATATTTACGGTGTTTGTTTTCAAAAGTTAATAATTTCAAAAGTGTTTAATAAAGTAAAATAACCAGTTCTACCATACATTATTTTCTATTTATACATGTGAACAAAAAGAACAAACATGCCGACGTTACCCGTTGGAAATGGTTTCCTAGGCAGAAATTAAACTAAAAGATACAGATTACGGAAACTGCTCTCATTGACTAAGATCGTCGGCATTATTTGTAAACAAAGCAGTTGTAAGACGACGCAGTATGGAGTGTTAGCCTACATAAACTACAGGTATTCGGAGAAAGAATCACACTGTAATTGACAACATGACTAGGTATTTCAGTTGTTCTCATTTACATACTACAGTTGTGCACATAAAATGAATTAAATCGCCCCTGACTTTGTATTAATTATGTATCTGCGATCGCCGTATAGGTTTTACCTACATGTATTTCATATCAAGTATGGTTAATGATCATACACTCTGATCAACGTAACTAATCCACTCATCTCCTTCCACGCAGTATGCATTATATGATCAATTCTAATGTACACTGTTGACAGATAATATTCCTTCCGTATAAAAAGTGGCCAGTTATAGATAAATATTGACATACCTTTGCAACCTGTCATTCCGTCGAAAAGAAGATTTATTTCAAACACACTTTGCTGTAATATTCACTGTTAATTCTAAAAGGTCAAACAGCAGCTAGTGCAAGTATACACATAAACAATTCGCTGTGTGTAGAAAGTGTGTTGTATACAGCATAATTATGTGGCTATTGATCGCGTGTTATTGGATAGAATACTGCAGTGCAATAGCACGGCAGTTGTGTGTGACGTATGGTCAAGGGTAGCCTACTCTTGCGATGCGGTAAGTATACATTCGAGGTTTTTATAGGCGATAATCGGACTTAATCCGGACCTACTTAAGAATACTCCCCACTACCACATAACCCGACTACCTAAAATATGTATTTAACTACTCAAAAACAGTCATAAACATTATAAAATAATCAATACTCGCAACATATAATGAGATTTTTAAAGTTAATAAATCAATTTATCCTATCGTTCAACTACTTGAGTGTAACTAAATAACCCTAGTCGCGTCTGCAGCTTCGTTTCTCTTAACAAATTCATATCAGAAGACAAGACTGAGTAACTTAAAAGTTCAATTTAAACAATTAATTGCATGGCTATACATATAAAAATGTCATGTTTAAGTTTGTGAATATCTAAGATATATGATACATATTGTATTTAGTTAGGTGCATTAATACATATTATGAAAATATCATGAAAATATCTTTTTAATTTTTCTGAAGACGGGTCAAAACTAAAAAATATTGAATGGGGTTTAACGATATTTTCAACTCCTTTGAGGTAATATATGGCATATCCTGTTTTATTGGTGGAAGAAGATCCCAGAGTGAATCCGAGTAGACCACCGTCCTACCGCAAGTAGCTGGCAATATTTCTCAGATAAAGATTTTGGAGAGAGCAGGACTCGAACCTACAACCTTAGCGTTGAGAGGTATGTGATCTAGAGACAGCGCCTGAAACCGCTTGGCCACGGAATACCCCAAATAATGAGACCCTCCCAGGATGTGTGTGTGTGGGGGGGGGGGGGGGGGGTGCTGTTCTCTGGGTTTCTTAAAGTAATGTACATTGTTCCCGAGTGTTTTCCAAAGTTCCCCAAAAGTATTTTGTCCATGTTCCCTAGATCCCTAAAAGTATTTCAACTGTTCCATAGATTTCCAAAAGTTTTAAACACAGTTCTCTGAAAGTCCCTACTACCTAGTCTTCCCTATTATCATTTACACATCACTATACGAAACAAAGTTTCATGCTGTCTTCGTTTCCTAGTCCTTTCTGACCTTCTGCATGGTTCTTCATTTGCGGGCAGAGCAGCCTCAGCCTCTACATTTCTTGCCTTTGTGATTGAAAGACATGGGCTGTTTGGATATGTATGTTATCCTCCTCATCAAATTCAACGAAATAAAGTTTTATTTCATTTAAGAGGACACATAGGATATATTCAGGTGAAATGCACTTTTTATCTCATCTGCCATCAACTGAAGAGGATTGAGAGGCCTTTGGTGGAAGACTGAGGCCTTGAATCTTTTCATGCAACCTGTATATCACTCCTCCGTCAGACAACTGTGAATGAACTTTGCATCTCTCCTTCATTCAAACAACCAATTTGTCCACTTACAAGATCTGTGGCTGTGGTACGTTTGCTTTCCTTGTGGTTTCGACGTTTAGCACAGTTTGAGGAGTTTCGGCTATGTACAAGTTAACTGGAAATGTGCCAGAGTTGTCTTTGGCACCCATATGTCTAACAGTTTTCTGTGGTACACTCTGCCCATATGCGGTCCTCCAATTCTTCATTTCCTCAGGCTGTTATTTAGTTAGCAGCGGTTTTCTTCGGAGGATACATTCTTGGAAGATCTGAGTAGGGCACATAAGTTGAAATGTGAGGGTAATATGCAGAAGGGCTGGTATACCAATACATGTATAATGCCTATTATGGCACACTGCAATGTATCTTCAAGTGTTCCTTCATATGCCTGCTGAATCAATAATCAAACTGTAACTGGAGTGACATGTTAGTGACTCTAGATCTCATTTCAGAAGTGTTCTCAGTCACTGGAGTCAAATTCTCAATGCTTGAACTAGCCATCGCATGGGAGGCTAATCTACTTAGAAGATAGTTCAGACCAAAGAGAGAATCGAGTAGCCTGTCTTCATATTCCATACCCACAGAAGATACAGTACGCTGGAGATTCTGTGTAACACCCTGGGGACCCTGTGTAACATTTATTCCACTTAATTGTCTCTTCAACCCATTTTCTTTGAAAGTCATAAAAAAGTGGATACAAAATTTTTCAGCTATCCAAATAGGAGAACAGACCCTCGATGCAATTTGCAATTCTCAGTGATGCAGTGATAGTACCCACTATAAATAATACCTTCGTTCTTCTGCATTCATTGAGTATAGTGTTAAAAGTAGACTAAACGAAAGCAATTCTGTGATGGAATACTGTGTTATTCAGATTATTTGTGTTATGTGTGGGCACTGCATCAATAATTCACCCACATATTCATGAAAACCTTTCTTTCATTTTAAATACAACTTTTTTATAATTTGGATGTGATCTATTTTTGTTTTACCTTTGGCAACATGACAAGAGTTTTTTTTATTTCTCGTTTCTGTTGGGTTTTAAAGTTTTATAGAGTCGAAAGTATAGTTCACTACGTCCATTATGTCCTGAGTTAAGGAGGGATGCAGCGGCCCAATCGACTGGTGCAAAGCAAAATATTTCACTTCACTCAGTAAAAGAACACTACAACTGCGAACAGTGGGTGAATGTACGGTGTTTAACATACCATCGAAATACACACTCCATGTTGGGAGGGAGCCACGCCAGCCCCAGAAAGACAAGAGAAGGAGAATGCAGTACTTGCAAACTCTGTCGATCCTTGCTGCACGCGCGGTAGGACTCACCACCCTTACACCCTGGATTATAAACAAATCATTGATGACCATTAGATATCATAGATTCCTGTTATTACGTAACGATTACGATCGGAGATGGATTCGTCGTCGTCAACGTAAAGTGCATGGGCGGACGTGCCGATGCGTTGAGCGTTGTTTATTGATGAATGCGTAAATGTTGGAGAAATGTTGATGAAGTAATACCAAAAATAAAAAAGAAAAACAGTACTAGAAGATTCTCCCCTTGGCGTTTAATATTTAGAGGATAGTTCTAGGTCTGATAGACCCAGTGTCAGTATAATGTGAATTGGTCATGGTGGGTTATCATACTAATTAATGTGTTTAAGGCATGATTCTCTGGTGTGGCAGCACTCTGAATACTGCCTAAAGTAAATGCCATGATGGCAATATGATGTCAGAAAGCGACTATTTACACCATACAACAACAATAATACAATGTACTTGTGCAGCTATCATGACTGTTCCACATCTATATATCTTGCCCCATTGAGTCAGGCCTGATTAACTCAGTCGGTAACGCGTCTGACTATCAATCCAGAGGTCGTGAGTTCGAATCACTGCCCGACAACAGTCTCCATGATGATTGATATACAGCATTGTGTCTCATTAGCATTTGTCTCTCACCACTGATTCAAGTCGAAAAGTTATCAGTTACTTGTGGATATGAGGTATGCTTGAGTACTGGTTTACATTTTACCTTTCAGGATTCCAAGAAACAGTGGTGAGGTTACCTGATCGTCTGTTAGCCCTCGATATCATAAAATGACGCTAAATATTCAATCAATCAATTATTGTCCCATTGGAGAAAAAAAGGGGAGAATTTTACAACCTGAGGTGTGAATGGAACTGACTGCAGACAACCCCCGTGAACAAAGCTTCATCTACTTAGCTAACATGGTGGTTCAAGAACACATAACCAAAATCACTACCGGTACACTACAATGGAAAGTTTACATTGAATAAGAACGCAAGATTTTCGATCACGTCCCGACTCCATTCCCTATCTTCAGTTCCTTCAATATTTTGCTATGTTTTGTGAACTGCATGTCCTCCCATTCTGTTTCCTGTACTGTAGAAGTTCAATGGGAGAACATACCAACAGAGACAGGTATCAACACTGAGCACTAGCAGAAGTAACAGAGCTCTCCACATCTCGCGAGCTAACTTTGGAAACCAGTCTATTGAATGAACCCATATTGCACACTAGGCTATCCTTAAAAATGTTTGATTGCTGTATGTTAATATAGGTAGCTTTTTTTTTGCCAGATATTGATTTTGCAGTCATTTTCTTTGAAATTCAATATAAAAAAAAAATTGGGTAGCTGCAATTTTTAGAGAATAGGTAGGACTTTTTTCTAAGAAAGACCTCATTCTCTATAAAAAAAAAATAAAGTATGGGTGCTTGTATGTTGCACTGATAATATTTTGAAACCCCGTGTGAAATGCTAATGTTATCCAACTGAGAGACTTATTATACAATCATGTAAGACTCCATAAGTATTCTTAAAATGTATTTTAACAACTGTTGTAAAAAATAAATGTATTATGACTCAAATTTGTAGTAGCATGTTACACCCACACACATCAGGGATTGACCTTGAATATATAATGTTGGGCATGCTCTCTATCTTGGCATTCTTAAAGTGGCATAACCAGTGCCTTAAGGTTTTTTATACAGAAATACAGAAACTTGTTCATGACTTTAATATATTTCTTTACATGGCATCAGAATGATGCAAAACATGACATTTCATACTTGAGAATCCTGTATTAGTTTGGTAGTAGAATGAAAATACTATATACAATCTTTATTTCTTCCATATATGAAGAGATAATACATATTATGCAAACATGATATAATGGCAATTATTTGAAAAGATTTATAAATACATGTAGTTACAATATCAATATTGTCTAACAATCAGTATTTACATTTCAACATGTATATTTCATATATACATGTAGAACTAGTTAAGGACCATATGAAAAATGAAGCAGGTAAGTAATGATTGTACGATAGTTATTTACATTAATGACAACAACAACACAAACATATTTGACTTACATATATGATAAGGATAATAGTCATAGTTATATATTGTTAGAGAAAAATATTTAAATGTCTTATTGTTTATTAAAATTCACATTGATAATACATACTGAGCACATCATATTAGACAGCCTTAATCGAAACGAAACATCAAGACAACTAATATGAGCTCACAAGTCTCCCGTTCGCACGCACACATGATCACATGATTGCAGCTAGCCAAACTTTTTATTGACTTTCAAAGCATTGAATTTTTATTTTCATGTTTTCTGTCCATTTTTGTTTAAAATGACTATGTATATTTTTTTGAAATGGGGCTTAACACCATTTTCAACACATTTCAGGTTATATATGGCATATATTCATCTTTTAAGATCTCAGAATGAATACTGGTATTAGTAGAACCACCAATCTTTGCAAGTCACTAGCAAACTTTCTCATATAAAGATTTTGGACCGAGCAGGACTCGAACCTACAACCTTAGTGGTGAGAAGTAAATGATCTTGTGATGGCACCTCAGATCACTTGGCCATGTAGGACCCATATCCAAAATCAAAATCTGCAAAGTCGTTGTTTTTAATGAAAATGTGCCCACACAACGCAAATGGAAACTAGGCAATGATGAAGTTGCAGAAACGGATAGCTATCTACATCTAGGGGTACCATGCCACAAATCCCTATCATTAAATGAAAACATAAAAGAAAGTTGTACTAAATTAAGAAAAACATTTTTCAGTATTGCTGACTGTGGAATCTATAGAAATGGAATACAAGCCCTAACATCAAAGCGTATATATGAATCGGTTGTTCTTCCAAAAGCACTATATGGGAGTGAACTGCGGAATGATCTCACAGACAATCAGTTATGTCCCCTAGAACGGGCTCATCGACAGTGCGTTAAGCGTATTCAAAATATACCGACAGGATCAAGAACAGATATTGCCTTAAGCTGTCTGGGTATTTACCCTATTAAACATATTATTGACAAGAGAAATTTACTGTTATTTGGGCAATTGTGTCGACTTAACTCAAAATTCAAAATTAAACAAGTTTTTACCCGTAGACTTACATCATACTTTTCCATACCCCTAAAAATGAAAGGATTCATGCCTGATATATATATATTATTAGGTCGTTACGGCTTAACCAAGTATCTAACAGACTATTCAAAAACTGGAGAATTCCCTTCTCAAAATATATTGAAAAAATCGATAAAAATCGCAATCAATAAAACGGTAGAGTTTGATTGGAGAAACAGACTATTATACGACGCTACCTTAAGCCAATTTTTGCTTTTTCATTCAAATAACGAACCATGTACTCTGTGGAAATTTAGTCAAGAATTTAAAATATGCAAAATACAATGCTCTTCAGCGTTCATACTGTTCTCTAAATTCTTTTCTAAAAAATATAATGAAGTATGTAAAACTTGTAACCAAGCAACTGAAAATATTGCACTTCATATAATTTTGTTTTGCAATCATAAAGACTATATACGGTCTAAGTTATGGGTTAACCTGTCACGATTGTTGGGCCCGGAAAATTATGCAAAACTGTGTGCTTATACACCGGAATTACAACTAATCGAAAGGTTCAGTGGTTTTGTCTCCTTTAACATAGATGATAAAACTAGGGTGAAATGTTTCAAAACTTTCTTGAAGACGGTCCACAGTATTATGACATAATATGTATAAAATTTCCTAGGATACAAGAGGATATAGAACGAAAATTAAATCATGTAAACATAAACTGTTGCAAGTGTGCTGTAATTAACATATTCATGTCTGTGTGTCTTTGTGTCTTTGTGTCTTTGTGTCTGTCTGTCTGTCTGTCTGTCTGTGTGTCTGTGTGTCTGTGTGTCTGTCTGTCTGTGTGTCTGTCTGTCTGTGTGTCTGTCTGTCTGTCTGTCTGTCTGTCTGCCTGCCTGCCTGCCTGCCTGCCTGCCTGCCTGCCTGCCTGCCTGCCTGCCTGCCTGCCTGTCTGTCTGTCTGTCTGTCTGTCTGTCTGTCTGTCTGTCTGTCTGTCTGTCTGTCTGTCTGTCTGTCTGTCTGTGCGATCATGTGTTCGTGCGAACGAGAGACTTGTGAGCTCATATTAGTTGTCTTGATGTTTCGTTTCGATTAAGGCTGTCTAATATGATGTGTTCAGTATGTATTATCAATGTGAATTTTAATAAACAATAAGACATGTAAATATTTTTCTCTAACAATATATAACTATGACTATTATCCTTATCATATATGTAAGTCAAATATGTTTGTGTTGTTGTTGTCATTAATGTAAATAGCTATCGTACAATCATTACTTACCTGCTTCATTTTTCATATGGTCCTTAACTAGTTCTACATGTATATATGATATCTACATGTTGAAATGTAAATACTGATTGTTAGACAATATTGATATTGTAACTACATGTATTTATAAATCTTTTCAAATAATTGCCATTATATCATGTTTGCATAATATGTATTATCTCTTCATATATGGAAGAAATAAAGATTGTATATAGTATTTTCATTCTACTACCAAACTAATACAGGATTCTCAAGTATGAAATGTCATGTTTTGCATCATTCTGATGCCATGTAAAGAAACATATTAGAGTCATAAACAAGTTTCTGTATTTCTGTATAAAAAACCTTAAGGCACTGGTTATGCCACTTTAAGAATGCCAAGATAGAGAGCATGCCCAACATTATATATTCAAGGTCAATCCCTGATGTGTGTGGGTGTAACATGCTACTACAAATTTGAGTCATAATACATTTATTTTTTACAACAGTTGTTAAAATACATTTTAAGAATACTTATGGAGTCTTACATGATTGTATAATAAGTCTCTCAGTTGGATAACATTAGCATTTCACACTGGGTTTCAAAATATTATCAGTGCAACATACAAGCACCCATACTTTATTTTTTTTTTATAGAGAATGAGGTCTTTCTTAGAAAAAAGTCCTACCTATTCTCTAAAAATTGCAGCTACCCAATTTTTTTTTTATATTGAATTTCAAAGAAAATGACTGCAAAATCAATATCTGGCAAAAAAAAGCTACCTATATTAACATACAGCAATCAAACATTTTTAAGGATAGCCTAGTGTGCAATATGGGTTCATTCAATAGACTGGTTTCCAAAGTTAGCTCGCGAGATGTGGAGAGCTCAGTTACTTCTGCTAGTGCTCAGTGTTGATACCTGTCTCTGTTGGTATGTTCTCCCATTGAACTTCTACAGTACAGGAAACAGAATGGGAGGACATGCAGTTCACAAAACATAGCAAAATATTGAAGGAACTGAAGATAGGGAATGGAGTCGGGACGTAATAGAAAATCTTGCGTTCTTATTCAATGTAAACTTTCCATTGTAGTGTAGTGAATTTGGTTATGGGTTCTTGAACCACCATGTTAGCTAAGTAGATAAAGCTTTGTTCACGGGGGATGTCTGCAGCCAGTTCCATTCATACCTCAGGTTGTAAAATTCTCCCCTTTTTTTTCTCCAATGGGACAATAATTGATTGATTGAATATTTAGCGTCATTTTATGATATCGAGGGCTAACAGACGACCAGGTAACCTAACCACTGTTTCTTGGAATCCTGAAAGGTAAAAGGTAAACCAGTACTCAAGCATACCTCATATCCACAAGTAACTGATAACTTTTCGACTTGAATCAGTGGTGAGAGACAAATGCTAATGAGACACAATGCTGTATATCAATCATCATGGAGACTGTTGTCGGGCAGTGATTCGAACTCACGACCTCTGGATTGATAGTCAGACGCGTTACCGACTGAGTTAATCAGACCTGACTCAATGGGGCAAGATATATAGATGTGGAACAGTTATGTTAGCTGCACAAGTACATTGTATTGTTGTTGTTTTATGGTGTAAATAGTCGCTTTCTGACATCATATTGCCATCATGGCATTTACTTTAGGCAGTATTCAGAGTGCTGCCACACCAGAGAATCATGCCTTAAACACATTAATTAGTATGATAACCCACCATGACCAATTCACATTATACTGACACTGGGTCTATCAGACCTAGAACTATCCTCTAAATATTAAACGCCAAGGGGAGAATCTTCTAGTACTGTTTTTCTTTTTTCTTTTTTGTATTACCCGACAGGGGATCGAACACAAGACATATTCCACATGTAAGGCAGACTCTCTACCACTAGACCACTACTGCGGCCTAGTACATTGTAGAAGCGGGTGAGTCCTGATGAAATGAAGTGGGGAAAATAAGTCTTATCTATCTGTCTTATCGTTAATCTGTTGTTGTTGTTGACAGTGTTTGGCGCACAGTGAACTAGAAGAATGAAAAGTATAATTGCAGGAATGGAGAATACAATCGCATACAATAAATATACAGTGCACATGGTTCTTCACAGGAAGGAATGCAAGCGCTGGGGTAAGAGTACCTGTGTAATACATTTTCAAGCGCTGTGTAAAGCATGTTGAAATATATGTCACTAGTAGTAAAACAAGTATTAATCAGGTAAAGTCATCATATTTAGTATGTTTCATTTTTGGCATTAAAATGAGGAAAAATATGTAAAGGAAAATAATGCTTTAGAGGAAAGTAAGCTTTTGGTTTAAACATATTTATTCATTCACATTTACATACATACAAATCAGTATAAGTATAAATAAGCTTTTGCAAAATTTTGTTAAAGAATTCAAGCACTAGGTGAATACCATTACTGATAGTCAAGTGCTGGGGTGCCCCTGTGCTTAAATGGCCTGTGGAGAAGCTTGGTGCATATATTAATGCATGTATACGGCATAAGGCATAATGGAACTTAGGGGCCTCAAGTGTGATTTAGATAGGGTAAATTCAGCAGTCTCTTAATCAGAAAGAAGACATAGCCAAATTAAATTCGGTGTTGATGGACAGCCTACTTCATATTTGTAACAGGACGGGAAAAATATTCAGCCAGTCTGGTACTCAAAACCATTCGCTTACAAGACAAATGCTTTACCGACTAAGCTAGCGGGACTGCATACATGTATTTCTCTCCTAAGGGATTAAGAACACACTGTGACAAAGTCCCCGATAAACTGGAATTCTTCCCTGACTAGAGTCCAGAGAATCATGTGAATACTTCTCAGAATATATATAAGTAACAGTACCACATTGTGCGATAATGCTAAAAGGGCGAAAAAAATGCAGCCAGTTGAATTGAACTGAAGCTCACAAATATTGTTATACTGTGACAATTTTTTCCCCAACAAAATTGAAATTTGTCTCTGAATTTCCAATGGAGGATCTACTCATTAAAACCTGGAGTAAGCACCCCCTAAACTCCAATATTTTATTAAAATTAACGATATTTCTTCCGAAAAACATACATGCCCGTTCAGATTTTGTGTTGCGACCCCAAGTCTGCCCCCCTATTGACTAAAATCCTGGATCCACACCTGTTTCTTGGAACATGTGAAAGTCACAGTCCCACATTAGGTGCCAATTTTAATATAACATGACGAGAAAAATATTAAGCGATTCAGAGACTTGAACCTGTGATCGTTTGTTAATAGGGCGAATTCCCTCCAACTGAGAAAGCCAGATTGCTGACATACATTTCTCTATTTACATGTTTCGTACACACTGTGACATTTGGATTTGGATATTTGACTTGTTGTCCATTATCTCTGGAGACAACAAATAAAAAAAGGATAATCCTATGGAAAGCCGGCGCTATCTTCTGTGCTTCAATTCTGACAAATGACGTACATTTTTCTTTATATTATGTGCTTTCTTCATTATATTATGTAGACTTATCTTTATATGCTGTTCATTCTTTATTATACGATGTAGATTTACTTTAATATTGTGTAGATTTGTCATTATATTAGGTAGAATTATCATTATATGATGTACTTTCTTCATTATAGTATGTAGATTTGTCATAATATGCTGTAGATTTGTCTTTATATTTTGTGCTTATTTCATTATATTATGTACATTTATCATTATACGATGTACATTTGTTATTATATTATGTACATTAACCATTATATTGTGTAGATGTGTCATTATATGATGTACATTAACCATTATATTATGTAGATGTGTCATAATATGATGTACATTAACCATTATATTGTGTAGATTTGTCATTATATGATGTACATTTACCATTATATTGTGTAGATGTGTCATTATATGATATACATTAACCATTATATTGTGTAGATGTGTCATTACCTACATTAACCATAATATTGTGTAGATGTGTCATTATATGATGTACATTAACCATTATATTATGTAGATGTGTTATTATATGATGTACATTAACCATTATATTATGTAGATGTGTCATTATGTGATGTACATTAACCATTATATTATGTAGATGTGTCATTATGTGATGTACATTAACCATTATATTGTGTAGATGTGTCATTACCTACATTAACCATAATATTGTGTAGATGTGTCATTATATGATGTACATTAACCATTATATTATGTAGATGTGTTATTATATGATGTACATTAACCATTATATTATGTAGATGTGTCATTAAGTGATGTACATTAACCATTATATTATGTAAATGTGTCATTATGTGATGTACATTAACCATTATATTGTGTAGATGTGTCATTACGTACATTAACCATAATATTGTGTAGATATGTCATTATATGATGTACATTAACCATTATATTATGTAGATGTGTTATTATATGATGTACATTAACCATTATATTATGTAGATGTGTCATTATGTGATGTACATTAACCATTATATTATGTAGACATGTCATTATATGATGTAGATTTGTCATGATATGATGTACATTCTTTATTACATTATGTACATTAACCATTATATTATGTAAATGTGTCATTATATGAAGTGCTTTTATTATTATATCATGTACTTTCTTCATTATGTTATGTAGTCAAACATTAACATTATATCCTGTAGACAATTCAATTATTATTATATGCTGTAGATATTTTATTATGTGACTTATCATTATGTGGACAATTTTAATGGTTGGGTTTATAAGAAACACCGGCTAATTTCCAAAATGGAGGAAGGCACGGAAATTTTCAACTTAAAACAGGCAAAATTTTCTAGAAAGAAACTCTTTACTTACTCGATTTGTAAAAGCCTGACGGATACGATAGGGGACAGCGTGATGTTTCGTGCGAATTGCTGAACGCATCGTCTACTAGCACTTACACGAGTTCTGGTTTGCATAGATCTACCCCATGATTTTATGAATTTAGATAACCCGAAAGGTTATGTCATAGATTTCCCTCTACAGGATCACAACTGCTAAAGTATATAAACATAAATAGTGTCACAAATTTCCCGCTGCAGAGTCACAGCTGCTATAGTATGTAAACTTAAACAGTGTTACAGATTTCCCGCTGCAGGGCCACAGCTTTATGTAAACGTAAACAGTGTCACAGGTTTCCCGCTAAAGGGTCACAGCTACTAAAGTATGTAAACGTAAACAGTGTCACAGATTTCCCGCTGCTGGGTCACAGCTGTTAGAGTATGTTAACGTAAACAGTGTCACAGATTTCCCGCTGTAGGGTCACAACTGCATAAGTATGTAAACGTAAACAGTGCCGTAGATTTCCCGCTGTAGGGTCACAGCTGCTTAAGTATGTAAACGTAAACAGTGTCACAGATATCCCGCTACAGGGTCACAGCTGCTATAGTAAGTAAACGTAAACAGTGTCACAGATTCCCCGCTGCATAGTCACAGCTGCTAAAGTATGTAAACGTAAACAGTTTCACAGATATCCCGCTGCAGGATCACAGCTATCGTATGTAAACGTAAACAGTGTCACAGATTTCTCGCTAAAGGGTCACAGCTGCTAAAGTATGTTAACGTAAACAGTGTCGCAGATTTCCTGCTGCAGGGTCACAGCTATCGTATGTAAACGTAAACAGTGTCATATATTTCCCGCTAAAGGGTCACAGTTGCTATAGTATGTAACCGTAAACAGTGTCGTAGATTTCTCGCTGCAGGGTCACAGCTGCTAAAGTATGTAAACGTAAACAGTGTCACCGATATCCCGCTACAGGGTCACAGCTGCTATAGTATGTAAACGTAAACAGTGTCAAAGATTCCCCGCTGCAGAGTCACAGCTGCTATAGTATTTCTACTTAAACAGTGTCACAGATGGTCACAACTGCATAAGTATGTAAACGTAAACAGTGCCGTAGATTTCCCGCTGTAGGATCACAGCTGCTAAAGTATGTAAACGTAAACAGTGTCACAGATTAACCGCTACAGGGTCACAGCTGCTATAGTATGTAAACGTAAACAGTGTCAAAGATTCCCCGCTGCAGAGTCACAGCTGCTATAGTATTTCTACTTAAACAGTGTCACAGATTTCCCGCTACAGGGTCACAGCTGCTATAGTATTTAAACGTAAACAGTGTCACAGATTTCCCGCTGCTTGGTCACAGCTGTTATAGTATTTAAACGTTAACAGTGTCACAGATTTCCTGCTGCAAAGTCACAGCTGCTATAGTATGTAAACATAAACAGTGTCACAGATATCCCGCTACAGGGTCACAGCTGCTAAAGTATGTAAACGTAAACAGTGTCACGTATTTCCCGCTATAGGGTCACAGCTGCCATAGTATTTAAACGTAAATAGTGTCACAAATTTCCCGCTGCATGGTCAGGGCTGTTATAGTAAGTAAACGTAAACAATGTCACACATTCCCCGCTGCAGAGTCACAGCTGCTATAGTATGTAAACGTTAACAGTGTAACAGATTTCCCGCTGCAGGGTCACAGTTATAGTATGTAAACATAAACAGTGTAACAGATTTCTAGCTGCTGGGTCACAGCTGCTAGAGTATATAAACGTTAACAGTGTCACAGATTTCCCGCTGCAGGGTCACAGCTGCTAAAGTATGTAAACGTAAACAGTATCACATATTTCCCGCTAAAGGGTCACAGATGCTAAAGTATGCAAACGTAAACAGTGTCGTAGATTTCCCGCTGCAGGGTCACAGCTGCTAAAGTATGTAAACGTAAACAGTGTCACAGATTTCCCGCTACAGGGTCACAGCTGCTAATGTATGTAAACGTAAACAGTGACATAGCTTTCCCGCTAAAGGGTCACAGCTGCTATAGTATGTTAACGTAAACAGTGTCACAGATTTCCCGCTGCAGGGTCACAGCTGCTTATGTATGTAAACGTAAACGGTGTCACAGATTTCCCGCTAAATGGTCACAGCTGCTGAAGTATGTAAACGTAAACAGTATCACAGATTTCCCGCTGCAGGGTCACAGCTGCTATAGTATGTAAACGTAAACAGTGTCACAGATTTCCCGCTAAAGGGTCACAGCTGCTATAGTATGTTAACGTAAACAATGTCACAGATTTCCCGCTGCACGGTCACAGCTGCTAATGTATGTAAACGTTAACAGTGTCACAGATTTCCCGCAAGAGGGTCAGGCTGCAATAGTATGCAAACGTAAACAGTGTCACAGATTTCCCGCTGCAGGGCCACAACTGCTTTTGAATGTAAACGTAAACAGTGTCACAGATATCGCGCTACAGGGTCACAGCTGTTATAGTATGTAAACGTAAACAGTGTCCCGCTGCAGATTCACAGCTGCTAAATTATGTTAACGTAAACAGCGTCATAGATTCCAAGCTACAGGGTTACAGCTGCTATAGTATTTTAACGTAAACAGTGTCACAGATTTCCCTCTACAGGGTCACAGCTGCTATAGTATGTAAACGTAAACAGTGTCACAGATTTCCCGTTGCATGGTCACAGCTGCTATAGTATGTAAACGTAAACAGTGTTACAGATTTCCCGCTGCAGGGTCACAGCTGGTAATGTATGTAAACGTAAACAGTGTCACAGATTTCCCGCTACAGGGTCAGGCTGCTATAGTATGTAAACGTAAACAGTGTCACAGATTTTCCGCTGCAGTGTCACAGCTGCTATAGTATGTAAACGTAAACAGTGTTATAGATTTCCCGCTGCTGGGTCACAGCTGCTATAGTATGTAAACGTTAACAGTGCAAGTATGCCACCATTAGTACTGCAAAAATTACAGCTATGTCTCGTGTGGCCGAAAGTTTAGTGCACTGTTTAAGTAGAAATAACAAATCCATTCCAGGCAGCCACATACAGGAAGTACGTCATATCAATGTGCCGGGTGTAAAATGTCGCTTGAATACAAGCAAACTGTCACTACACACGTGTGTGGCAACGTTACATGTCGCATCGACGCTAAATGTCGCAACTAACGTTATATGTCGCAAGACTGATGGTTAATGTTGCCAAATCATCTGCCGCTAAATGTTGCAAGATTTGTACCACCGGTATATGTCGCAAACCGAAAGCTAAATGTCGCGCTGTTTTTATCAGCGTAAAAATCATGTATAGTTAAGTAATATAATCTTTATCAATTGAAGTTGGTATGTGTGGGAAGTGGAGGGATAGAGGGGTGGAACTTGTGAATCGCACAATTATTTTTCTATGGCGGAACGCTAGTCCAGTGTTTATGTCATTGGATTAGTATTCCAGGGGAACCAGGTTGAATCCTCGTTTACGGCATTTGAGATTGTTTCATGAAATTGTGAGCAAAACACCGACACTAAGACTTTATCGCGCCCTTGACCAGTTTAGTAATATCTCTGTGTCGCCTATCAGTGTTCTATGCTGGTTTTGTCAGTGGTTTAAGATAGGTAATTCGAAATATAATCACACATCCATCTTGGGCCAATTCCTGGCTCTTTCTTATTTAAGACACATTTTGTGGTTGATATACAATCGATAGAATCTGGTATCGACATAACCAACGTTAGGATTTTGACAATACCATTACGTGTATTTCGTTTTTACTTGCTTTCGAATTTTAATCAAACAATTAAAATTAAACGTTTTGTTTTTGTTTATATCATTACATGCGTATGTTTTGTTTTAAGTTTAAACGTTGTTTTTCAATAATGTTTTAGTGGTGTTACGGCGATCAGGTTAACTAAACGTGTTCCTATGGAGACAGTGTCGTAGGCCAAATCGGTCACGAAGAACATAATGCATACCGCTTTGGGTGAACACCAAACGCCGGATTTGAATTTCTGCGAGCTACTTAAACTATTGTTCATACATGTAGTATAGAGTCGTAAACAAACGGAACAGAATGTATTTTATAAACTGACTCTGGTGACGCTTAGTTACTTGCAGATGATAACTAAATTATTGCAATTGCAGATCAACTATATTATATTATAAATAAACTGTAACATTACAATTCTGTGGATAAAGTCCAGGAGGCTGAAAGTTCCTAGCAAAAAAGTTAATATTTTTGTTTAATATCTTCACCATGGGAGGGGTCCCTATATTGCATACATCGTTGTAATGAGGGTCTGATAAGGTAGACTGAATTTGTCATTTGTCTTTCGGTATTTAACTGGAACTTACTCTAACTCTAAACTTCTCCAATATTAAAGAGTAACATACTTAATTATCAAAAGACGAAAAACGAATAAAAAAATAAATTGCAACGGCTGTCTGATAAATTGAACGTGTTTTTGAGTTCCGAATCATTACTAATTGCTCTACTTTAGTGTTTGTTGTGCCGTAAAACACAAATAGAATTATATTGCCATTAACTCATAACTTCCCCACACGATAACAGTAGATGAATGACCTTTCGACACCGTGCCAAAGGTCAAAGCATCATGCAGATGGCCCGCCCGATTTGTTAGAGTTTAGGATAAGGGTACTATAAATAAATAAAGGGATTTAAAAGGTTTTCTCGCTAAAGGATCGAATATCGATACCCGGTAAGAAAATCAAGCCCAATTTACTGCGCTATCGAGTAATATGATCCTCATCAAGCGATCAAAGATCTTGATTCCATCACATAAACATATATTTAAACAGATGCATTAACCTTAAATTCACTGTTTTGCAACCAAATACACTGATAATAAATGTAATGTTTCAAGTGGCTACTTTTTTCATACAACGGGTGTTGCAATGTTACTGAATAGTTTACCACCTACCCCAATAGGGTCCGAGTTTTATTACATTTTTGGCATTTTTATTTTTTCAATTCCTCAGAAAAATAGTGTAGGCATTTGCCTACAGTGCTTATAGGAAGCTACGCTTCTGGCGACGACAAAAGTTCGCCATATTTCACCTACTGGTAATGTGACATTATATACCATAACGTTAGAGGACGTCATTTCCATTTCTGTTTGAAACAACAGCTGTTTTGTGACATGAAGGAAACACGCACAGTGACAAAGTTTTGCGTTAATATGGGAAAAACAGACGCATGTATGTAGACCACGGGTATTCAAGTACAGACACATTTCTGTAGACCACGGATATTCAAGTACAGACGCATGTCTGTACACCACGGGTATTTAAGTACATATGCATGTCTGTAGACTACGGGTATTCAAGTACAGACACTTGTCTGTAGACCACGAGTATTCAAGTACAGACGCATATCTGTAGACCACGGGTATTCAAGTACAGACGCATGTCTGTGGACCACGGGTATTCAAGTACAGACGCATATCTGTAGACCACGGATATTCAAGTACAGACGCATGTCTGTGGACCACGGGTATTTAAGTACAGACGCATATCTGTAGACCACGGATATTCAAGTACAGACACATGTCTGTAGATCACGGATATTCAAGTACAGACACATGTCTGTAGATCACGGATATTCAAGTACAGACGCATGTCTGTGGACCACGGGTATTCAAGTACAAACGCATGTCTGTGGACCACGAGTATTTAAGTACAGACGCATATCTGTAGACCACGGATATTCAAGTACAGACACATGTCTGTAGATCACGGGTATTCAACTGGCACAAGTTATTCCGGGAATTAAGAATGAAGGGAATCTATATAGGGCGAACCTGGTAGAGGAGAGAAGTCTATATTAAATACAGCGTTACTGACGTCAGTCAGCATTGACGGCGATCGACGGTTTACGGTTAGGGATATCACAAATACACCAGTCTACATCAAATTCTAAATGTCACAAATGATTGTAAATGAATAATTGTATACAGTGTTGTACAATAACCAATGGTATTGCATATCATAATACTAGTATGATAAACTACGTTTTATTCTGTTTTAAAGAAGGGATGTTTTATGCAAAATAATACGTTTCATTTCGTCTTTAGAAACTTTAAAAAAACATGGAAATGTTTCTTATAATTTTGCTGTTATATGTATGGGTTTTGGAACATTTGGTATTTTCCAATGATTTTCTGAGATCATGAATAGGTGGACATTGTAGTAAAACGCCCTTAATTGCAATAATATGATCAAGCAAACTTGTTACGTTATACATATGAACAATTACTAAATTTGGTTTACACAAACCTACCACATGTATTAATTGCTTCTTCCACGCTCATTTAGATTTCAAATCAAAGTAAGTAAGCCTAACGATAAGAAAAGTACTTAGTCTTTGTACAGGTCAGACAAATATGATCGAACGAAAAAGCACAAAAATGCCAAAATGATGTCACGCTGGCACGATACTGTTGACGATCGGTGAAAATTCACCTGTGTGTGTGTGGTTCTAGGGATTATAGGCATTCATTCAAATAATCCAGGGGGGAGGATGGACCCTAGTTGGCACTTTCTACGGCGATGCCGGGCTGGTCGTATGGTTACTTTTGTTACTGGGGCGCCTATTCGTAGTCGTGGAAATGCTTACATCCGCCACTGTGTTCATTTTGGGGTCACACCTGACAAAAAGGCACTGGGTGACAAGTCTCAGAGCTAGGTGTCCCTGCTGCCTACACGTCGTTGACATTGGTATACATCCCTCAATCGTTGATGTGATGTCGATGATGGAACAGAATGGAATACTAGTGGAACATCATACAGCTTCATGGACGGCCAGGTTATGCTTACTTCTATCGCTCATGAGTAAATTTTTGCCGAGGCAAACAAAAACATAAAATATTTATTATTCTAGTTTTGGTTGTAATTTTTGTTTTGCTGCCTTTTTTCATTTTTTAGAAATAAGATTTTATTATTATAGGTACTAATTATACTCTGAGCTTGGATGAAACATAGTTGCCCAGTAATGTTTGATCTTGTTACGGTGTGGGTGTCTGTTCTTTACCAGACAGTTCTATATAAATAGTTGCCCAGTAACGTTTGATCTTGTTACGGTGTGGGTGTCTGTTCTGTACCAGACATTTCTATATAAATAGTTGCCCAGTAATGTTTGATCTTGTTACGGTGTGGGTGTCTGTGGGCATTTCTATATACTATTTTGTTTTTGTCAAGTTCAAGCACTACTCCTGGATAAAACCAATTTTTAAAGTGATCATTGCATGACGTGCCTATATAACATGCTTTATTCAATGTCGGGAATATCCTGTAGTTGCTTTAGTGACGGACTGTCGGTGGAGAGACAGACAGACAGACAGACAGACAGACAGACAGACAGACAGACAGACAGACAGACAGACAGACAGACAGACAGACAGACAGACAGACAGACAGACAGACAGACAGACAGACAGACAGACAGACAGACAGACAGACAGACAGACAGACAGACAGACAGACAGACAGACAGGCAGGCAGGCAGGCAGGCAGGCAGGCAGGCAGGCAGGCAGGAAGGCAGGAAGGCCCGGCCCGGCCCGGCCGGGCCGGGGCGGGGCGGGGCGGGCAGGGCAGGGCAGGGCAGGGCAGGGCAGGCAGGGCAGGGCAGGGCAGGGCAGGGCAGGGCAGGGCAGGGCAGGGCAGGGCAGGGCAGGACAGGGCAGGCAGGCTCGTTACTTCGCATTGTAACATTGCTATATAGCATCGTAAATTCGCAGAGAATCTTGCGCTGCATCATCGCGCAGTTTCACGGTTGGTCCTGTCAGACAACGTGAACACCTCTTTCTCTCCAGCGACGAGGCTGGTAGTATTGTTTCTAACCACAACCGATTTATCTTTCAATGTGTCCATGCCCTCCTTAAGCAGTCTGCACCAATTTACAACCAACTCAAGGTTTTTTGTTAGAAGTTTCATCAAACATATTCTGTTGTTTTTTTTACATGCCGATTTCACAAGATCATAAATTATTTTTTGGAGATAATTTCAATAGTCATATGCGTTCATATGTGTAGATTGGGTTGATGGGTGATCACAATAAAGGCGATTTCAACATTGCCTTTTGTAAGTTTACAGACGAATATTGCCTTTTGTACGTTTACAGACGAATATTGCCTTTTGTACGTTTAAAAACAACATAGCCGTTTCTACCTTTAAAGACGCCTTGCGTCTTTTATCAGATTTCACAGTTTGCATTTATGAAGTTATTACCTGCATTTTAATAAAACATGCAAATATTACTTATATGAAGAATTCTATTACCGCTCGTTCTTGGTGTCACAGGGGTTAACATGTCTGAACGTTATGTGAGTATTTGCTGAAGGACGGTATTTGTACTTAGATTTATTCTAAGTTATCCATTCACCAGAAATGCTTTGAAAATGAGGTTTTTTTTCATTTAAAAATACAAATGTCTAAATAATATGAACAATACTTTTTACATATTTGTGAACGCCTGCGTGTATAATGTATTTACCATGTATCGGTATAAAACTAATCTTAGCAATCTAGAATATTTATTCCTGATATAGTCAACATTGTTTAATACGAGCAATGACAGTTACAATTTAACGTAAAACATAAATATATATTTTTTATTGGTCTGAGTGCGGTTTGAACAGACGACTTGTTGCTTCACAAGCTTACATTTAACACATATCTCACAAAAAGTGATTCCTTTGATTTAATATAATAGAATGTCTAATAAAAGGAACGAGAAAAAGTCCATCATATTTCTTTCCGTCATTCGTCGTATTACGTAACATCACAATATCACATCATTTTACCATGACAAATCGAGGTCATTAATTTATTCGGGGAAGTTCTGACACATTTTGGCAATTTACGTACAGGATCCGAGTTATTCGGAAAACACCGAACGATGACTCGGAAGCGATATTATTAAAAAATATGTCGTAGGTTTATTACACTCCTGCACCGTTAATTATGTGATAATTTCTTTTATCATTTTTATGTTTAAACGTACACTAAACGCATCTTACTGCCATAAATATTTTGTTTAAATCTAACAGAGGCCAATCTTACAGATAAATCCTCTTAGCGTTGTCTGTTATGGTATTGTCACGGAGACGTCCAGATGTAACGCCGAAACTGGTCAGGTTATCAAAGTATATGTGAAAGGGCATAATTTTATATTTTTTTTTTGCAAACCAGAGAGACTTTAGCCGTGTGCCGGGAACTTCGGTAGTTTGGGATTTTACCATATGGCTTTAAAATTTGTATCTAAAATATTGACTACTAAAGACAGTTCGTGTTTAATTCATCAGTGCATGGTGTCACATTGGGAAATGGAATTCAGTTGGACCTATATATTACAGTAATAATTTAAATGGTACTAATACCATTGTTGTAGAGAATTATATAGTAGCATGTATAGGAAGGGTGTACTGAATACTGCGGTTAAAATATACTGAAAGGATAAGAAACGCCGACACATTTTCAAACTATTGTAAGCAATATATACATCTTAAGCATATTGTAATTATGTAAAGGTATTGCATTAATGATTTTGCCAGTAATAATGATCATATTAAAAATCATGGCTGTAATACCTTAACATGATAATGTAACTATGGAATTCATCAGGTGTTTCTTTAGCTTTTAAATATATTATAAAATGTATACTCGTGTGTCTGGTCTTTACATGTAATATAACCTGGTAGATATATGTTTACTTCCAGAAATAAACAAACTATTTATAGCACAGGCAAAGAACATAATAACTTGAACAGTGGATGATGAGACACCTGAAATATTAGAACAAAAAAAGATTGCCTATAAAGGTTGAACAAACACGAAATAAAGGAGAAGCTAGATCTGTTAGCATCGACACAATTCATGGTTACATCTATTGGATCGATTGCAGAATAATTCGGCGGTCAAAACTTAATGGCTTTGAAGTAAGATAATGATATTAAATGTTATTTTGCCTCTTAGAATTGTATTTTAAAAATCATCAAAATGAATTTAATGACATCAATGAAGAAGGTTATATTCTGTTTAAATAAAAAAAATAAAAAAGAACCACGCTGTGTTATATTGATCAAATGAAAATCAGAGTTTTTACATTTTTTTCCAATTGTCGCGAAACATTTTTAACAGATAAAGTAAAATAAAGAATCAGAGGTTATGCGGCTATTGTTCTGTATAACATTTTAACATATATTCAACCGTCAACATATTTCAATTCTAACTTAGCTGTTATCATAACAGCAAAACAGCCTGTTCTTAATAAGTTATATGTGTTATTTCATTATTATTCTAAAACTGACACACTACATAATCGTGTTCTCAAATTCTTTTTAGGTGTAAATAAATGTGCATCTATACCAGTAATTTAAGATGATATGGGTTAGGAAAGCTCACATATAAGACGTAAGCTGAATGCTTTACGGTTTTGGAAAAAAATATAGCTATGGACGATAGAAGGTTAACAAAAATGATTTCATATGCTTATTTAATATATTAAAATGATTGGTCTTCAGATGTTAAATCTATATTTAAAGATATTGATAAAGAAGGTGACTTTTTTGGCCATAAGAAGTTTTCATAACACCACATTTACCCAAGATGTGCGTTGTCTACAACAAGATTATCAGACAAAATAGACAAATGATATAAATTCTCAATATAAGCTAATTATATATAAGAGTATCAAATTTGAATATTAGTGCTAAGTATGTGTTAAAATGATCCTTAACAAAAATTTAAGATGACACAACTACGCTCTGGTACACTTCCCATTGCAATCAAGTAAGATCGGTATTTTGGTTTACCAAGAGACCAAAGATTTTGTAAGCAGTGTAATTTGAATATTATTGAAGATGAAATACATTAATACATTTTCATATTTTGTTGTCCTAAATTTGATAATTTACGTGAACATTTGAAGGCAAAATATTGATGAAATATATAATACAAACCATTCATATATAGGTAAAATTGACATACAATTTCAAAATAAAAGTGCAACAATATCTCTCGCAGAGTTTATAGAAAAGGCGCTTAAAACAAGGCAATTTTTAACACATTTTTTCTTTTTTCATTGCATTGATGGATAAATGTTATAATTCACTTTATTTTGATCTTGTTGTGTTAATAATGTCATGTAATTTTTTTTATATCTATTTCAAAGTAATTGTAATTTTCATGAAAAAGTGACTGATTAGACTGAGTATTTCTTAACATTTATAACCAATTTGGCTGGTGTTTTTATCTAACATAAATTGTACCTGTCACTTTAAAAATAAATAATAGATAGCTTAATAGACCGAAGTCGTTGTGGATGGCAGCACCAGACAAGGGGAACCTGCAGTTATCAAACATTTTGTCTTTGTTCTTAACCTACTCAGAGACAATATTTTGGACATGTGCCAAGGATAACATCATTAACGTTATGAGCATGTCTAAGAGAGCTGAATGGGTGATTGTGAAAGGAAACTCCAAATTTAAACCTTGTCATCTGGCGATTAATTCGAACGAAGGGTAAGCGAATAAATAACTTATACATGTTTAAAGTAAATGTAATATTAGTTTAGTTATTCAACTCTAAAATGATTGTCAACCATACATGTCTTATTCAAGGCAATCTTATCAAATACGAAAATAGCATTATAGTATGCAAGAATGAGTCAATGGCTCAAAATATTTATGACATCTTTTTTAGGTCTAAACATTATTCTGGTATAAGAAACGTTACAAAGTGTACCAGAGTGTTAAACATACACTGCTTAAATTAGACACTAATTGTAAACTGTCATTCAGGTTGTACATGTACAATAGTTTTTGTTTGATGTTAACAAGATAGTACATGTACCAATAACATAGTTTCAGTATCTAGATTAAAGTTGTTAAGGACGATTGCTATCATATAATAGTTTTTCATGCGCACCAACTAAGCGCACAAAGGGAAGCAATTTTGTCGAGACCTGCTAGAGTCTCTACATACTGCTATACTACAAATGACCTTATTTCGGATGTCACAATCATTTACGGATAGACTTAAAATTTGTCTCTTATATTGTGTTCAATATATCAAATATGCATAATGGTATAACATTATTGTTTATAGCAATTTAACTAGAATATGAGCTATAATAGAATTCTAAATATTTATACAAATTATGCTTATTTAGTATAAAAACGTTTTTTTTACAACTGCAGTTTATTTAACGATGGCATACTTTAAGAGCTATTTTTTTCTCAAATTACGCAGTAAAGTGTATTTTGTATTTTGATTGTCTTAAGAATAGGTCTAAGAGAGTATTTTGCGAGGTTTTAAGCAAAATTTATCCGTACATTATATCAAAATAGTGAAAACAACGCTGTGTTTTTATTACAAAATTGAAAAACATTTGACACTCTGCCAAAATGATTTTGTTTTTAAAAAACATAAATAGTTAAATTCAACCTTATACTTACTATTTCCACGAACATTAATATTATACGCATGTATATATGTAATCGTTTTAATTAAATACTAGATGTAAACAATTTTAAATATTTTTTCCGCATTGCTTGTTAAATCTACATTATTTCGCCAACTTTCAAGGACGGGTATGTTAATGAGGAGGTAATACCAAAATATCTGTACGGTAATATGTGTTTTTTATTTCTGATATTGCATGAAAATACATTAAACTTAAATATTGGGAAGTTTAATCAGCCTATAACTGTTTTAATGCCTCCGAACGCCAGAAGTACCAATGGCGGGAATAAAAAGCCACGGTCCACATGATGATTAGCCGATGAAAAACCTGTGTATAAATTATTTGAAAAGTGTCATTGAGCACGGTGCCGATTTCAAAACTTATTTTAGCTATTAATTTGATTTCTGCTATTATCATTTATTTTCTTAATAAGTAATTATCTAAATTCATCGCCGAGATTCAATATTTCATGCAATGTTGCATTTTTCTTCTACGATTAGTGAGTCAAGCGAATAAAGCTATAATACGTTCTGTTGCAATGATTAACCCATTTAACAGCTGAATGATTCTGAGTATAGGAGCGGTCTCATAACTGAATATCTAAACACAAACTCAGTCTGGAGATTAATCATGTACACATATAATTTCTCCTAAAACTAAAAAAGCAGAGTTGATATTTTGAAATGCTATCACTTAAGTTGCATTGATAATTAGGTATGTTATCCTTTTCCAATACGTACTTATTTATCATCATGACTTCAATTCTGTGAAGTCATTTACTGTGCAATGGATTTAGATATTTATTTACAGAAATCAAGACTTTTGAGACAGCTTGAGCTATTCAGTGAAACTGGGCCCAGAACTTGTTAGAACTATGTTTTTTTTTATATATTCCGTTATGTCTCTCATTCCTGGTGATATTCGCTATGTATGGTGTGGTAAAAAAATGAAATAAAATATTTCCAAGCATAACAACATGAATTCAGGCAAGCCAACTACAACCAAATTATATGAAACGGTTTATTGAAATAGTCAGATAAAGTGTGAAGATGTCTAGAAATATTAAAACGCTAATACGTACCAAAACATGTAAATGTAGCAATACTTCTAAACATAACACGTGAAAATAAAATGTACATTGCATCTTGAAATGAAAGATAATGTCTAAATCCGTTGGTGATATACTACTTTGTAAAAAATAAACATTGGTGTAGGAGCGTTTGATAAATATTTGTGTGATTTGTTGTTTATTTTTCATTATAATAATGTTATTAGAAACTTATGACAACAATGCGGCGTTGTCTATGTAAAAACAACACTCCGATCGACGGTTTTAGTGGCGTAATGCTTCACAGAGTGCGCTGTCACTGTCGCCAAGAACGCAATATAAGTTCTGCTCATCTTGTTTGTTGTCCCTTCAAACACATAAAAATAATAAATATTTTATATTATTTCAAAATTACAATTTTACAGAATAACTACATAATAAAAAACTACACACTTAGATCAGTTCATATATTAATAACATACTGAATCAATGATCAAATTATTCGGTAGATCTATAGATGGTGTATATGGAACAAAAAGTCTCAGAGTTATTTGATCGGCGTATGTAATAATCGCGATACGTATTTTGTATAATTTCCACTGGTTCTCAAATTCTTCAGAACTAAGATTAATTTGGGCAGTATGATATTTTTATGGTATAATTCTGTTATATATTTTTCTAAAGTTAAAGGGATTCTCTTTGTAAACTTTGTTTAAAAAATTATTTTTGCTCTATACAGTATTTTGTTTAGAACAGGGTAAAATTTAGAACTAATATTCATGTTATATGTATTAATAACGGTTCCATTGGTTTTATTTAAACTGATCATTACAATGATAAAACTTTTTTTCAAAATTACAAAAATATTTAGTCATTTTTTCTACACCAATAATTCATTTAGCTTAGAATTAAGATTGATTTCCTGTTAGTTACTCTTTCAAAATGAAACAAGTCAATACAACGCAATATGGTGCAGGGTACCATCAAAATCGGATACATTCTGTATTCTACGCTTTATTTTACAATACGGTACAGTCTTGACCATCTTCTACGTTTTCTTTTCTTAAAGGTATGTTTGTCTCAGTTTATCAAATCATTAAACTTGTTTTTATAAATAGGCCATTATACTGTCTCAAAACATAACAGCAATATTAGTTGGTGTCATAGAACGGTCGTGAGACAACGTTTATCTTATAGAAAAGCAAGTGTCGGAGATGAACAAATCTACAAAAGAAATGCGGACTAGTCTTTTTTAATACACAGGTTATCATCGTTATTATAAGCATCTTCCATGTAAATAGATATAGGCAAACTTAATATAACCGTTTTTTTCTTTTTGTTTGATTTTGTAGGTGCTGACGGTACTTTTGTTGTTTATTTCATAACGGTGACTTAAATATGCAACGACTGGTGGAAATTAATCCCCTTCCTTTATGAACTCGTCTTGCTATTTTCCCGCCAAACTGCCAATTTATTAAATAAGTTAAGTCCATTTGCCTCAAATCGATTCGGCTTATAGAAGAGATCACTGTTTTGACTGCCGACCGAAATGTCTGCTAGTAAGATATCAGACAGCATTGTCGGGTGATTTTTCTTGTCAGTGCACATACATTTTTGGGCAACAATGAATATAATGATAATCAATAAACTGGAAGCAAACCAATCTTCCTGTGTGCAAAATGTACTGTGTTTACAATCACACGTAACAATTTGTTTTATATCTAAGTCAATCATATTACCTTTAATTCGAGGTAAGGCATTATGCACGAAGCACAGGAATAGACGATAAACGCTCTACCCGCTGTTTTAGTCGTTAGAATCACACATCGATATACCGACTATGTCACGTGTAACCTGCCTTAGCTGTGGGAACATTCCACCTTCTTGTGGCAACTGTCCAATGTAGGGACCTCGTTTTCAGGCGGAAACCCACGTCTGATCTCGACAGGCTCAAATAGATTCGGCTTATTGAAGGGGTCACTGTTTTGACTGCTGGCAGATATGTCTGCTAGTGAGATATCAGACGGCATTAGCGGGTGTTTTTTCTTGTCAGTGCACATACACTGACGGACAACAATGATTATAATGATAATCAATAAACCAGAAGTGACCGGCATCCATATCTCTAGCATCAGTGAGTATTATCTACAACGAGAATGTGTTTTGTTCATTGAATGGTTTTTGATGAAATCTCAGTATTATAGGATATTATAATATCACTTCTTAAAATTGCTAAAGGTTCACCGTTATAAAATATCTCTCCACATTAAGACTCTAAATACCGAATAACAAACCAATAGTATATGTTGTTTTGCCTCCCCCAATAATAATAGTCATCACGCATATATATACACTGTACGGAACATCTAACTCGCCACTTTTGTATTTCTAATATCTAATTTTTTTTTAATATTTATTCGTTCTTTCTTTTTCTCGTCCAAATTTTGAGGAACTTGCTTTGATACTTTTTGAGAAGATACATAAAATGTCAGGTGGTGGTTTGCTGTTCCGTTCAGTATATTATATATATAAAGGTATATTGATATCATATACCAAAATAGTATTCTACTAACTTGCTTTTTTGTTGTTGTTTTTTTAACTTCAGTCACCAAATATATGGTGACCCATTTGGTCACCCCGTAATGGGTCTGTGGGGGTCGGGGTGGGCCATCCCCCAACAAACCGTACAAAAAATTGACATGCATGTTTTATATATATTTAAAGATATGTATAACAAGGAGAAAAAAAAAAGAAAACCCAATGCATATTATACAAGCTATATAAATGGGGAGGTTTCCACCAGAATGATTGATTTTAACATTATTTTTCATCATGATATAGTTCTAAACTAATCAAAGGACAAAAGTAGCGAGAAAAATAAGATTTTACAATCTACCAACTTTTTTGTTACATATATGTAATGGTAAATTATAAATACGAGTAAAACATATGATGTTGGAGAGAGAAGTGTTTAGCTGATTTATTTACATTGTATTTATAAAGATGACAGCTTTGTCTGTTGTTTAGAGAATTTGGGGAAAAATAAAAATGATTATTCTCAATGGGAATAATTAACCTTCAGACATATTTAAAAAACTACTGTTTTACCAAATACACGAATATAAAACGTATTTTATTTACTTTAAAATCGATAAATGTTGATAAAAAAATTAAATATACAGAATAATCAACACTTTGTTCGTATCATGGGATGTAATTCTATAAATAGTAAAACTTATCTTACCAGTGACTCTTTTCCTTAAAACAAAATGAAATTGAAATTAGCATTCGATATATAAAAATCATTTTAGTTATTATTAAGTAATTATGTTTTAGACGTAGACATATGATAACCATCTGCTGATCAAGCAGCAGTGTAACTAGAGTTAAAGGCACTAAGATTGCATATCTACCTTAAAGTTTCATACTTTCAAAGTACATTTTCAAACATATTGCCTTTAAGATAGTACACATAGGTAATATTTCAAGTACGCTTATTACACGTAGAAAAACAGATTTCACTAGCATTTTTCCTTAGTTTGAGGGTAAAACAACCGGGCAACGAGATTACACAACGAGATTACACAATTTTTTAAATGGATATCGATATAACATTGGTAAATATTTGAACGATCTGTATTGAAAGTTTTACCATAGCAAATCTAATTACTTAAATATTTATTATATCGAACATGGTGTATTTTAGGAAATCGTTTCACGTAAAGAGAATTCTGTTATTCTGAAATATGCTTTTCGGCTCATTGGCACAATCTTCCATTTTCATATTGAGACACTAACCTGCAGATAGGTTTATCGTTCTCGACCACACACGTAGTATTGTGATAACACTTGGTCACAGCTGTATACGCATGGCAGAGCCGATCATCATCTACAACACACAGGCATCGGTAATATTATTATATAATTATAGTTTATAAAATATATGTTTTATAATAAATTTCAAATAAAGTTGGACAGTTTCGTTACAGAAATGAAATTTTATTTAAAACATCATTTATCTTACACACGTGAACACTCAGAATTTTAAATATCTTACAATTATATAATCAATAAAAAAACAACGTAAAAGTGCTTTACAAATCATATACCTTAAATTTGATTAATATCAGTTTACTTCCTCTTTACATTTAGCTGTAGTGTATGGTCATTACACTTTCGGTTTTAGAATATTGGGCAATGCATAATATTTGGAGTTTAAATAAGCTAGTCGTGTAACCGAAAGTTCATAACATCAAGTAAATAGATAGGTGCATCATTGGATATATCGTTTACAAAGTATAGAAAACCCTTTGTCAAATTTATATTATCAAATTATTTCAACGTCCAAAATATAAGCAAAGGTGACGGGATATTAATCAAATACTTTCAAGACCAAAAGTTACTGTCAATAATGTGTGAGTTGTATGTGTATAGATATCAGTTGTTCTTTATATACATGTATATCAAGGTCAAATTTGTTTAGTAAGTTCGAGGTACTATAACAAGATGCATATCATGTATCTCAATTAGCTTTACTTAACAAGAAATAATTGACATTTTACCTAAAGATACTTTTTCAGTCCTATATAATCAAATGGACTTTTGGAAACATGGAACGAGTCCTCGATAAGAAATAGGCAGCGCCCACTTACATCCATCAGCAGTAGCTTTATCAGTATTTTATTTTCGAACAACCCTAAATGCGTTTTATGGTAGAAGTGGTATAAAAAAACACTGAGTCAATGCAGGGTCGTCTTTTTGCTACAACCACAAAGAACATTTTATGAATAAAGTAAAGCAAAAAAAGGAAAAAGGGCTCAAATGTGCAAATATATAACACATTCTAGTTGAATAATCAATGATAAAAGATGGTCAATTCTGTATTACTTGTGCTTTTACCAGCGGTGACAAATTACGTATCTTTCATTTGTAATACTATTTGACGTAACTATGCGGAATACCTTTATCGCCAATAACTACGTTTTAAGGCCCATCGCCGGTAGCAGCTACACACAGTATTATAGGCGGGGCTTATCACTATACATCAGTTATTTGATAATACTCATGTCCAACATAAGCTGTATCTACCAGCATAGCCATAGTGGATACTACCTATTGCAAGTTAACACACTTTTTAAATTATGGAAGTTAATCTATGCAACAACATTTATTGTACTGCAGGTTCCTCAGTATAATGGGTTGAAATCAAGGTTTCCCCAGATTTACTAAAGCAAATATATTGGATATCTTATCTGCATGCATAATAAACAAAATTGCTACAGTTTCATTCTGGGTTACATATAACACATCTCTGGTCATGATCAAAGAGATAAAGGGAAATTATTTGGGTCAAGTTCCATGGATTGGTACGTTATTTACTTAGAGAGAATGAAACTATTTATAAAGAATGGTTTATCTTATTTATTATGGACTCAAACCGGCATACATGTTGTAATAAATTGTAAATAAATTGCTCAGACACAAGAAAAGAGCAAACAATTATTTGTGAGACAAAACATACAAAGATTGAAAAAAAACAAAAAACTAAAACCCCTTTGACATTATAGAATGACCCATTAAGACCCAGATTCTCAGTAATTTTTCAAACACTCCAACTTTGCCTTATTCAGTCAGGGTGTTGTAAAAGTATGCCATCTTTTGGAAGTTGGATGTAGCGTCAGTCCCATGTGTAGGGCCTGTGAGACCCTGTGAATGCTAAATATCTCACTGAACTTCGGTTTAATCAGTGAATCATGTGAACATTGACCTTGCTCAGATGTGAGGCTTCTGAAAGAATTTACTTTACAACCATTTCGATTGAAACCTGCACACGGAAAGAATCAAAAAGGGGGATTAGTTTACTCAGTAATAGTTGATGTATCAACCGTCTCCGGTGGGTTAGTAAAATTGCACAATTTGGTTGGTATATCACTTATCAACAGCTTGCATTTGTGTGTCAAGTTACAGGTAATGAATAATATGCAAGTTTACATGTATAAATATGTATTGATCAATTTATTTAATTGGAAATTACTGATTAATCATACTAGTAATTTTGATTCAAACTGTAACAAAATAGATGGGTATGAATATATCCCCTCTTTCAGATAGCAGCAGCTTTCAGATAAAAACGTTTGTGTAGCTGTTGTATTGAATGAGTATGGTGGGAGCATGGCAAACATTTAAAAAACAGCGTGATATTAAAAATGAAAAAAGTAGTCCATGCACAGTCTCTTTTATTTATTGAAGATTTTAACAGGTATCAAATGTATTTTCAGATTGCAAGATTCACAGTGCTACATCTAAACATGGTGTATTGCTTCTATTAAAGCAGTGAACATACCGATACATGTATATCATGATGTCAGTCAGTGTTTATTTTTAGTTCACTTTGAGGCAAGCTTTTCTTGCTTGGTTATATGGTGTTTTGCATCCTTTTAAAAAAATAGTTATATCACAACAATGTCTATTGGAGAAAGTGTTGTACTGTAAATGCTGCCACGCTGATTTATTATGCCGCAGACACATGGTATGATTCCCAGTCAAGTACTATTATACTGACATTGGCCGACCAGACCTAGAACTTTCCTCTAAGTGCTTAACACCATGTGAGGAAGCCTAAAATACCATTTTCCAAGTCTTTTGTATAACTCGGAAATGAACCCATGACTATCTGCCTTGCATGCAGATGCTCTACCCCTAGTCTAGACCACCGCTGTAGTTCAGCTAAACAAAGATTTACATTCACTCTGACTAACTGGATTGAAATCACATATGCACCATGACAAAAAAGATTATCATTCAAAGAGAAATAAAGATTCCATATGTCAACTCTCCATGAAGACAAATTTATAAAAAGAAGATGGTTTAGGTCTGGCTTTGAGGGGAATTATTAACCCATTGTTAAATAAATGTAAATTTGTATGAATAACTTTACTACATGTGATAAAATAATATTTTAATTTGAATCTTAAAATTAATTTATGAATGATACCAGCTTCAAGCAAAGCTGACCTTCACATTGTCAATATTGATTTTTAGCTGAACTATTCAAAGAATAAAGAGAGCAATTCTACTCTTGCATAAATATTATGAAAATGAATGCCATTGGTTGACTTAGAATTCTGGTTAAAGTTTTGCATGCAAATACCACTAAGTCCATATCACAACATTTATTACCACTCAATGTATTTGATCGAAACTTTACTTATGGCTTTGTATTTATGAAACCAACTAGATTAATCAAGTGGGATAACTCTTGTCAGATCTTTTTGCAAAATATGGCCTTTGTTTGGCATGTATTTGATTAAAAATTCATACAAGGTATTGAAGTTCTGAGAGTTATAGCCCTTAATGGACTTAGTTTTTCGGGTTGAATTTTTTAGCATGTAAGCATGTAACTACTTATTCGATATGAATGCAACTTCACATGTGTATTCAGCATCAACAATGGAACTCACAGAAATAAGAACCATAACTCTGGGTTGCATTTTGGCAATGTTATGGCCTTTTTTTTGGAATTTTTAAATAGGTAAAATATCTATGCAACCATTCATACGATATGAATGAAACTTCACATGTGTGTTCAGTATTATCAATGGAACGCACATAGATAAAAACCATAAATCTGGGTTGCATTTTTACAGAGTTATAGCCCTTTTGGACTTAGAGATTTTGAGAGGTTTAAATTTTGATTTGGTACTTATTTTATCATCCTATCAGTGGACAGAAATGATACTTCACTTGTGTGTTCAACATCCTCTAAGAAATTCATAGAGACAAAATCATAACTCTTTATTGCATTTCGGCAGACTTATTTCTCTTTAAGACTTAGAAATTTGTTTTTAGCAGGTTAAAGTTTGTAGTACAAGGCCTTGATCTTAGATGACAAATACGGTCAGTTTGTGGTCCCCTCTCTCATATTTGTTCAAAACGTAAAACAATTATCATTTGTTGTTTCTTGTTATTAAAGTTTAATCTTTTTTTATTTTTTGTAAAGTTTAATTCTTTTTTCTGTTTTCTAAAGATTTATTTTTTCTTCATTTTCAAGAAAGGGTATCCAGATGTGCATGCTGGTACAAGATTCTTTCAACTTACATCCATTTTGATGTACAGGTACCGATATATTGCCCTCTGAGGTGAAGTAAGGGCACAGGCCTATATGTCATGCTGAATTTAAGGCAATACGAGCCATCCATCTACTTTGTTGCTTTCAAAATAACATAACTGTTGATAATGAAAATAACTGATGTTGGTTAATTATTTTGCTAATTTATTTTTAACAGATAAGCAATAATCATAGTTTAATGTTACTATCCCTGAGTTTTAATTGGTGTTCCATTTGGTAATTATTTCCTGTAAAAGCTTTTGTTTTGTTTATTTTTAAAAAAAGAAATGACAAAAGTTCATGAACACGTCTGACTCATTATAATTTTGCTTCAAGCACCATCAGGAAAAACAATAGCAACAATCTCTTCAGAAGAAAGAGGGGACAGCGATGAACAAAGGTTGAGTATACTTAAGATCAAAGTTTAGATCTTACATGTAATATTCTATTTAAGGGGCACTTGAAATGAAAACGAAACTCAAGTTATTCCTTTTTGACAATACAGACTCAATGATGCACTTATGACCATCATAAGATCAAGTTTTTAGTCCAAAGTCTTAGTATATTTATATTGTTTTTTATGTTATAGTAAGAGGTTTATTATTACCTACGAATAATATGCAAACTCCTGTATCAGACGATTTATTAAACTGGTACTCATCTCTACTTTCACTCTGCTAAAAGCTTGTGAGGTACAACCCGTGGTAACCGGAAACCAGTTTATCTGGCTGCTTCTAACAAAATTGTTCGCGTTTTCCATGAATTTATTTGAATGAAATACGCAAATACGCAGCTCATCTGGAGCACTGCTGAGGTAAAATATCTATGCAATCACTCATTGGATATGAATTAAACTTCACATGATTGAACTTCACATGTGTGTTCACCATCATGAAAATTTGGTTAAAGTTTTTGAGCAGGTTAAAGTTTTTGAGCAGGTACATATTTCATCAACCTAACATTGGATATGAATGAAACTTTATATGTGTTCAGAATCGTCAATGCATTGCATAAATACATGAACCATAACTCTGGTTTGTATGTTGGCAGAATTAAAGCCCTTTAGGACTGTCATTGGATTTGGATGAAATTTTACAGTGTGTTCAACATCATCTAGAAACTCATAGAAACAAGAACCCTAACTCTTGATGGCCCTTTGACAGAATTATATCCTTTTTAGATTTACAATATAAAGTTTGAGTTTTAAGATGTTTGACAAATAGGATCAGTTTATAGTCCTCTCTCAAATTTGTTCAACCGTAGACCTGTTAATCTTTTACTTGTAGACGCGATAGCACCTTCATTTTTCCATTGAATCTTAACTAAACTTGTATAGCAGTTATATAATTATAATTCTCGAACGAGTTCTTGAACCAGTGTCATTCGACCACAAATGCCCCCGCCAGGGCGTATAGGCACATTTTTCAGGAAAACTTAAAACATTTTCTCTAAAAGTTCAAGGCCTAGACCTTAGATATTTTACATGTAGCATTGCATTGAGGTCCCCTAAAAGATTTGTTGAAATCGGGTCACTAGGGTTATATTTGAGGTCGTCACAGGGGTCACTATTTTACATAGAGTTATACAGGAGAAATGTTGTAGACGCGATAGCATCTTCATTTTTAATTGAATCTTTACCAAACTTGCACAGCAGTTATATAACAACACTATCTCAGACAAGTTCTTTAACCAGCGTCATTCGACTACAAATGCACCTGCCACAGGGCTTACACACACATTTTAAGTAAAAGTTTAAAAAACATCTTCTCTAAACGTTTAATGCCTAGACCTTAGATATTTTTCATGTAGCATCAGTTGCCAGTAGAGCGGTTCAGGTTCTCTTGTTTATTTATTCATTTTCTTGAAAATTTCCTGTAAAGAAAATCTTCATTTTCATGTAAGGGTATCCAGCTGTGATAAACTGTGCATGCTGATACAAGATTATTTCAACTATAGATTCATTTTAATATTTGATGACCTGGTACTGATATATATTGCCCTATGATGTGAAGTTAATGCATATGTTGTATATGCAAAACATTGAAACAATGTAGAATTTGAAAGAATATCCAGCTGCGATAAACTGCATGCTGGTATATGATTTCAACTATAGGTCCATTTTAATGAATTGGTACCGATTTATATTGCTCCATGATGTGAAGTTAGTACATACATTATAAATGTAAAACACTGAAAGAACGTAGAATGTGAAAGGGTTTTCAGCTGTGATAAACTTTTCATGCTGGTACATGATGATATATTTTCAATGACTGGTATGAATATATTGCCCTATGATGTGAAGTTAGTGAAAAAGGCCTTTATTATATATATATATATATAAAACTTAATAACTTTGAAAATAGAAGGTAACTGATAAACTGTATGCATTGGTACAATACTATAGATCTAGTAACAAGAACTGGTGTGTTACCGTATGATAAAAATTATTCTATTCCATTTGGTACTAATTTCCTGAAAAAGCTGTTGTTTTAGATGTTCAAAAAGTCGAGCGCATTGTCCCTCCGACAGCTCTTTTTCCACTGTTAAAAATAATAAAAATCGAAAAACTATGTTGTTATCATAGTGCAATCTCACAAACTTTTTAGGTCATTTTCATTAAATACATTAATTTTTGTTGGTCATTTTGAATCTAAAGGAAACCAATTGTTGAAATATGATAAACAGTACCTATATTTGGTGCATTTTAAGTTTACTGTTCAGTAGCCGCTGTTGACAATTCCATTTTGACACTCCGACCTATTTAGAGCATTACCTTGACATTGATGCAAATTTATTATTTTCCGTCTTGCAAACATCCGGAATGTATGTCAGTGAACTGCGTAAATGATTATCCGTAAATAATCAAATTATTTTCTACACCTACACAACAAACCTACAATTTAAAGCAGCGTTCAACCCTGTAACCCTGAAACTTTATAGGCATACTTCATACCTCCAAAGAAATTACAAATTATCAAAGCTTTGTGTACTTCGCACCAAATTCCGAAATTTGACAATGGTCGTGGACTGGTTACCCCACCATAATAACGTGTTGTATATTTAAGCAACAAACATAAATTGCACATTCTTATTACTGGTTCTCCCAAGGAAGATATTGAGATTTGTAAGTTGTAACAATGTGTTTAACAATCGATGCAAAATAAACGAGTTACGCCTGAAAGTGAAATACCCTCAAAGCTGTTTAAGTACATGTATATGCAATTATGTATAAGAGTTTAGAAGAAAAGATAGTAGCACGTATGTATATACAGTCAGAATACATTCATTATACAGATGAACATGAACAATTGCGCATGAAAACAATGACGCCATCTACACAGGGGTCGTCTAACCGTTCAAAAACCGAACGTGTCAAATATAAAAATTGTTTTCCAGTTAGATTTTCAAACGTTATTGAAAACAATGCTGACATTAGATATGGATAGAATTTGACATCATTCACAAACTTCTTTAATGGCATTCTATATTAATTAGATATTTGAAGTCATTGTCAGTATAATGTGACTGGCAGTGGTAGCATGCTACATGTGTCTGCGCCATGACACTCCAGCGTAACAGCGTTTTAATAACAAAAAGACACCATGTCGAGTTAACGGAACAATTGTTGAAAACGGTGTCGCTTTACACCATATCACACCCTATAGCATCTAATAGCAATCGCACCTTCAGTACGTGAAGTACGTTGATTATCCACACATAATAACTGGAAATGGGAATGACATTTTATCCATTTACAATTAACAGTTCACAACATACAGTACTTGGAATGCTTTGATTACTGTGTTTTGTCCTTGATATTTATACATTTGAATAACTTCCTTACCAGAAGTTGTGTAGATATTATCAATACAATTTGTAAAACCTGTATGTTGCATCAGTGCGAAAAGTATTAAGTAAATACGAGAAAACCAGTGAAACGTGTCAGAAATGTAAAGTAAGTTAAAAGTTATACAATATGATCGTAAACATTTAGTATGGCTAATGAAACACTCGATTTGAAAGCCTTACTTATGAAATTTCACAAACAAATTTTTATGGAATACCTTCCCATTACAATTTTTTATTTTGTTTTTGGAGTAACTGGTTTAGTCGGAAATGTAATAACATTGTTATTTTACAAACGTCAGTCACCAAGGACATCAACAACAATTTTTATTCTTGCTTTGACAATCGTGGATTTTATAGTTTGTGTTTTATCTTTCGCTACCGTGGCTGACTTGAGTGTAAATGTATTATTCAACAGCAGAGTCCTCTGCAAAGCCATGTTCTTCCTGGTTCAATGGATGATTTACTCGTCCGTTTTAATTCTTTGGAACATTTCAATAGACAGGTACATGAAAATATGTCAGCGATACGGGAAACAATTTACACCAAGGATTGCACCCAGGGCAGTTATACTACTCATATGCATCGCCTTACTGCTGTCGATTCGGACCTTCTTCACGTATGATGTTGTTACGATCAGTTTAAAAAATAAAGACCTGAATACGACAGTTGAAGGCAAACACTGCACGAGCACTGATTCACCGGAGTTACATTCAGTCGTTTTTGCCTTCCATGTTGTGGATGTCGTTGCTGTTAGTGTGATTTTTGTTACTTTCGTTTTTTCATACGGAAGTATCGGCTGTGAGTTATTGAAACAAAGACAGAAAATGAAGTCACACGGTGCAAAAGACGTAAAGACGGGTCAGTTATGTTCTGGCAGTGAGGGAGATATGTGTGGCGAATCCAGTACTTATAAAAACACAAACTATAGAAATACCACGTGTACTGGATTCGACGATAACATTACATCAGTCTCTGGTACAGTTGAACAATTGGATTCGACAGTCATCACCGTACAGCATGAAATACAACAAACTGCGCAGATACCGAAAACTAATCATAAGTCCTCGAGATTGTCCAAAATTAAATCTACTGAAAGACAAGTAACCGTCCTGATGCTTGCTGTTTCAGTTGGATTTTTAATATGTTTCACGCCCTATTTTATCGTCAGCGTAGGGATACGAGCGTTCACTTCCAGTGAGGTAGAAATTGAAGCGTGGACTCAATTCTTTCTGCGCTCACCATTTTGGAATAGTGTAATTAACCCGTTATTGTTCTGTGTATTCAACCCTCGTTATAGAACTTTTATAAAGAATGTCTTTAAACGGTAGCTGTTAATGGACGACATGGAATTGGTGAATTTATACAGATAACAATTGACAACATGAAAATGGTGAGTTTATACAGAGAATAATGGACAACATGAAAATGGTGAATTTGTACAGAGAACAATGGACAACATGAAAATGGTGAATTTATACAGAGAACAATGGACAACATGAAAATGGTGAATTTATACAGAGAACAATTGACAACATGAAAATGGTGAATTTATACTAGACCACATGTTTGTATATAAATACTAAAGCAATTGTTGATCTTTAATTTCATATATATTATTGTGTTTATGTATGAAATATGCGAATGGAGTCTGATTGCAAACTGTTGCATTAAACATATCTTGTTTTTAAAAAAATGTCAAATTTCAAAAAGAAAATGTGAAAATCGACTTCGGTAACTTGTGACAATAGGCATACAGCTATACATTTGGTGGAGCTGAGATGACTGATGAACCACGTAATAGTTATGCTCATCATTCCCTGATATGGTTGTAATTTGTAATACTCCAGCTCTAGCCTGGCCCGATCAACTCAATCGATAGCGCGTCTGACTATCTATCCAGGGATCGTGAGTTCAAATCCCCGCTCGGCAACGGTCTCCGTAATAATTGATAAACGACATTGTGTCTCATTATCATTCATCTCTCATCGCTGATTTAAGTGAGAAAGTTATCAGTTACTTGTGGAGATGTGGTGTGCTTGAATATTGGTTAACCTTTCAGGAACCCAGGAAACAGTGGTTAGGTTAACTGATCGTCTGTTAGCCCTCGATGGCATAAAAAGACGCTAACTATTCATTCAATTCTAGCTCTAGCAGACACCACCATGTTACGATTGAAAGTTAAAAACGACGCTAAATACTATACAATACCAACCGTCTTAATAATAATAATGCTTACATTAAACGTTAATTAATAGGCAGTACACGATATAATCTGTCCGACTATCTGTTCTAAGGTTAAAGTTCCACTTTAAGGTAAAATATCCCCGGCTCGTAAAAATTCAAATATATGTGTATTCTGTAAATGACATATAAGAAATTAATGCAAATAACCTTTATCATTATTTCGACAATTATCACTGGACACATGTACTAAGGTTAAGATTCCTCATTAAGAAAAAAATCCCCAATTCGTAAAATAAGAAATATATGTGTGTATGTATGTATGTATATGATTTTCATCAATGACATAATAAGAAATGAGTGCAAATAACGGTTATTGAAGATGGATAAAGTCAAAACTCAAACAAGTGAACTAGTTTATAGTATTGGAATTTAATTGGCCATGGCTTCCATAATATATGAATAAAAACTGTGCAGTCATGAAAGTATGTTCATATCACAGACCAGTTTATAATTGTCACTGAAAAATTGACCCTGTGAACCCTGGGTACAGATGTTCACAAAGATTTAAATCACTTTCCTTAGAAATGTCCACAAACAATGATCATTAAATGGTGTTGTGACCGTGAAATACTGCCATATGCCAATAGTGGCATTAGATGCCACTAGAGGCACCGCCATAAAATGGGGGAAGCGAAATGAAATAAAATAACTGGTCCCTCAATATAAAACTTCAAATGTTTTATTCAAGCTAATATTACAAGCCTTAAATGGAGGATTGGCCAACGCACTTCAAATGGAAGCGATATGTCGGGCCAACATACACCAAGCACATTATGCGTACAACTTTTATCCTATCTCAAATGTACTAGTATTTTTGCATCGGACATCTTGCATCATAAACCTCAAATGGAGGATTGGCCAACGCACTTCAAATGGAAGCGATATGTTGCGTCAACATACCTCATTATGAATACAATATTTATCTCAGATATACTTCACATATTCTAGTATTTTGCAACAGACATTTATGCGTTATAAAACCTCAAATGGAAGATTGACTGATGCACTTCAAATGGAAGCGATGTCGCGCCAACATACACCAAGCACATAATGCATACAAAAATCATCTATCTCAAATATGCTAGTATTTTTGAACCGGACATTTTTGCATTATAAAACTTCAAATGGAGGATTGGCCAACGCTTCAAATCAAACTAATATGTTGCCCCGAGTCACATCAAGCACATTATGCATACAATAATTATCTCATCTCAAATATGCTAGTATTTTTGGATCGGACATTTTTGCCCAACGCACTTAAAATTGAAGCTATATGTTGCGCCAACATAAATCAAGCACATTTTGAATTCAATATTTCTTATCTCAAATAAAATAAGTTTTTGCATCAGACATTTTTGCATTATAAACCTCAAATGGAGGATTGGCCGACCCACTTCAAATGGAAACGATGTTTCGCCAACATACATCAAGCACATTATGCATACAATATTTATCTTATTTTGAATGTCCTGTAGTTGTTTTTTTTGTTTTTTTTGTTTTTTTTGTTTTTTTTGCATCAGACATTTTTGCATTATAAAACCTCAAATGGGGGATTGGCCAATGCACTTCAAATGGAAGCACATTATGCTAACAATATATATCTCAAATATCCCTGTATTTTTACATCGGACATTTGCAACATAAACCTTAATGGGATATTGCCAACACAATTCCAATAGAAGCGATCTATTAGGTAATAACAATTTAATTTATTCTATCCAAATAGGATAAAAAAATATATAAACATGATGAGCCACATACTTTAACAATTTGTTTAGGTGAAATCATGACTGCACTGTCTCGCCATGACCGTTCTGAATAGGCAAAGGAGAAATTCCTTTAGAAGTTATAAAAGCATGAAGCCCGTGTGAGCTTCCATTTAGAAAAAAACAGAACAAATGAACATCGTCACTAAAAATACTCTAATCCGCTTCCACAATATCTGGCTATCTTATGTATGCCCCATTCAACTGAAGGACTTCAGAGGCCACCTTATTATTAACCCATACCGCAGGCGTACTTTATATCAAGCCGTATGGTTATTTTCCCCCCTCCAGAAAGACGAGGTAAAATCTGATACCAAACTAAACACACTCCGGGAATGCCAGTTATTGACTGCAATGCTTTAAGCGTTACTTTCATTTTATCCAAAACGTAAATTAAGCATCGTCTCAATTCGTTTTAGCTTTTCGGACGTAATTCTGACTTTCATTTCAAGTGAGTCAATTTCGACACCTAAACATTTAAGACCAAAAGTTTTAGCACTTGCAACAGGAATACCAATCTCTAAACATAAGTTATCAAATGAACACATTAACGTACTGCATTCACTGGATTCTTTCTTGCCACCAAACAAAAAATCATCCAAATAATGAAGAACACATATAAGTTCTACCCTTTGTTTTAATGCCCATTTTAAAAAGGTTGGAAACTTTTCAAAAAGCGAGCAGTAAATAGAACATCCCATAAAAGCACTTTCCTCCTAAACTAAAGTCCGGTAGCTCATAGTCCGGTGGATGGAGTGGTAATAATATAAGTTAACAAAGTTAACTTAATAAAGCCCCGTCCAAAGGTACTGACCATGATCACTGCCATATCAAATGGGGTGTAATGAAATTTACACAATTCTTCACTAATGAAACCATTTACACTTGAACCAGGAGGATATGACAAATATTGGACGAGTATATTTATCCTTTTTAGTCACAATACCAATGGGGGATAATCTTATATTGGGAAATGGTTTCTCCTCAAAAGGGGCTGCCATTTTGACTAAAACTATTTCTTTAATCACTAACGCAAAGGCAACTTTTTTATTACTCTTAACGGAAACTGGATTTTTACTAAAAAATATATATTATATATGGATATATACAGTACATTTTTAACATTTACCAACTATAATTAGTCAAACATGGAGCATTAAAACAGCCGGTTGCTTATATAGCCTTAGGTGAGTACTTACACCGGTTTAACGGCATCTGCTCAAAGTAAACCACCAACATGGTTTTAATTATAAAATGTGTTGAATGCCACAATAAAATTATAAATGAACACTGGTCATACCTATTACCGCGAGTCTAAAATTCGGTTACCCATGTAAATAATGGCATCAATAATAAACAGTAATAAAGTGACTCAAGCGTGCCGAGTAATAAACATTTGCCGGTACGAACTGTGAACAAATACCGGCGCTAACGCTTTGCGCATGTCTGTGATATTGTTATTTTAATGGGCATTCGCGGAAAAAGGCATACCATTAGATACATGAGATCCATAAAAACAAACTGTCCGCAAGCGACTGCTCCAAGCTACATGGAATAATTCCATTAAACCATTTATCATAAATTTCAATGATAAACTGTTTAGTTATTTAGAACATTGTTTTAAACCGAAAAAGTTTTCCCAGAAGACGAAATCGTGTACGACATCTCGCCTTGTCATTGATTTTCATTCAAAATCCATCAAAATCAAGAAACATCAAAGTGAAAAAGCAGTTATAATATATACAACAACATGAAACAGAATTATTAGCACAAATCTGTCAAGTTAATTTTTGTAATACATAGAAACACAATGGGTTATTAATAATTTTTCTGCGATTGGATGTGCAAACAGCTTCCCGAAACCCGGAACGCCTGAAAAAAGAAGTTGATAAAACGGAGTTCCTGTAATAATTACGTTACTGTATTAATGACGCAAATACATGAATAAAGGTATTTAGAAGCGGTGTCCTCCTTCAATAACCAGATTTGGTCTTTTACTCGACAAATCCTAATATTATTTCGACAATTATCATTGGACACTGAGCCTGTGTTAGTATACAGGTACATGAATGGTATATTATACAGTAACTCTGCGGAAAGATTGATATGATCGAAGTATAACCGTTGGCTTATCTCAAATTAATATGTAGCATTGTACCGAATTAGAGTGCTTTGACATTGAAGATGAGGACACAAAAGTTGGATTCTGTACATTAAGACGTTGTGATGTGTACATGTGTCAATTTGTCATAATTTTGTACTGTACGAATACAGATGACTGGTCTGATTATTTATTTGTATGATTTATAAATAAAAGAATCATTATTTTTGTTTGAACTTATAAGGAAGAAGTTCAGGAAAACATATATACTTTATAGTTTAAACAAAATTGTTGAACATAGTCTCAAGCTAGGCTATTCACAGCTTAATCCAGTAAAGACACAGTCGCCTTACAGACGATCTCGTTTCAAGTTCAAGATATTGACATGTACACCAACATCTTGGCATCAAAACGATGTGGTGCGTAAATGTGCCAATTTATCAAAAATTTTGACTCCCTATGAAAGACGTTTCTTCGAGTAAATTCTAGCGCGGAGATTTTTTTAAATTTTGCACACAAGTACTTTGAAGTAAGACAAGTTTAAAACACTAAAAAAAATATAGGTCACCGTGCTTGTTTTTTTTTTTGCTATGACTATTTTTAAACTACACCGTTTTACATTTTTTTAAAGAAAAACCAGCAAATGGGTGTAAGTTATTAATCTTGTTTAATTTATTAACAAAGTGATAGATTTCAGTAAAATATTGTTGTCACTCATGTAACAAAAGATAAAGTATCTAAAACAGAAAAAGTCATGATGCTATTGTGAGTTTCACATTTCATACAGTGATTTTTATAATTTTCTACGATTATAGAATTGGCCGTTAACGATGTATTTTTACACTAATTTAAAAATAAAAAATTCTAACGCGGAGAATTGTTTCATTCTTTCTACAAAGAGGCACTTAAACAAACTATATCAGAAAATAAAATAAAAAACATATGTTGCCTTACTTGTTACCAAGTTACATTGCTAAATGTTATCTCCCTTTTTCATAAAATGGTCGCAAACGATGCATTTTTACACTAATTCAATAATAAAAAAAGTTGTAACACGGAGAATTGTTTCATTCTTTCTACAAAGAGGCACTATAACAAACTGTAACAGAAAATAAAATAAAAAATAGATGTCCCCATGCTTGTTACTAAGTTACAGAGCTAATTGTTACCTCCCTTTTCATAAAATGGCCGTAAACAATGCATTTTGACACTAATTCAATAATAAAAAAAGTTGTAACACGGAGAATTGTTTCATTCTTTCTACAAAGAGGCACTATAACAAACTATATCAGAAAATAAAATACAGGTTACCATGCTTGTTACAAAGTTACAGTGCTAAATGTAACCTCCGTTTTTCATAAAATGGCCTAAAATTGTCAAAATGGTGAAAATTATCTATTGTAATTTTTATAAATGAAGATTCATTGCAGAGGTAACTTTCATATTTTTGTAAATGATGCACTAAATAGCAATTATAATATTTGTAATTTTTAATGTAATTACTGTTATGTTGCTCTTATACATTTCATATATACCGGGTAATTGATGAACATCAATATTTGTAATAGTTTGAAATGTTAGAGGCCTAGTGGTAAAACCATGTACTGTCAATCAAGGGTGGATCATCAGTGACCTGCTACTCAACATAATATCTTAAGTGTTTTATCTAGGAGTACATTCAAGTCATTTTTTCTGGTATTTATCTTGGCTATAGTAGTTGCACCGTCATCCATTATTATTACATAACTTGAAATTTTTATTCCTGTACTGGGCTACTTCCAACATTAATCTTTGAATTGTCATTCAAATTTTAGAACACTGCCTGGTAAACTGGTAGTGATTTTTCTTAATTTTTCTAGTATGAGCATTTCCTAGTCTTTTGAAAAAACATTTGTTTTTCGAATTCTTTTTCTTCACATGGTCCCAATATCTGATTTACTGTCACAATCCATGCTTCTGGCAACACATATTGTAAAATAAATGACAATGTTTGTTTGTATGTAAGCTTAATTTACATCAGCACCAGTTTCCCATTTGGGTGATGCACCCAGCAGAGTGAACAGTTTATTCTTTTTTGGTTTGTGGGGGACAGTGCAGGAAAAATATCATAGAAACCTAATCATATGTTTAGCCTGGTTCTTTTGCTTGGTGTATAGCACCATCATAAAGGTCCTCAGTTTAGTCCCATCTGAATGACTGTTAGCACTGTAAGTTAGCCAGCCTCAGGTATCAAACTCTCAACCCTGAGCTAGAAGTATCGTGCTCTACTGACTGAGCTCATTGGTTTGGCAAAAATAAAAATGACAATGTACTTTAATAAAACAGCACAATATATGGGTATAGTTTGACAACTCAAGGGCTTTATCTGAGCAGCAATTCCTGTTATAATATCTATGTTCAAACCATTGAACAAAATCTTATGGTTATAAACTTGCATGTATGTGGACATTTTTTACTGAATGAAACTGTTATGTTATGTAACAAGCAGACAATGAGTTGCAAGCTCAAATCCCCGCTTGGCCAGTCTCTGTGATGATTTAAATATATGCAATTTCCAGCATTGTGTCTCTTGTTCATTCCTCTTTAACTACTGATTCAAGTGGGAAAGTTGTCAGTTACTCGCACGGATATTGGGTGTGCCAAACAAGTAGTCATAGGTTTGATCCCCATCAGATCATCTGTTGTGCTCATGATTATTTTGTTGTATTCCATAGTAGAAATAAGCTAAAACAGTTAAACTACATTAATAATTACCATTGGCCCCTTTTGATGATTGTCACTCTTTCATTGAGTGCTTCTGTACACGTTGTCTATGTCACGATATTGATTGTCTCTTCTTAGTTAACGAAACCACTACAGGTATCTAAAGCGCCGACATCTTAATCCATCTGTAACCTGAGCCTCTGTTTAGCATTCCTGAAATGTGTTGAATAGTTGCTTATTTTCATAATTCATGTAACAATTTTCTGTTTAACAGGAAACACAGAACGTGACGGTGTATAAATATTTTTTTAATATTTACTCAATGTAAGAATACTGTTTGAATCCCCGCCCGGCAACAGTCTCCAGGATGATAGATATACAACATTATGTCTCTTTATCAATCATCTCTCACCACTGATTCAAGTGGGAAGCTATCAGTTACTTGTGGAGATGGGGTGTGCTCAAATACTGGTTAATTCCAGGAAACAGTGGTTAGGTGATTGTCTGTTAGCCCTCGATGGCATGAAAATGACGCTAAATATTCAACCAATCAATCACTTTTTATAGTTGTTCATCTGTAGAAATCATAAAGTAGGTTATCATTTTATGTGATACATCGATATTGATCAGTGAGTTATGATAAAGCATCAACTAACCTGATACTCAATTGCTTTGTGTTGATGTCAAATGATATTGGACTTTTCCTGTTTAATCGATGTGTCTTGTTTGTTTCCACTGTTCTTATACTTCCACATATACGGTTTATGTATAACATATAAGCGTCTTCCATAATATCCTTCAATACCAAACTTTTAGATGCATCAGGTCAGCTAAATGTTAAAATTCAAGACTTAGTCTTTCTTGTCTCCATCCCGGTATGAATAATATTGTTTCAGGTAAATTCATTATGTATTCAGCGCTTTGGAACAAATTCACAAATGATTCATATCCGAAAATGTGTTATCCGAAATGATAACCACTACGATTATTGATTATATTTCGTAGTTGTTTCTTCGACTTCGTTATGTGCAAGCACTTCTGGTGGTTTAGAACGAAAAACAATATACTCTTCCATGCTTTTCGATCGCTTCCTTGACAAAACTTGCATTTCTGACATCTCGAAATGAAAATACTTCGCTTTGTAAATATCCTAATGCGACTCGACTTTTAATTAACCAAAACGGCGAAATTAGACCACGAAACTGAAAGTAACAGAAAAGAAATATGCGCGTAGCGATGCACAGTAACAACCCGCAGAAACGTTTTTAATTCAATTAATTTATTAATTCAAATATTTTACGTGTACAGAAAGAAGCTAAAGACAGGACATAACAGTGGAACAAATAAATGGCAATACAGTTTTCCATCATCCACCAGACATACCTTGTGGCATCAGTTTGCTGAGTTGAACAATGCAAATGATTCATTGCGCCTATGGTTTGCATTGCAGCCAGGCGCGCTCGCCGTAACCTTGTCTGTACATTTATATCTAGTTGTTCACAAATAATTATCTTTTGTGAAATAAATATATATGATTTCACTCTATCTTCAAGTGAGTAGTCATGACTCAATAACTTGATCCTAAACGTATAAAGCTATCAGTCCATATATGTAACTGTTGGTCCAGTCCAGATGGGTTGCATGTAAATCGGTAATATATAAGTCATGGTTGACACCAAATCTATCGGTTTGGTAGATACCTTGATATTGTGTCTATGGTTTGCATTGTAGATAAGCGCGCTTTCCGTCTGTACATTTATGTCTGGTTGTTCACAAATAACTATCTCGATATATATATCATACATTGTGAAAGTGCATCTGAAAAGATCCCAAAATTCGGAAATTCCGTTGTTGTGATTTCAAATATATTGCTGAAGTTCTGTAGTTTTCTGTTATGTTCAGAAAACAAAAGAAGATATTACGAAGTGTTCATCAATGTCCATCTATTAATGGTGGTAACGATATCTTGTAAAAGTACATGCATCCCCACCAATGGCATATGTTATGTATTTTTATCGGGATTCTCCTAGGAAAAGTGGTCTTGATTGTTGCCTGCTAAAAACAACTAACCTCTCACCACTCGTGAGTTCGAGCTCCGTCATGTTAAAATATGTGTGCGTATATCATCACGATTAAGATAATGTGACCACATTTTAGAACGTTTTTTTTTAAAAAAGTATCTGCTATCAAAACAAAAGTAAACAAGGAGAGATCGACACTGACCTATTAAACCAAGTGCATTGCAATAGCTGACTTAAACATAAAAAATATGTGAAATTCAGAATAGAGCGTATGATCAAAACCAGATGATTGCTGTTTGTATCTTTACACGTTGAATACTTCAAAACTCGCCAGTAAAGTCAACATGATAGAAAATAGAGTTTAAGTTGATAATTGAGATTGCAAGTTCACCGGAAATATAATGATTAACAACCACTTATTAGACAATTAAACATTATAAAAATTGCTCGAGGCAGTTTTTAAGCGCTTTCATACTGGAGTGTCATGGCACAGACACATGGTATGATACCCAACCCAGTCGCATTATACCGACACTGACTTCAAATATCGCATTAATGCAGGTTACCTTTCAAGTAGTTTGTGTTGTAGAACTTTTATGCGCATGGACTGATAATTGAATGATGTCTAAACTATTTCCATAGTTCATGTCCACATTATATTTCAATAACGTATATATTTAAAATACTAGTTTCATTACATCGGTAATAAAGAGAGATAATTTCCGTTGGATTCTTCATTTGAATTTTAAATTAATTTTCAAGTCAGAGACAGTGTTTTGAAAATATAACTGGAAAACATTTTACATGGTAGATTGTTAGTTATAAGTGACCAAAAAAACAGTTGATAAGATAATAGCAAGTTTATTTACACTATGCAAATATATAACCACAAAAAGATAAATTTTTAATCACCAACGCTGTCCTTGTCCTGTGTAAAATACATCAGGAGGTTTTCGATACCAAGCTGGATTAATCTCTCTAATTTTTAATGTACAACTGTTCCATTAATATGTTCTCTCTCTTCATATGATTTGCTTTCATCTTCATGTAACTTCAATTCCTTCCGGCATTCATTTTTTAAACATTGACTTAACCTTTTTTATGTCTGATTCGCAAAACTAGTTTTGTTTTGTCGATTTTTGATAGCAATCATCATTTGCAGTCAATATTGTTGTTGCTGTTGTTGTTGATGATGATGATAATGATGAAGATGGTGATGATGATGTTGTTGTGGTGAAGATGGTTGTGATGCTACTGTATTATCACCTTAAAGTTTATGTTCCGTTGGTGACTTAGTTATTTCTTGAGTAAAAGGCGATAAATGTTATCCGTATGTAAAGATGGGTGTGCTGGTTAATCTTTCAGGATCCAAGGAAAGAGTGGTTAGGTAAACTGTTCATCTGTTGGCCCTCGATGACATAAAAATGACGCTACATATTAAAAAAATCACAGTAGTAGTGTCTTCAATATTGTTCTCACTGTAATTTACTTGATTTATCCAGAGACATTTATTGTATTACTTTTAACTTTGACCTCGCAATTATAATGATTGAAAAAAGTTTTTGCTCTTTTTTACAACAATTGGTACATGTAATATATAATTTGGTAAATCCACCATGAGAGCATATCTCGATTTCATACAAATGCCGCAAATAATTTGGTACTTTCCAATGAAATATATCGTTTAAATTTGGAACATTATCTAATGACTGACTATCAGGCGACAATAACACATTCTGGTTGAATCGTAGTGTATGCATTTATAGTATCATAAAGCGTGTTTGCGTAATAGCACTATGTAACAGTAAATGGTGTAATTCTTAATAGACTATATACATTAATAAACTAATAAAATAATTAGAAAGGATCTTTTCCTTTCACTATTACTTACATGTGTATAGATACTAAAAATATACTAGTAAACATTATTTTATCATCTGCTACTGTTCAATCTATAGACGCTGCACCCGCTTTCCGATACGCAACAGTGTCGGGTCTTTGATTCAATCACGTTGCAGGACCAGCCATAAAGTATGCGATCTGAGGTTTCAATGTCGAAGTAATTCCATATACATTTAATACATGCTTTTTTATATTCAACAGATGCTATTTACATATTTGGAGCAATAAATAAATAAAAATTGATTCGGGTACCTAAATTATTTTTTTGTTTGTCTTTATATATTGAACATATGTACTTTTTAATTTCTTAGTACTAAACTTTTTATGTGTTGGTACATTAAGGTATTTACACATTTTACCGAGCTATAAAATTCCACATGTCAACACTTGTGAGTTGCAAACACAATCTACAGAATATTATATCCAAATCACCTGAACTAATTTTTACCAAAGATCATCCCCTGTTCATAACTGACCCTTGTGTTTATTGCTTGTGTTTTTGGATGCGTGCGTACGAGGGATGAGGGAATGTGGTTGTCGATTTTGTTGATTTACTTACACTTGCCTGAACATGAATGTAGCTATTGCAACATTCGGTTACAGTTATGGCAACTGCATTTGTCAGACGTATACTTGAGAAAAAAAATGTATTGTGATCTTGTATACACTTATTTTTTCTCAACATACAGTTACCGTTCCAGTCATTTTAAATAGCTTTCATTCCAAGAAGTATTTATAGTTTCCATTAAATGTTGTCCTGTTTCACTATTGGTGGACACTTTTAACGTCACTTTCAATCATAAATAAAACGAACACGGTCTGGATTGCACACTCGTGTTAAATTGGTAGAATATTTTGGTGTTATTAACGTAGTGAGAGTATTAAACATTGATTTTAAAAAATTGGAAAATTATAAAAATGGCAAATGAAAAAAAAAAAACAATAGGTTAAAAAGACGTACTTATGAAATGTCACAAACAAGTCTTCATAGATTATTTTCCCGTTATATTATTTATGTTCGTATTTGGACTTATTGGTCTGATCGGAAATGTTATAACAATGTTATTTTACAAAAACCAATCAGCAAAGACATCAACAACTATTTTTATTCTTGCTTTGACAATCGTGGATTTTATAGTTTGCGTTTTATCCTTTACTACCATGGCTGACTTGAGTGTAAATGTGTTGTTCAACAACAGAGTCATCTGCAAAACCATGTACTTCCTTGATCAATGGATGATTTACTCGTCCGTTTTAATTCTTTGGAACATTTCAATAAACAGTTACATGAAAATATGTCGGCGATATGGGAAACAATTTACACCAAGGACCGCACCCATGCAGTTATATTGTCGCCTTACTGTTGTCGGTTCGGGCGTTCTTCACGTATGATGTAGGTACGATCAGTTTAAAAGATAAATACCTTAATATAACAGTTGAAGGCAAATAATGCACGAGCACTGTTGAGCCGGAGTTACCTTTAGTAATATTTGCCTTCCATATTGTGGATGTCGTTGCTGTTAGTGTGATTTTTGTTACTTTCGTTTTTTTCATACGGAAGTATCGGCCTTGAGTTATTGAAACAAAGACAGAAAATGAAGTCTCACGGTGCAAAATACATAAAGTCTGGACAGTCAGATTCCACTAGTACTAACCAAACTAGCTGTACAAAAGTTTTGTGTACCAAATTCAATGATAACATTACATCAGTGTCTGACACAAACGTAAAAACAGATTCTGCAGGCGACACCGCTGCACAGCGTGAACTGTTTGGTGTATCCAGTACTTATCAACAATTTAGCAATAGAAACACTACGTGTACTGGATTCGACGATAACATAACATCAGTCTCTGGTACAGTTGAACAAATGGATTCGACAGTCATCACCGTACAGCATGAAATACAACAAACTGCGCAGATACCGAAAACTAAACACCAGTCCTCGAGATTGTCCAAATTAAATCTACTGAAAGGCAAGTTACCGTACTGATGCTTGCTGTTTCAGTCGGACTTTAAATATGTTTCATGCCCTATTTTATCGTCAGAAAAGGGATACGAAGGTTTACTACCGTAGAACTTAGAGCGTGGACTCACCATTTTGGAATAGTGTCATTAACCCGTTATTGTTTTGTGTATTCAACCCTCGTTATAGAATTTCATAAAGAATGTCTTTAAACGGTAGCAGTCAATGGAAACAAGGAAATGGTGAACTTATACATGGAACAATAAAATGACGTTTTGTGTCAGTCATTACCGACAAACTGGAACACATGTTTGTATTGTAAATACTAAATTGTTGATCTTACGGATTATTATATATATACGCCACAGACTGCGCATGCGCGGCGGCCGTCTTGTTTCTATTATATGAGCGGCAACCATCTTAGTTCGTTTATATGCGCATGCTTGGCGGCCATTTTGGATGTTCGTCATTGTTCACGGTGGCCATTTTGATTGCGTTTGGATGAATACTGATGGTAACACGTTTGCTCATGCCCGGCGGCCATTTAAGATAACGTCGTAGTTTTAATATAGAAACCGACTGACGTCATATCTTAGTTTAGAACAAAAGTCATGGGTTTGATAAGAACGTCTCAAAAGTACACAGAGCTGACTTGTATACTCATTGTATACTAAAATGGCCGCCGCGCATGAGCAAACGTGTTACAATCAGTAGTCATCTAAGATGGCCACCTTCTGACACGCGATCAAAATGGCCACCGTGAACATTGACGAACATCCAAAATGGCCGCCACACATACGTATATAAACAAGATGGCCGCCGTGCATGCGCAGTCTGTGGCGTTAAAGAGGCGCACATATTACTATTATTCGATAATTATCATTGGACACCGAGCCTGTGTTTGTATGATGGTAAATGAACACAATATTGTACAGTAAATCAGCGGAAATGTTAGTTTAATCATATTTTATTGCATTTATAATTGCAGCAATGGGGTTGGGCCACAAGTTCTCACAACATAAGTTACGGCCCTTCCCCTAAAATATTACAAATAATTGAAGAAAAAAAAAACATGACATGGCATAACACATGATAAAGGGTTAATACAAAATGAAAAGAGACGAACCACAGTGTGTACACAGTTCCATCAGTTAATACCAATTGAAATAATAGAGAAAAATTATTTCTTAAAAAATCAGTAATATCAATTCCATTTAGTTCTTATAAGGTTAAAAAAAAAGAAGAAAAGGAATAGGAATGCAATATATGCATTTAGACACTATGCAGACTTGTAACACAACAATAAAAAAAGATTAACCCGGTATGATCTACATTGTTGTCATTAAAGTAACTGATGATTATTAATGTTTGTCAATCGTTATAGAAAGCTTTTTTTTTTTTTTTTTTTTTTTCTTATTGGATATAACAATGCTTTTCAATCTTTTTGAAGATTTGATAAAGTGTTGTACAGCTTTAAATATTTTAGTATTATCGTCGTATACAAGATTAGAATTGCCATATAATATTAACCTTAAACCTATTGGGTGGAGTGCTCTAATTGAGCTTAAAAAATCAATTCTTGAAGCTACATATAAGTCACATTAAAAAAAGTAGTGCTAGCATCTTCAGTCAAATATCCACAAGTACAGACGGGATTATTTTTTTAAATGGTTTAAATACATATAACTATTCAAATTACTGCAGTTATTTCTGATTCTAGCATGCAGAGTTGATAAGTATCTGTTTCCCTCCGAGTAATAATTTGGAAGTTTTTTAGGTGACATTCTTATATTGTTTTTAAAGGCAGATATACTTGAGTCTATCGCTCTTACTGCTGGGTCTAACTTGTTCCCCAATGTTATCGAGGAAGGTATACAAGATTGCCTACTTATTTCAGTTCTGTAGTAAGGAGTTGCTACATTATCCGAATTTCTTAATTGATAATCAGTAGTGTTGTGAATCAATGGAGGAATCAAGTCGCCTATATATGAAGGGACCATATTATTTGTGGCTTTGTACATGAACATAAGTTTTTGTTGCTTTCGCCTTTCTTTGAGAGAAACCCATCCACACTCTGTTTAAAGATTTTGTAAAGAAACTGATCTTGTTAATCCGGTTACATTTTTTGCTGCTTCATTTTGTAATTTTTCAATTGATTCAGCAATATGATTTGGGCATCCATCCCAAACAATTGATGAATATTCAAAAAGGGGTCTAACATATGATAAGTAAATTTGATTAAGGGCATTTCTACTAAGGGTAAATTTCAATTTTCTCATTAATCCTAACACTTTAGATGCTGATTTTTTAATATTTTCTATCTGAGTATCCCATTTACCAGTGTTACTTAAGGTTAATCCAAGATATTTGTGATTATTAACAAAAGTGACTGGGGTGTTATTAAACAGAGGTTGAGGCAAAGCCTCACATTGTTTAAAAATAAATAGCATAGCTTCAGTTTTGTCTGGATTAAACTTAACTAGCAACTGACTGGCCCAATTAGAGATCATTTTCATATCATGATTTATAATCCCTTCTGTATCTTGAAGAGTTGCGGCTGAACAGAAAAGTGAACTGTCATCCGCATACAATCTTGTTAAACTTAACAATGATTCTGTTATGTCATTGACGAACATAAGAAACAGTAAAGGGCCAAGTACAGAGCCTTGAGGAACACCTGCCGATATAGATTTGAGATCAGAGTTACATGTTTGAATCACCACTCTTTGTTTTCTATCATTAAGATAGTTATTAATCCAATTGAGCATATTGCCATTTACCCCATTTTATTTTAATTTAAATGTTAAACCTTTGTGCCAGACTCTATCAAATGCTTTAGAAATATCACAAAATATCATACAGGAATGCTGTTTACTGTCAAATGATTGGCAAATATGATGATATATATCAATGAGTTGAAAATTTGTCGAGTGGTTAGGTAAAAAACCCGATTAATATTTATATAATAAATTATTGCTAATTAAAAAATTATACAAATATTTGAACACTCATCTTTCTAATAATTTTCCGGTGCAGCTTAATAATGACACTGGTCTATAATTACTAACCATGGATTTATCTCCTTTTTTAAATATAGGAATTACATTTGCTGTTTTCCACCTATCTTGAAAAATACTTTCTGATAGAGAGTGATTAAATAATAATGTTAATGGTTTTTAACATTTTATGATTTATAACATCCGGCCCACTTGCCTTAGTTGGATTCAATGAGAGAATTACATCTTCTACTTCTGTTTCTGTTACCATGACGTTATCAAGAACAGTATGAGTTTTCAATGAAATTGGGGGAAGATGAATATTATCTTCATTAATACACGAGATAGATGCAAAGTAGGAATTCAAACAGTCAGCTTTTTCATGATCAGTTAGAAAGAACTCAGTTTCACCTGTCGTTGTGGCACGACATAATAGTGGTATATTACTAGAGGTGTCATTATTTTTAACAAAGTGTCTTAAACCTCTTTTATCATTGAATTGAAAATCAGTTAGAGTAAGATCCAGGGTGTTAAAGAAATTTTCTTTGGCGTGTTTTTTTAAATCATTATCTTTATTTCTAGATTGTTTATATTTACACCAGTCACATGAATTTCCTGATCTTAATGCTTTGGATTTCAGTCGATCTCTTATTTTTGAATATGTTCTGATAGTGGAGTCATACCAAGGTTTATCATTGGGGCGTACAGTAACCGTTTTGGATGGTATGCATCTTTTGACAAGTACTAAAAAGGTATCTGTAAAACTATTACAGGCATCATTTACAGTTCCACTTAAAATATCGCTCCAGTCATAGTCTGATATGAGATCATTCAATAAGTTAAAATTGGCTTTTTTATATAGCCATACTGTGTGAGTATAAGTTGGCTATAAATTGTAATAAAAAGGCAAAGTTATATATGTGGCACTATGATCACTGATGTCAGGTGGGACTGGAAGCGTACCAGATTCGATATAACGAAGGTCCTCTGGAATTAAAATGGGATCTAAAATAGCTTCCATACGTGTGGGTTCATTAACTGTATTTATTAATGAGTTTGTGTTTAGCACTTCTCTTAGTTTGTGATAATTCGGATTCATTAAATTTTCATTTAAATCACCAATGATCAATACATTGTTTGTAATTTCAAAAGCTCTTTCAATATTATTATTTAGCTTATCAAAAAAAATTGCATCAGCTGTTTTAGGGCTATAAATGTTCCTATTAGATAAGGTTCATTTTTTAATTTAATTTCAACCCAAATAGATTCGCTACAATATACTTCTAATTGATGAATTCTTTTATGAATCAATAATTTCGACAGATATATCAAAATACCCCCACCATGGTTTGTTCTATCTTTTCTATATGGGACATCGTAGTTATCTGTAAGAAGAATCTCATCATTTGTAACTAGAGCATCAAGATGAGTTTCCGTAAAACATAACAAATCAAAATCAATAAATCAGTCTTTGATAAATTCCATTTTGTTTCGAATACTTCTAATATTACAATGCAAAACTGATAGACAATGTTCAGAACTAACTGGGCCTGGATTATTTTCAATATCACCCGAAT